>NIVC01000636.1:0-335645 GCA_002269645.1 Macrostomum lignano
CAAGGGTAAGTTGATGAGATCCCTGCTGCCTCGCTGCTGTCTCACTGCTGCCTCGCTGCTGTCTCACTGCTGCCTCACTGCTGCTCACTGCTGCCTCACTGCTACCTCACTGCTGCCTCACTGCTGCCTCACTGCTACCTCACTGCTGCCTCACTGCTGCCTCACTGCTACCTCACTGCTGTCTCACTGCTACCTCACTGCTACCTCACTGCTGCCTCACTGCTGCCTCACTGCTACCTCACTGCTGCCTCACTGCTGCCTCACTACTGCCTCCTGCTACCTCACTGCTGCCTCGCTGCTGCCTCACCGCTACTCACTGCTGCCTCGCTGCTGCCTCACTGCTACCTCACTGCTACCTCACTGCTGCCTCACCGTACCTCACTGCTGCCCACTGCTGCTCACTGCTGCCTCACTGCTGCCTAACTGCTGCCTCACTGCTGCCTCACTGCTGCCTCACTGCTGCCTCACTGCTGCCTCACTGCTGCCTCACTGCTGCCTCACTGCTGCCTCACGCTACCTCACTGCTGCCTCACCGCTACCTCACTGCTGCCTCACTGCTAACCTCACTGCTGCCTCACTGCTGCCTCACTGCTGCCTAACTGCTGCCTCACTGCTGCCTCACTGCTCTCACTGCTGCCTCACTGCTGACACTCAAATGCCGCTCTCTACTCCCCATCTTTCTGCAAAAGAGCGAATGTCTGTTTCGCAATTTTATCCTCAGACGTCAGCACGCAACCTTTGCGGAAGTCACGTCACCCCCATGCCATGCTTGTAGTGACGCCCGGGCTGAGCCATGCTGCAATTGTCAGATTCAATTAACTGACTTTCAATTCAAAAATCATAAATCTCAATTCTATTGAGACTGAGCTCTAGGAGCGCATCGGTTATTCCCGTGTCTTGCAGGTGGAAGGTCCAGGAAGTTCTCGCAGGTGCTGTCCCGCTCTGGCTCAGTGCGGATGCTTTGAGCGCACTCAGATCAGGTTCGTCTCTTTAATTGAGCAGACTTCGGTTCGATTCAGCAGGCCAGCTGCTGTCATGGCAGGTGGCGGTCGGATCAAAGGACTCCGGCATGTCATCAGCGGCCTGAGCACCCGCTTCCTGCTGATTTCCCTTTTCAGTCTTGCAGCAAGCCGCAGCACTGCAGATTCGCTGTCTGTTAACCACTTCTGCCCACTCAAGCCTGCACTCACTCTGAGAAAACCCGTTGGCATTCGACAGTTCGACAAGCTGAAAAGAGGATGAGTTTGAATATGCATGAGCACCCTCAGAGCATTCTTCCATATCCCTCCTGCGTGCTGACTCAATCTGTCAAGAGTGCAGGCTGGCAGAGTTTCAGGCGCGAGTTATTTTTATCCTGCAGCGGTGCCGAGCGTTTTTGTGACGCCATCTTTCCTTGCTGAGCAGCCTCGTCAGCTGCTCGGCTCGCTGCAGCTGGTCAGTTATTCGGATCAGCACTTTTAGTAGCGGCTGGATGAGAGAAATGTGGAAAACAGCAACAGGAGGCAGACAATAAATTTATGATGAGGCGGAAGGGCAGCTGCAGGCGAGTCCTGGCACGCACAGGATTTGCCCATCCTTGAGCTCCTGCTGCCTGCTTTAGTATCTGCAGAGCCGCTGTCGCCATGGTATCTGCAGAGCCGCTGTCGCCATGGTTACTCAGGAGCGCCATTCTAATTTGAGCTGCCGCTGTTGCTCGAGAATACAGATGGACTATACAGGGAAGAAGCGGAGCCGGGGGAAGTGCGGGGACACGAGAGGGCGAAGGTCCTGTGACAGGGCCGGGACACGAGAGGGCGAAGGTCCTGTGACAGGGCTGGGACACGAGAGGGCGAAGGTCCAGTGACAGGGCCGGGACACGAGAGGGCGAAGGTCCAGTGACAGGGCCGGGACACGAGAGGGCGAAGATCCTGTGACAGGCTGCCAGGGCGCATCGAGAACGTTCGGAATGAAGGTTGAAACGTTCTGGTGGGATATTGAGACCAGGCTCAGAAAGGAAAAAAGTTGGGGAGGGAAGATGCAGAAGAATAATGAGGCACGGGGGAAGAGGGAGATAAAGATGGGGAGAAGGAAGCTGGAATGCGCCGAAGAGAAGGGAGGCGAGCAGCTGGGCGACGCCAAGCCCTCCATTCAATTATGCCACAGCGAGCCGGGGCTGGCAGTTGCACACCTGAATGAACTTTTCTGCGTCATCGGAAGCTGAAGATGGGAGCCAGCTTCCCCCCCCCCCAGCGGAGCCGCCCCGTCTAAGCAGCCGCGACAGCGGGGACAGTCGCGAGTGGCAAGTAGGAAACAATGCTGCGGGAGCTGGGAGAAATTTCCCGCCATCCCACACCTGCTTCATGCAGCGAGCGCTGCGCTGGATTGCTGCTTTGGCTGCCCCCCCCCCGGGCTGGGACAGCCCGCGCTCAAATATTCAGCAGCGAGGGGTGGCTGCCCAGTGGGTGCCGGCGCAGCCTGGGCAGCTGAGACAGTGGCGCCTGACCAATGAAGTTCTGTTACAATGCCGCGGCGCCCTGCACTGCGAAACCTGATGCTGGACAGAGTGTACTTCTACAGATGCTGCGCTGTAGCCGCTATAGGGCTGAGGCCCAGACTGAGAATATGGGTGGTGGCGACGGTCTGGCAACTGAGGATCTTGCCAGGTCCTGAGGCTGGCGACACAGTCTGAGGATCTGAGAAGGTGGCGCCACAGTCTGAGGATCTGAGAAGGTGGCGCCGCAGTCTGAGGATCTAGGAAGGTGGCGCCACAGTCTGAGGATCTGAGAGGCTGGCGCCAGTCTGAGGATCTGAGAGGCTGGCGCCACAGTCTGAGGATCTGAGAAGGTGGCGCCGCAGTCTGAGGATCTAGGAAGGTGGCGCCACAGTCTGAGGATCTGGGAAGCTGGCGCCACAGTCTGAGGATCTGAGAGGCTGGCGCCACAGTCTGAGGATCTGGGATGCTGGCGCCACAGTCTGAGGATCTGAGAGGCTGGCGCCACAGTCTGAGGATCTGAGAGGCTGGCGCCACAGTCTGAGGATCTGAGAGGGCGGCGCCGCAGTCTGAGGATCTAAGAAGGTGGCGCCACAGTCTGAGGATCTGGGAGGCTGGCGTCACAGTCTGAGGATCTGAGAGGCTGGCGCCACAGTCTAAGGATCTGAGAGGGCGGCGCCGCAGTCTGAGGATCTAGGAAGGTTGCGCCACAATCTGAGGATCTGAGAGGCTGGCGCCACAGTCTAAGGATCTGAGAGGGCGGCGCCGCAGTCTGAGGATCTGAAAGGCTGGCGCCACAGTCTGAGGATCTGGGATGCTGGCGCCACAGTCTGAGGATCTGAGAGGCTGGCGCCACAGTCTGAGGATCTGGGATGCTGGCGCCACAGTCTGAGGATCTGAGAGGCTGGCGCCACAGTCTGAGGATCTGAGAAGGTGGCGCCGCAGTCTGAGGATCTAGGAAGGTGGCGCCACAGTCTGAGGATCTGGGAGGCTGGCGCCACAGTCTGGATCTGGGAGGCTGGCGCCAGTCTGAGGATCTGAGAGGCTGGCGCCACAGTCTGAGGATCTGAAAAGGTGGCGCCAGAGTCTGAGGATCTAGGAAGATGGCGCCACAGTCTGAGGATCTGGGAGGCTGGCGCCACAGTCTGAGGATCTGAGAGGCTGGCGCCACAGTCTGAGGATCTGGGATGCTGGCGCCACAGTCTGAGGATCTGAGAGGCTGGCGCCACAGTCTGAGGATCTGGGATGCTGGCGCCACAGTCTGAGGATCTGAGAGGCTGGCGCCAGTCTGAGGATCTGAGAGGCTGGCGCCACAGTCTGAGGATCTGAGAAGGTGGCGCCGCAGTCTGAGGATCTAGGAAGGTGGCGCCACAGTCTGAGGATCTGGGAGGCTGGCGTCACAGTCTGAGGATCTGAGAGGCTGGCGCCACAGTCTAAGGATCTGAGAGGGCGGCGCCGCAGTCTGAGGATCTAGGAAGGTTGCGCCACAGTCTGAGGATCTGAGAGGCTGGCGCCACAGTCTAAGGATCTGAGAGGGCGGCGCCGCAGTCTGAGGATCTGAAAGGCTGGCGCCACAGTCTGAGGATCTGGGATGCTGGCGCCACAGTCTGAGGATCTGGGAGGCTGGCGCCACAGTCTGAGGATCTGGGAGGCTGGCGCCATAGTCTGAGGATCTGGGAGGGAACAAATCCTCACAGCGAACCTCCAGCAGCACGCCCGAGATTATCCGCAGCCGCTTATCCTAAACGCCCGCAGAGAAAGTGGCAATAAAAATTCTGGACAAGACGAAGCTGGACGCCAAGACGCAGCAGCTTCTCTCTCGCGAGGTGACAGTGATGGAGCGGCTGCAGCATCCCTGCGTGATCTGCCTGTTCGAGGTGATCGAGAGCGTCGCCAAGCTGCACCTGGTGATGGAGTTTGCGCCAGGTGGCGAGCTGTTCACGAAAATCCGGCGGGAGGGCCGCATGGCTGAGGCCCGGGCCAGGAACATCTTCGGCCAGGTGGCCGCGGCTGTGGAGCACATGGTGAGGATTGGAACTGGGATGAGGAGAATTGGGATTGGGATTGGGATAGGGATGGGGAACTAGGGATGGGGAGAATTGGGGATGGGGAACTAGGGATGGGGATAATTGGGGATGGGGAACTGGAGATGGGGAGAATTGGGGATGGGGAACTGGGATGGGGAACTGGGGATGGAAAACTGGGGATTTGGAACTGGAGATGGGGAGATTTGGGGATGGGGAACTGGGGATGGGGAGAATTGGATGGGGAACTGAGGATTTGGAACTGGGGATGGGGAGAATTGGGGATGGGGAACTGAGGATTTAGAACTGGGGATGGGGAACTGGGGATGGGGAGAATTGGGATGGGGAACTGAGGATTTAGAACTGGGATGGGGAACTGGGGATGGGGAGAATTGGGGATGGGAACTGGGGACGGGGAGAATTGGATGGGGAACTGAGGATTTGGAACTGGGATGGGGAACTGGGGAACTGAGGATTTAGAACTGGGGATGGGGAGAATTGGGGATGGGGAACTGAGGATTTGGAACTGGGGATGGGGAACTGGGGATGGGGAGAATTGGGGATGGGGAACTGAGGATTTAGAACTGGGGATGGGGAACTGGGGATGGGGAGAATTGGGGATGGGGAACTGGGGACGGGGAACTGGGGACGGGGAGAATTGGATGGGGAACTGAGGATTTAGAACTGGGGATGGGGAACTGGGGATGGGGAACTGGGGATGGGGAACTGGGATGGGGAACTGTGGATGGGGAACTGGGATGGGGAACTGGGGATTTGGATTTGGGATGGGGAACTGGGGATGGGGAGAATTAGGGATGGGGAACCGAGGATGGGAAACTGTGGATGGGGAAGTGCGGATGAGTAAGTGGATATAAGGAACTGGGATAGGGAGAACCGTGAATGAGGACATAGCAGGTTGAGTTGAGAGAGCTAGCTAAATATATTGACGGGTGGAGCAGAGATTTTATGACAGGAAGATAGCAGCTACAGTTAGCAAGTACGAGTAGCAAAGGAATAAAAGGGACTTGGGCAGAACTCGAAGCCTCTGTCGCTATCGAGTTACGTTGCTTCCATTCAGTGCAGCATGACTCATTTTTCTCAGACAGGCCTCTCTGACTAAGAGAGAACTGGCGTAGAAGCAAGTCAGATCGGGTGTCCCAGCTTGCTCAGAGCATGCGCTCCGAGCTTGGGGAAGGGAGCAGGTAGCTTGGGGAAGGGGACAGGTAGCTTGGGGAAGGGGACAGGTAGCTTGAGGAAGGGGACAGGTAGCTTGGGGAAGGGGACAGGTAGCTTGGGGAAGGGGACAGGTAGCTTGGGGAAGGGGACAGGTAGCTTGGGGAAGGGGACAGGTAGCTTGGGGAAGGGGACAGGTAGCTTGGGGAAGGGGACAGGTAGCTTGGGGAAGGGGACAGGTAGCTTGGGGAAGGGGACAGGTAGCTTGAGGAAGGGGACAGGTAGCTTGGGGAAGGGGACAGGTAGCTTGGGGAAGGGGACAGGTAGCTTGAGGAAGGGGACAGGTAGCTTGGGGAGGGGACAGGTAGCTTGAGGAAGGGGACAGGTAGCTTGAGGAAGGGGACAGGTAGCTTGGGGAAGGGGACAGGTAGCTTGGGAAAGGGAACAGGTAGCTTGAGGAAGGGGACAGGTAGCTTGGGGAAGGGGACAGGTAGCTTGAGGAAGGGGACAGGTAGCTTGGGAAGGGGACAGGTAGCTTGGGAAGGGGACAGGTAGCTTGAGGAAGGGGACAGGTAGCTTGGGAAGGGGACATGTAGCTTGGGGAAGGGGACAGGTAGCTTGAGGAAGGGGACAGGTAGCTTGGGGAAGGGGACAGGTAGCTTGGGAAGGGGACAGGTAGCTTGGGGAAGGGGACAGGTAGCTTGGGGAAGGGGACAGGTAGCTTGGGGAGGGGACAGGTAGCATGTCGGACAAAATGAAGTTTAGATTTGTGCGGAATTGGTTTAAGATGGCTGGGAATATTCGCTGTTCGCATTACTGTAAGTAGTCAAGCATGAGTCAGCCTAAAGCAAATCATTCCCCGACCGCAGCACTCGCGTCACGTGGTCCACCGGGACCTGAAGGCGGAGAACGTATTCTTCGCCGGGCCGCGTCACGTGAAGGTCGGGGACTTCGGCTTCAGCACGGTGGCCAGGCCGCAGCAGGAGCTGCACACATTCTGCGGCTCGCCGCCCTACGCGGCGCCCGAGCTTTTCCGCCGGGAATCCTCATCGACTTATCGGGGCCAGCCGGTGGACATCTGGGCGCTGGGCGTCCTGCTGTTCTTCATGCTGGCCGGGGCGCTGCCGTTCCGCGCGGCCACCCTCGGTCGGCTGCGCCAGTTGGTGCTGGACAGCGACTTTCGGCTGCCGGCCTTCATCTCGGAGCCGGCGCGGCAGCTCGTGGCCGCCCTGCTGCAGTCGGAGCCCGACGCCCGTCCGAAGGCCACTGAAGTCGCCGGAGCCGCTTGGCTGACCGAGGCGGCTGCGGCGGAGCGCAGGGCGGCGCAGCGGAAGCCGCAAGCGGCTGAGCGGCCCGAGGAGCCTCCAGGAGAAGAGCGTAATGGGCAGCGGGACACGCGGCGTGAGGAGCGGCGGAGGCAGCGACGCGAGGCGGCGGCCCGCAGGCAGCTCAGCCAGCTGGGCATCGACGAGAGAAGCCTGGAGGAGGCGGCCGGGTCGGTCCGCTCCCCCGTCGGCGGCGCCTACCGGATCGCCCTGCACCGGCTGTGCAGCAAAGACCGGGGAAAAGGCATCGACTGGGACGACGAAGGAGACGAAGACGATGGCGAGACGAGGCGACCGCGAAGGCAACGAAACGGGGAGTCCGAGACCAGCAGAACTTGCCGGCTGCTCTGACCTTCAGCCAGCCGCCCCTCAACCTTCAGCCCTGCGACCCTCAACTTTCAGCCCTCCGCCCCTCAACCTTCAGCCCTTCGCTCCCTCCATCTTCAGCCCTCCGCTCCCTCCATCTTCAGCCCTCCGCCCCTCAACCTTCAGCCCTCCGCCCTCAACCTTCAGTCCTCCGCTCCCTTAATCTTCAGCCCTCCGCCCCTCCACCTTCCTGCTTGGCTCGCAAGTACACTCGTAGCCGCATTCGCACCAGTGCAAAAAATGCACCGTACACTCGCGTTAGAATTGCTTTCAGACATTTCCGGTGATGAATGACTCTAAAGCTACACGCAGATGATGCCATCAATCCAAGAGTTGAATGTTTTTTTGCACTTCAAATTTGTTGATTCAGGAAATGCCGCTTCCTTCACAACTAAAGCCGAGTCAGCAGTGATTGCACTTGACGCGGCAGCTTACCTGGCTGCGAGTAACTGTAAGCAGTTTCTGCGAAGCAACATCAAACCTTTTTTTCACTTGCAGCCACAGATTTAAATGTTTGAAGTTATTGTAAATTGCAATAAATCCGAAACAATGCAGCGAGGATTAACTCCCGCGAACGCGTCAGCTGCAGAATCTCAAGAAACCCGCGCGGTAGATGGATTCGAGGTCTGTTGTTCTAGCGTGCAGGATTCTTAGACGGTCTTGAGGCGCCACACTGACTGCACCACGAAGGGCGCTGTGTTTGGGGGGGGGGCACTGTTTTAGGGGCGCTCTCTTTGGGGGTGCTGTCTTTGGGGGTGCTGTCTTTGGGGGCGCTGTCTTTGGGGGTGCTGTCTTTGGGGCCCCCGCCTTTGGGGGCGCTGTCTTTGGGGGCGCTGTCTTTGGGGGTGCTGTCTTTGGGGCCCCCGTCTTTGGGGCGCTCTCTTTAGGGGTGCTGTCTTTGGGGCGCTGTCTTTGGGGGTGCTGTCTTTGGGGCCCCCGTCTTTGGGGGCGCTGTCTTTGGGGGCGCTGTCTTTGGGGGTGCTGTCTTTGGGGGTGCTGTCTTTGGGGGCGCTGTCTTTGGGGTGCTGTCTTTGGGGGCGCTGTCTTTGGGGGTGCTGTCTTTGGGGGCGCTGTCTTTGGGAGCGCTGTTTTTGGGGGCGCTGTCTTTGGGGGTGCTGTCTTTGGGGCCCCCGTCTTTGGGGGCGCTGTCTTTGGGGGCGCTGTCTTTGGGGGCGCTGTCTTTGGGGGTGCTGTCTTTGGGGCTCCCGTCTTTGGGGGCGCTGTCTTTGGGGGTGCTGTCTTTGGGGCCCCCGTCTTTGGGGGTGCTGTCTTTGGGGGTGCTGTCTTTGGGGGTGCTGTCTTTGGGGGCGCTGTCTTTGGGGGTGCTGTCTTTGGGGGTGCTGTCTTTGGGGGCGCTGTCTTTGGGGGTGATGTCTTTGGGGGCGCTGTCTTTGGGGGTGCTGTCTTTGGGGGCGCTGTCTTTGGGGGCGCTGTCTTTGGGGAGGTGCTGTCTTTCGGGGCGCTGTCTTTGGGGGTGCTGTCTTTGGGGGGGGGGCTGTCTGGGGCCGCTGTCACTGGGGGGCGCTATCTTTGAATGCGTTGTTTCAGGCACAATATTTCGTAGTTAAGCGGCTGAAGGGCCTTCAAGCCTCACCCGAATTCAGCCCGGAGCTCTTAAAGCAAATTCTAAGAAATGCAACTTCGCCCAAAACAGGTGACTTCTTGTTGAGTCCGAGCGCGGTCATTTGAAATTGAGTTGGAGTTCACTGACAGAGAACTGAGCTATTGAACTGAAGTTTTGAATCGAAATCCAAATGCAGAAAATATCGAACGGGATTATTATGTGATTTTATTAACCTCGGCTGCAAGCACCAAACTGGGGCAAATGCACTGGAGACATGCAGAGACTGGGATGGGGAGCAAGTTAACAAAACTGCATCAAAATGCATCACAAGTGAGCAATGTGGGAATCAGTGAAGCTGGAATTCAGTATGATAGAACAGATGAAGATGCCGATGCGGGCAGTCAGTCCTGCAGCTGGAAAAGGCCCACCAGCCCCCAGTGATCGGAGGGAAACAGCTGGGTCCCGGCCGCCGGCTGCAGCCCCACAAGCTGAAAGTCCAGCGGCTGCATGCGCCAGGCCAGCATGCGATCGAAGCGGCAGCGGGCGCGGCCCATGTTCTGCGGATCGGACGGGCGGGCGCGATCGGCTACTGCGAGTAGCAAGCATCGCTCAGTGCCTAATAATTCTTTCCAATTTAGTAGGGACAGAAATGAGCTGCAGCCGAACCTGAGCGCAGTCTCACCTGTATGTTGCGGTTGCGCGTGGCGTCCCAGGTGTACTGCGCCTCAGGCCGGGCGCCGCAGTGGCTCCAGGCGTCCAGAACTCCCGCTGGCAGGCCGCCAATCGCCTGAAGCTCGGCGTCGCGCAGGTTCAGATCGCCGGCTAGAAGGGCCGGCTTGGCCGACTCTGTCAGGGTGCGCAAAGCCGTGGACAGCTGGCGCTTTCGCTCGGCCGCAAAGTCCTTGGTAGACTCCAGGTGGGTGTTCAACAGCAGCACCTGAAATGATGTTGAAAAGTAGATAATTTGTTGATTGATAGCTCAATAATCTGATTGGCTGATAGCTAGAGTAGATTCCTGTGGTGAGTACACCTCTCCTAGCCAATTCATAGTACGCGTAGCCTCTCCGCGAGCGTGCCAAGCTGGTGTAAACCGGCCCATTCCTAGGTCTCCAATTCCGCCCCCTTTATGAGTAAGCCTGCGTGCGATTGGCCAGAGCCGGGGTAGACATTGTTGTCTGACCTCCCGGAGCAGTCTGAGTGGCTGGGCCAACCCCTCACAGTTTGAGGGGTTGGCCTCTTTAAGCCGGGAGGCTGCCATCTGCCCCTACCCCGCTACGTCTACCTATTTATTTGGAACTCCTACAGAGACTGTTTTTGTACCTTTCGGATTGGCTGGTAGCTAGGTAGATTGTGATTGGCTGATAGGTAGATGGTGATTGACTGATAGCCAGGCTAGGTAGATTGTGATTGGCTGATAGGTAGATTTTGATTGGCTGATAGCCAGGCCAGGTAGATTGTGATTGGCTGATAGCCAGGCCAGGTAGATTGTGATTGACTGATAGCCAGGCCAGGTAGATTGTGATTAACTGATAGCCAGGCCAGGTAGATTGTGATTGGCTGATAGGTAGATTTTGATTGGCTGATAGCCAGGCCAGGTAGATTGTGATTAACTGATAGCCAGGCCAGGTAGATTGTGATTGGCTGATAGGTAGATTTTGATTGGCTGATAGGTAGCTTCTGATTGGCTGATAGGTAGATTGTGATGGCTGATAGGTAGATTTTGATTGGCTGATAGGTAGCTTCTGATTGGCTGATAGGTAGATTGTGATGGCTGATAGGTAGATTTTGATTGGCTGATAGGTAGCTTCTGATTGGCTGATAGCTAGGTAGATTGTGATTGGCTGATAGGTAGATTGTGATTGGCTGATAGGTAGATTGTGATTGGCTGATAGGTAGCTTCTGATTGGCTGATAGCTAGGTAGATTGTGATTGGCTGATAGGTAGATTGTGATTGGCTGATAGGTAGATTCTGATTGGCTGGTAACTAGCTAATTCTCACCTCGGGACCGTTCGCTGACTTGACTCGCACAGCCAGCAGTGTCCGGTCCATCCGAGA
Source organism: Macrostomum lignano (assembly GCA_002269645.1). Classification (NCBI taxonomy): domain Eukaryota; kingdom Metazoa; phylum Platyhelminthes; family Macrostomidae; genus Macrostomum; species Macrostomum lignano. The sequence goes on from NIVC01000636.1 coordinate 10,979, forward strand.
GCCCTCAAAGCGGTGCAGGCTGGGGCTCAGCAACTGCAGGCGGCCGCGGCGCAGCAGCGTGGCGGTGAAGTAGCGATCGTCGGGGTGCGCTCGGCCGTCCACGAACTCGTAGCGGTCGCGAAGCAGGCGACGCAGCAGGTCCAGCGTGTCTGGAGCCACTTCCTGCACAGGCGGCGGCGGGCAAATTCATGGCACCTGCTCCCTGTCATAGTGAAAGCACCCCAGAGCACAGCACTTTGAAACTGAGGCTCCATCAGAATCGAAGCACCCCAGAGCACAGCACTATGGAACTGAGGCTCCATCAGAATCGAAGCACCCCAGAGCACAGCACTATGGAACTGAGGCTCCATCAGAATCGAAGCACCCCAGAGCACAGCACTATGGAACTGAGGCTCCATCAGAATCAAAGCACCCCAGAGCACAGCACTTTGGAACTGAGGCTCCATCAGAATCAAAGCACCCCAGAGCACAGCACTATGGAACTGAGGCTCCATCAGAATCAAAGCACCCCAGAGCACAGCACTATGGAACTGAGGCTCCATCAGAATCAAAGCACCCCAGAGCACAGCACTATGGAACTGAGGCTCCATCAGAATCAAAGCACCCCAGAGCACAGGTGCTCAAACCCACATGAGCTCCGGCGCTCACCTGAAGGTGGACGGCGTGCGGCTCGGCATCCCGCAGAACAGCGATGGCGGCCCGCGTCCGCGCCTCCACCTGCTGGTCCGTCAGGCCGTCCAGATTCCACGACATCACGCACAGCTGGCGCGGATCCTCGTTGCTGGAGGCCGCAGCCGGCAGCGCCAGGGTGGCTGGCGCGTCGCCACCGAAGCAGCGGTCCAGAGCGGCTGGCAGGGACCAGCCGTTGTTCTGCAGCATCATCAGCGCAAAGGCCGAGTCGGTGCCCGTGATCTCGGCGAACTGGTCGCAGAGCCTGCGGCACACCGGCTCTGGCGGGATGTCACCAGAGTCTTCGTCAGGGCTGTCCACCTCCATGCAAGCAATGAGGCCTGAATGATACTCAGCGATCAAGATATTTATAAATTATAAATCATAAAGGACTACATATGTATATAAGCATATATATTATATGAGGCTATATATATCTAATGTATCTAGAATATATCTAGAAGGCTTCCCTTAAAGATACTGAATTGACTTCCTCATTATATCTACAATGCAATCATTCATTCAGGGTTTTTATACCATAAAAATACTATAGCTTCTCAAATTCCAATATCTACTTCAATGCAATGTTTTGGCAAAAACTATTATTAGATTTTATTTTTATAGTCCATTCAACTCATTGAAGATAAAAGGCATTTTTTACATTTCTTACATAGGCAAAAAGCCCAGATGATATGCCTCTCATTATAAAGGCATATATGATATAAATAATATTATGCCACTCCACTTCTTTGCAGATTAAGAATATATAAGCATAGCTATTTACCTCTATATACTAAAGGATATTGTATCCATAGATCATCTATCCATATAGATATGGCTAGCCTAGGGGCTATTATATATTAATATTGTTTTTAATAGGATAGGACTATATTAGCATATAATAGTAATGCTAAGTGAAACTAATATAGTCATATAATAGATCTAAAGACTTCTTTTAACCATCCTCCTTGCTTGACCTTGACCTTAATTCCTTAATTATTTGGCTAATAATACATTTGAAATATACTGTCTAATACAAATAACTTATTATACTAAGGCCAAGTAATTATCAATTTATATAAGAATTCTAAGCTTATAATAAGTACTTTTTACGAAGAGCTTGCGTGCACGGCAGCCGTTCATGTAAGCTCAGAATTGCGTGCACGGTGGCTATCTACCTAGTGCTTTATTTGCATGTATGCAGCCATCCACCTAGTGTTGTAATTGCGTGTACGGCAGCCGGCAATTGGCCGGGACTGGGCCCTTAAATCCACGCATTGGCGTTGGCAAACCTAATTAAAAAATATTTTTACTATATTGTTTTATAATGCTTTATCCCCCGTACACCATGGACTGCAAATGTAATCTTAATTCATTGTTTTTTTGTTAACTTGAATATTAATTCGAATAGTATATGACTTACTGTATAAGCCTATAAGGTATAGCTCTGCCATGCACGCAATTCTGAGCTTACGTGAACGGCGGCCGTGCACGCAAGCTCTTCATACTTTTTATTATAAGCTTAAATCAAATCAAATCTTAAATCAAATATTTATTAAGGCTAATAGTGTCTTTATAATAAAATGAATATATTGAATGGTTTAACACAAAGTTCCATTATAAAGTATAAAGTATAAAGTTCTTAGGCCTAATAAAAGCTATAGATAAAGTCTTAATTAAATTGAATTAATTGCTGGATAATTAGTAATCTCTTTTGAATAGGGCCTAGCTAGCTACATAATTTGGATTTTTTAATGTTTCAAATTGTACTTATACCCACTTGTTTCTTGCTAACTTTTTTTAGTTTTAGGAAATTAGGAGTCAGGACCATACATGTCATCCATAGCTTTGCTACCCTTTAGTTTAGGCCTGAGGCGACTATATGCATGCATTACCTGACACTGAGCTAGAAATTTATTTCAGGGAGGGCATAGCCAGGAATTTCCTATAGGGAGGGGGGATACACCAAGGTAAAAGTGCTATGACAGAGTCACATGGTAGCATGTATAGCAACCAAGGGTAACAAAAAAGTTTTGGTCAGGCTTTTCAAGGGATACATCCCCCCTCCCTATGCCCCTGGGGGGGAGGCATTCAGCACCCAGAGGAGGGGGTTAGGGCTAGGGGTATAGGAGGGCTGGGTTTTTTCTCTGGAATTTCAGGGGGAGGGGCAATTTTTCCTCCAGAATTTGGGGGGGGGGTAAATTTCGTGGGGCGAGGCCCCCTGGCCTGGCTGCGCCACCGACTGACAGCAGTAGGCCTAGGGGCAATCCTACACTTCCGTTCGGTAAATTATTTTAACATTTGAATTCGTACCACCGAGTCAAATGACGTCGATTGGCAATGTGTCTATGGCCAAAAGTTTGAGCGAACAGAGTTTAAGGGGGTGTCAGTTTAAGGGAGCTGTTGCTTGTGAGCTGCTTGTTTTTTGAGCTTCAATTTCTCATATCTTCCTGTCTTCAGTGCCATGGCTATAGGCGACCTGCAGCACCCGGGTTCATCATCCCGTTAAACGAGGTTCGAAACACCGCCGAGCTACTCAATCTCAACATGTCGCTACGGGATCTGCACATCGTCACCCAGGACACGCTGTCTGCAATGCAGTGGTTGGCGAAGTACCATCTGCTTGCCAACACTCGCAACTGTCCATGTGGAACAAACATGAAGTAGAGAATTAAATGATGATGTATTTCTATGCTCTGCGAGCCCGATAGTCAAGGGCTAAAAAGCTGTCTCATATTATACAACATGTACTTGTATATTTACAAGTACACACCATGCGTGTAGTCTTCACGCCACGCAGTCAATTATTGCGAAGTTACATCAAGGACTTCTAGACTAACTTCTAGTCTAGAAGTCCTTGAGTTACATTAGCTATGAGAATTTGAAAGACCCTAAAAAGGGAAATTTACGACACGCACGAACGTGCCTTCAAATTGTTACACGTAGTAAAACATTTGAATATACTCGTAGAATAGTCCCCTGAATATCCACTACGCAATATTTTTTCTCAACATCTCTAGACACATTTCCAGATGGCAAGACCATAGTAATAGGCATCTAGTATTTTCCCATATTTTGTCTGCACATAATTACATTATTATACAGTATCTGCTAATATGACATGTACATGTAAAGGAGAACCCGCCTTAAGTTGGCACACCGCTCGAGGCTATACCGAGTTTATACTTATACACGTGTATGTTGTATTCTTTCGTCTTGGCGTTTGATTCCGTCTCGGTAATTAAAAATTGCGCAACCCCTCTCGGGCTCCGTCTCGATCGCGGGCTGTACGTCGATCGGCCTGTCCTCGGCTCATGCATCATGCCGTTCCCTTCCGTAAAAACACGGACCCCCAAAAAGCTTTATTGAGTCTAGAGACTTAAAGATAAGGCCTACAATATTGATTCTACATGTCTTTTCCCGCCTACACTGCAAGCCTACACTATGGACAAGAAGACTGATAATCTCCATGCAGCTGCTCCCAATAAATGGGAATTCTTAACTTCGGTTGGCTAAACTATTAAATTGGCTGACAAAATCAATATAACTGCATGTGTTTGCTGCATGTTCGCAAAATTGTAGTGCTGTGTATTAATATAAATGTAGCGCACAAGCGTACATTCATTGTGACACGCAGCTTTTCCGAGCTGCACTAAAATAACAAAATTCAGCGTATGGATTACGTTGCAATCTGCATGCTGATGTACAATTTGAGTTCAAATGGTACAAAGTACAGCGCGCGTGTCATTATATTTAGCAATGCAAACTATCAGCGTACAGTCAGCAGGCTGTCGAGTTGTTGATAACGCGGTGTCACTGAGCTGAGTCACTCAGTTGGAGCTGTAGCAGCCTGTGCTATACATTGCTTCTGAGATTGCTGGACAGTTAGGAGCTTCGGCAAAATTTATTCAACACAGCTCGACAGGTCTGGTCTGCCTCTGCAAACATTATTGAATGCATTCAGATAGACGGTTTCTACATGGACTGAGCTCCTGATCTGCAAACACTGTAGCTACAGCTATTAGTGCGAAGGCAGCTGCAAGGCAAGACCTAATCATTTAAAAATGACCGACTTGACATCGCAGCTGATTGGCAATGGCAAAATCAAGGTATTAAATACGATCTTTTTTGCTTAACCTGCATGGTCTAGAGCACTCAATATGTTGTTCAATGTAGGCCGAAGTTTATTATATGGTGTCCTGATTCACTGAATGGCTTGCGACTTAGCCTGCTGATCCCACTGTGACTAGGAGCTAGTTCACTCACTCACTCACTCACTCACTCACTCACTCACTCACTCACTCACTCACTCACTCACTCACTCACTCACTCACTCACTCACTCACTCACTCACTTACTCACTCACTCACTCACTCACTCACTCACTTACTCACTCACTTACTCACTCACTCACTCACTCACTCACTCACTCACTCAATCACTCACTCACTCACTCACTCACTTACTCACTCACTCACTCACTCACTCACTCACTCACTCACTCACTCACTCACTCACTCACTCACTCACTCACTCACTCACTCACTCACTCACTCACTTACTCACTCACTCACTCACTCACTCACTCACTCACTCACTCACTCACTCACTCACTCACTCACTCACTTACTCACTCACTCACTCACTTACTCACTCACTCACTCACTGACTCACTCACTCACTCACTCACTCACTCACTCACTCACTCACTCACTCACCCAGAGTCTGCGCATTCGGCCCCGGCCGCAGCCCCGCCTGTCGCTGTGCCGGAAGCTGCTGTTCGGCCTGGCCGCGCCGCCACTGCAGATGACGAGCAACATCTGCGGCTTCTTCTTCAGCATCTACCTGCTGGAGGCTGTGCGCCTCAGTCCTGCCCAGGTGTCCGCCATCACCTTTGCGGGCAGACTGTGGGACGCCGCCACCGACCCGCTGGTTGGCCAGCTGGTGCTGCGGACTCGAACCCGGTGCGGCCGCACGAAGCCGTGGCTGGCCGCGGCCACCGCGCTGGGCCCGGCCGCCTTCCTGGCCATGTGGCTGAGCGGCAGCGCCGGCTCCGCGTTCTCCTACCACCTGCTGAGCTACCTGGCCTACTGCGCCTGCATCACGGTGAGACACGGAGCATTCATTGAAATAGCAATTGCAGCACCCAGTGTGCCTTCTGGGTGCAGACCTTCCCGATCATGTCGCGCCAGTAAGATATAGAGCGGAATCCAGAGCCCAGCAGCAGTCAACAGACTCGCCATGGATGATGTGGATTTGGAGTACGTGAATCTGATTCTGAGTACGTGAATCGGATTTGGAGTACGTGAATCGGATTTGGAGTACGTGAATCTGATTCTGAGTACGTGAATCGGATTTGGAGTACGTGAATCTGATTCTGAGTACGTGAATCGGATTTGGAGTACGTGAATCGGATTTGGAGTACGTGAATCTGATTCTGAGTACGTGAATCGGATTTGGAGTACGTGAATCTGATTCTGAGTACGTGAATCTGATTCTGAGTACGTGAATCGGGTTTTGAATACGTGAATCGGATTCTGAGTACGTGAATCGGGTTTTGAGTACGTGAATCGGATTTGAGCACGTGAATCGGATTTTGAGTACATGAATAAAATTTTGATTACGTGAATCGGGTTTTGAGTACGTGAATCGGATTCTGAGTACGTGAATCGGATTTTGAGTACGGTGTAATCGGATTTTGAGCACGTGAATCGGATTCTGAGTACGTGAATCGGATTTTGAGTACGGTGTAATCGGATTTTGAGTACATTAATCAAATTTTGATTACGTGAATCGGGTTTTGAGTACGTGAATCGGATTTTGAGTACGTGAATCGGATTTTGAGTACGTGAATCGGATTTGAGCACGTGAATCGGATTTTGAGTACGTAAATCGGATTTTGAGTACGTGAATCGGATTTTGAGTACGGTGTAATCGGATTCTGAGTACGTGAATCGGATTTTGAGTACGGTGTAATCGGATTCTGAGTACGTGAATCGGATTTTGAGTACATGAATCAAATTTTGAGTACATGAATCAAATTTTGATTACGTGAATCGGGTTTTGAGTACGTGAATCGGATTTTGAGTACGTAAATCGGATTTTGAGTACGTGAATCAGATTTTGAATACATGAATCGGATTTTAAGTACGTGAATCGGATTTTGAGTACGTGAATCGGATTTTGAGTACATGAATCGAGTTTTCAAGTCTCCTGGAAGGTTTGGCCATCGAGAGCGGTTTCGTTGATAAAGAATGAACCAATAAACAGGGGAGGGAGTGAGCAGCCGCGTCTAAAGTCCAAGATGCTTGGAGCTGAAGTTCCCTCACGCATACGCTTTGGTTAAAAAATTCGAACCAAGGACCGCTGAGGTTATTTTTTGCAGCATCAAATTTTCCTTGGATTTCGCTCTGTCAGCCCCCGAATTCAAACCAGTGCATGGCTTTTGAAGAAAAGGACTTGGCTGCATTGCTTTAAATACGAGTACTTGACTGCTTTTTAATAGAGACGTCTCGAGGAAATTGTCCAGCTTACCATTGTCCAGCTTCCACTCCCCATCGCACTTTTATCCCGGCCCCACCCACAGTGCTACCACGTGCCCTACGCCTCTTCCACCATGCTGATCTCCAACAGCGCTGAGGACAAGGACGGCGCCACCGCCTGCAGAATCGGCTTCGAGTTGCTGTTCACCATCATCGGCACCGGCGTCTTCGGCGCCGTCAGCGGCCGCCACCGCCTGGCGGCCGACTGCGGAGCCGGCGACTCCGGCGGGGCGGACTCGCCCGAACTGCTGCAGGCGGAAGTGAGCAACGCCTCAGCTTTATGAATTTTCTATGGCTTCCAGTGCTGTGAAAATTTTCTGGACTCGGGTATCGGGACTCGGGTATCGGGACTCGGGTATCGGGACTCGGGTATCGGGACTCGGGTATCGGGACTCGGGTATCGGGACTCGGGTATCGGGACTCGGGTATCGGGACTCGGGTATCGGGACTCGGGTATCGGGACTCGGGTATCGGGACTCGGGTATCGGGACTCGGGTATCGGGACTCGGGTATCGGGACTCGGGTATCGGGACTCGGGTATCGGGACTCGGGTATCGGGACTCGGGTATCGGGACTCGGGTATCGGGACTCGGGTATCGGGACTCGGGTATCGGGACTCGGGTATCGGGACTCGGGTATCGGGACTCGGGTATCGGGACTCGGGTATCGGGACTCGGGTATCGGGACTCGGGTATCGGGACTCGGGTATCGGGACTCGGGTATCGGGACTCGGGTATCGGGACTCGGGTATCGGGACTCGGGTATCGGGACTCGGGTATCGGGACTCGGGTATCGGGACTCGGGTATCGGGACTCGGGTATCGGGACTCGGGTATCGGGACTCGGGTATCGGGACTCGGGTATCGGGACTCGGGTATCGGACTCGGGTATCGGGACTCGGGTATCGGGACTCGGGTATCGGGACTCGGGTATCGGGACTCGGGTATCGGGACTCGGGTATCGGGACTCGGGTATCGGGACTCGGGTATCGGGACTCGGGTATCGGGACTCGGGTATCGGGACTCGGGTATCGGGACTCGGGTATCGGGACTCGGGTATCGGGACTCAGCTGACAGTTTAAACCCAAACGTTCTTCAACATCATGCATTTTCCTCGTAGCGTCGCGGCTACGCCCTCGCCGCGCTGGTGATCGCCGGGATCTACTTCGCCTGCGGTCTGTTCGCCACCTTCGGCATCCGGGAGCGGGTCCGGCTGGACGCCAGGCGGGACTCCCTGCTGAGCAACGTGCGCAGCGTCCTGGCATTCCGGCCATACGTGTTGCTCATGCTGGCCTTCCTCTGCATGTCTCTGGGCATTCAGGTGGGTCGCAAAATCAGCTGCAAATTGAAGCCCCCCAAGACTGGACTGAGGTGGACTTTTTCTCTGAAAAAAATGTTAAATCTTTACCAAATGCTCCACAAATTCTTCAAATGCTCCACAATTGCTTGGGGCAGAGCAGCTCAGCGGTAAATGCGCCTTACTCTCGGGCCACGATCCTTGGTTTGATCCCGTGGGAAGCCACCGTAATTTGGGGTTTGCGCAGGAAAATTGGCCGGCGGTTGTCGGTGTTGGCGCGCTTGTGAGTGCTCAGGAGACAGCGGAACGGGCAGAATTACTGATGCAGCGATGCTTTGATTTTCACTCAACTCATGTCAGTTGTGAAGAATTTATTCAGCTTTCAAAAGTGATCCAGGGACTGAATTCGCTCCATATGTGTAATGACTTGAGAGTGAGTCTTGGAGTTTAGTTCAAGGCTCTGCCTGGGAGCGGATCCCGTGAGCAGGCAGGCAGTCAGTAAAAAAGTGGAGAGACTGAGGGGGTCGTGTTTACCGTTATATTTCTGGGCTCTGGGGCCCGAACCGTATAGGCGTGCTGTGGCACGAACACAAACGTACAGGAGATATGTAGCATGAAGCAATGGGGAGCGTGCAGTGGGGGTGACTCGGGTGAGTCAGTGAGGGGGACAATCGGTGCTGCTTAGTCAGTGGGAGAACGCATACTGGGCCTGCTGCGGAGGGTCCGCAGCCCAGGCCAGGACAATATGGACTTGCCGCCCTCCCCCGCAGACGGTGCAGGCCAACCTGGGCCTGTACACCACGCACAGCCTCGGCATGGGCGGCCACATGAACTCGGGCATCTTCACTGTGCTCACCGTGGCCGTCCTGCTGGTGCCGTTCTGGGCCAGGATGAGCGGCAGGTTCGGCAAGAAGCGAATCTTCATGATTGGGCTGCTGGTGAGCTGCCTGGAGTGCTGCTGATTGTTTTACAATCGGGTTCTCAATCTGGCTCCTGAGATTTCTCCCGGTCTGGAGACGAAATCTTCTATAGTAGGCCTCTGTCTGACCTCCATCCCCGCCGGAAGTTATAGGACTCAGGATTATCACACCAGGACTCAGGATTATCACACCAGGACTCAGGATTATCACACCAGGACTCACAATTATCACACCAGGACTCAGGATTATCACACCAGGACTCAGGATTATCACATCAGGACTCACAATTATTACACCAGGACTGAGAATTATAGTATCAGGACTCAAAATTGTCACAGGACTCAGGATTATCACATCAGAACTCAAGGTGTCACATTAGGACCTGAAGATTATCACATCAGGACTCGAGTTTATCCCACCAGGACTCAGGATTATCACATCAGGACTCGAGTTTATCACACCAGGACTCAGGATTATCACATCAGGACTCAAGGTGTCCCGTTAGAACTCAAAGTACCCACTCTGGGGCTAAGGCACTTCAAATCAGGCTCTTGAGACGCTACTCATCATGCGCTGCCAGCCCATGCAGTGACTCACTCAGAAAGCCCGCCCGCCCCGAACCCGCAGCCGCAGCTGCCCTGTCTGATGCTGGCCACGGCGCTGCCGCCCAACAGCGTCGCCGCCTACTACGCAGTCATCGGGGTGTCCGGCGTGTCCATCTCGGTGGCCATGCTGCTGCCCTGGTCCATGCTGCCTGACGTCATCGATGACTTCTACTGCCGCACTGGGGAGCGCAGGGAGGCCACCTTCTACTCCCTGTACGTGTTCTTCACCAAGTTCGCCTCCGGGCTCAGCCTCGCCCTCTCGCAGCTGGTGCTCAGCTTCAGCGGCTACGACAGCAACTCGTGCGAGCAGCCGTACTCCGTGGCCCTGGCACTGCGCTACCTGCTCGGCCCCGGGCCCATTGTGTGCGTCTGCCTGGCCCTGCTGCTGATGCACTTCTACCCGATCGACAAGCCGTACCGGGAGGGGCTCAACGACCGGCTGTTGGAGAAGCTGTGAGCACTGTTATTATACTGTAGGTCAGTAATCTGTAGAAATGCATCTCCAATCTACTTCACCGCTCCCATCCCCACTTATGCCATTAAAGCAACTCAAACTTTGTATCGTCAAGCTACGGCTCAGCGGATCAACATCAGTCAGAGGGCCCGCTGATAGGGGACAGGCAGGACTCGGTGCCATGCTCCCGCCAGCCCGCATCATCTGTAGAGAGCAGATACCAACTTCAGAAATAGGACATCGACTGCAGAGGCCGGAATCGACCGCCTATTGAATAGCAGTATAAATTATACCATATGCCGCATCTTATACGTTAGGGATACGCTCTGTTAAGCTCTACCACGTTCGAATCAGCAAAATGACAAGTAACTTAAAAATACTTTAAATCTACCAAGGACTACTTAAGAACACTTAAGTAGTGCTTGAAATCTACTTGCATTAATTCAACTCAGAGTGAACCAGTATTTTTCTGCGCCACACGGATTCTCTCCAACCAACTATTTCATTTAATTTTCCAATATATCAGATTTTTTGTATAAAAATGTCACAACCTTTGGTTGCCGCCTTCGCTTACTTGTTTTACCAAAAGTTATACAAAGTTTACAACGTTTACAAAGTTTATAATTGACGTGCTATGCGTAGCATGTCACATAAACATGTGTGCCATGCATGTTCATGTCTATATAATAGTTAGTTTGGTTTATCTTTATAAGAAAGTAACTACATGGATATATTTTGGCAAAATGGGGTGAAAGGGAGGCAATGAAAAAAGGCGTCTGTGGGCTAAATGAAACCCCATGCACTTTCATGGAGCCAGGCTGCATGTGTTCCAAAATTTGGATCATCAAAATAAAATTTTCTGCGACATGGTTAGTTTTCTCAATCCTAGTTTTTATTTCGATACTTACTACTTTACTGACTCATTTTTTACCAACTAAAAATTAGATAACGAGGCGAAAACATATTTAATACTAAGGTTTGTTACTTCAATCTCTTAGCAAAAGTTTAAGTTTGATATTTTCTATGATGCGTAACAAGGACGACTTTAAGTACTTCAGTTGTCCTTGGCATATGTATCGTTCGTTTTACACCCGAGGCAATAGAAGAAAGCAAATTTTTGGAAGAGCCCAAACAGAAAGCAGCTTGGCTGCAATTTTTTTATTTATTTTTGTAAGGCAAATTTTAGTATATTTAGCCCTCATGTTCCAGTTACATAGCAGAGGCCTAGGTCATTGACTAACTGACATAGGCCTAGCTCATTAGTTTAATAATAATTTCCGGTTGTCAGTCAGGTCAGAGGCGAGGAACTGAAAGCTTATCATATTATAAAAACTTATCATAACATAAAATAACTCAGAAAATTAGTAAACTATTTTTGAAATCAATATACATAAAAGTCATAAAATTGCAAATATTATTGCCTATTTATTGTATTGTTTGTATATATGGGAAGAATTGTTAAATAATGATTCAGTAGGCTACAATATGAATATGCTCAAATTAGGATATTGGCTTAGTAGTAGTAGTTGTTGATTGCATATCTGGCCTTATTGGAGTAAGTACAATCAAATATATTATTATATTAATGTATTTTTATTTAACTTTTGCTTATTTTATATGGGTGCCAGGCTTTTTTGGCGATAGTTGATTTCGGCGACATTAAAAAGTGTGACTTTGACGACAAGCAATGTAAAAAGGTACGTTTTGTCAACAATTTTGGCTGCAGTGTGGCAGGCCCTTAGAGTAGCCTTTCCTGAGGCCAACTTTATGCGCTGCCTGTTCCACTACACTCAAGCATTATGGCACAACGTTCAACAAATTGGCTTGCAAGGCTAGTACGTGAACAACATTGAAACACAGCAGGTCTGTAGGAAGTTCATGGCATTTCCATTTCTACCAGTGAACCTAATTGAGCACGGCTTTTACATTCTTCGTGCAAGTATTGATCGTCGTGATAAGCCTTTGTTAGCATCATTTGCCGACTATGTCTAGGTAGGTGCAAATGGATATTGTGGAGCAAATTGGTTGCATCTCTTGCCTGCACACTTGTTTGTTGTATTTAACAAAAAGTTAAAGTATTTTGTAGGCTGTAGGCGGTTACGGTAGGATTTAGACACATTGGTTATGTTAGTAAGAATATAATAAAAAGACTAAATAAATAGCCATAGAAAGTGATTTGTGAAAATGAAAAAGAAACTTTTCGCCGAATTTAACATTGCTTGTTGCCAAAGTGACCATTTTCCGTGTCGCCAAAATTAACTATTGCCGAAATGCCTGGAATTCTTACTAGATTATAATAGTTATCTAGGGGAGGTAAGGGTAGTTGCCTCCCACTTACATGGAAACCTAAAAATCAAAGGGGGACCAAGTTGCATATAAACTAAGTGTTATATAATTATGTCCTTAGGTAGACATAGGATATTTTTTTCAAAATATATAGCTACCACCTTTATCCCCTTGGGTTTTTTCTCTCTAGAATCTACCAACTTGAACAAATTTCTAGGTATATTACTAGATTGGATTATAGTCATTTCAGTAATAGGACATTTTGGTAACAGTCATTTTGGTGACAAGAAAAATACCCTTTGGACTTTGGTGATAGCAATTTTGTTTTTTTAATTTTTTAATAATTATCTGCAATGGTTAAGTATTGCTTTTTTAATTTTGTTTATTTACAATTCCAGAGTTGCAATCTTTTGTGTGTCTATAACAAAAGCAACTTGTCACCAAAACAACTATTTGTCACCAAAATGTCTATCACCAAAATGACTTGTTACCGAAATGACTGGTAGGCCTACCTACTAGATTGTAATATGCTTATAGCTTAGTTTAGGCCTAGACATATTATAGTACGAGGGGTGTCCCAAAAGTTCCCGGAGTGTCTAACGTAGCTCTTCAACAGAGCCATGAAATTTCATGCCCATGGTGTCAAATGAAAGGAAATTTTGTCACAAAGAATACAAAGTTAAAATCATGTTGATATCTTTTTTTATTCAAGAGCTACAGCAAGAAACTTGCGCAAAGGTCAGGGGTAGTGTTACACAACCTCAACAATCTATGGCAATAATTTTTTCATCTCCATTTTTGGAATTTTATCATTTTGAATTTGTGCTACTGACGTGTTAGAAAGACGTGGTAGTGTCTATGGAAAAAAGCAGAAATGCTCATAAAGCTAATCTGAGCTTTTGCGCGAGTGCAGATAATTCGTACCAAGCGCTTGCTTTCAACTTGAAATTTCTTTGCAAAAATGAGTTCTCTTCAGAGCCTTGAAAGTCAGTGAATTCAAGTTTTTGCCCTTTGGTCAGTAGGATGGAGTGGAGCCAAGATTTCTGACCACTTATTCTCCATCCACGGTGAGAACAGCCTGAAAAAAACTGCAATTTACGGATGGATCGAACGCTTTAGAGATGGCCAGTCTGCTGTGAATGATCAGCCACGCTCTGGCCGTCCTTGCACGTCGGGTGGAGAGACATCCCATCAACGGATCGAGGCCCTGCTGGACTCGGATGCCCGCTTGACTATTCGAGAGATCTCTGATCAATTGGATATTGCCAAGTCGACTGTCCATCGAATAATCGTCAACGATCTGGGTCTCTCAAAGATCTCAGCCCGCTGGGTTCCCCGTCTCCTCACACTGGAGCTCAGGGCACAACGACTGAGCGTCGCCAAGTCCAACATTGAGCTCATTCAGAGGCAAGGTGGCTGGAGCGACTTTGGTAAGCTGATCATTTCTGGTGACGAGACCTGGATTCCGTTTTTTGATCCTGAGACAAAAGAAGAAAGCCGGGTTTGGACAAAGAAAGGGTCACCTGCCCCTGTGAAGGCTCGGCGAGACCAGCATTCGAAAAAAGTCATGCTGACTCTCTTCTTTGACCACTGTGGTCCACTGACCATTGATTTTCTGGAGGAAGGGACCACCATCAATGCTGATCGCTACGTTGCTAGCCTGGCCAGACTAAAGGATGATGTGAGAAACAAGCGGCGTCATTCTGGTGAGAAGCCCTGCTTTTTGCACCATGACAATGCTCGGCCACACACCGCTAGAAAGACGATGGCGCAGATCAACCAGCTGAATTTTGAGTTGGTGCCTCACCCGCCCTACTCGCTAGACTTGGCCCCTGCCGATTTTGCCATCTTTCCACAAATTAAAAAACTTCTTTGTGGCCGGGTGTTCCAGAACTGCAGTGAACTTGAAGACTTCACTCGTCGCGTCATCCTGCATGAAATGCCTCGAACTGTTTTTGCCCAGGCCATCGATGGCATGCTTTCAAGGTGGCAGAGGTGTGTCCAGCTGAATGGGGACTACGTGGAGAAGCCGCAGGTTGAGCTTGACGATTCGCTTTGAATTTTGAATTGGTTCATGCCCATCATCGGCACCCATTTCATCAACGGTATGAACTGTTCTGTGTTTTATTGTTTAAAATCATTGTCATAGATTGTTGAGGTTGTGTAACACTACCCCTGACCTTTGCGCGAGTTTCTTGCTGTAGCTCTTGAATAAAAAAAGATATCAACATGATTTTAACTTTGTATTCTTTGTGACAAAATTTCCTTTCATTTGACACCATGGGCGTGAAATTTCATGGCTCTGTTGAAGAGCTACGTTAGACATTCCGGGAACTTTTGGGACACCCCTCGTAATTTAGTTAGACTAGGGAGAGTCTTACTTAGACTTAAATTTTTACCAATTGTCATTAAAAGTTTAAAACAATATAATTTTATATATTAGATAAGTCATAGATAGGTAATAGACTGTATCTCAATCTAATATTGAAACCATTTTAATTTTTTTCCTACAAATCAAATATATAGTTTATAAGTATATCTAAACTGTTCTACATCTAATTTATTCCTTTTGAATGTTAGTTATTTATCATAGTATAAATTATTACACTTTTTACTAAATTTAAAATTTTAAAAATACAAAGTGCTTCAAGTTAGCATAAGAGATAATTCTCTTTAATGCATGATCTCTTCCATAGCATGACTATTGGTTTTTTAAACAAAAGTTTTCCTAATTAAAAATTTCAGTAGAGTCTTCAAAGACCAGCAAAGAATTTAGCATGGCCACTTGTAATGGTTCAAACCTGTCTCTACCAAAGGTAAATCTTCAAACATGTTAGGACTGATTTGAAATTGATAAAATATGCTACACATGATTTGTGAATGAATTCTATATTATAGAGCAATATTGACTGATGTTTCTATTAAAAGCCCTCAATTTGGCATCTAAGCTAGACCAGCTTCTGACCTGAACTTGTGCACTTATATCTTTTCTAGAATTTTGACATCAAGTATTTATTTAGATTTATTACATTCTTTTGTGTTTGACTAAGTTTTCCTATATATTTAATACCAAAACCCTATTGTTACTGAACCTTTTTGCAGAGTTCAAAGGTATATTTTTGCACTGAATTTTTGGTGTGATAAATTTTAATACATTTACTTCAATTATTAAAGCTCCCTCATGCAAGCTAACTGGCTAAGGGAGATGCTGAAGTGGGTTTTTGGTGCAGAATGCTTGATTGGTAGCCAGTGATCAGCTTGCATGTCACAGCAATCTGCAACTCTCCCTCACCTGTCCAGGTCATCAATGATCCGATCCACGGCACCATCGAGTTGCACAAGTTCGCGGAGCTCATAATGGGCGCGCCAGAGTTCCAGCGGCTGCGACACCTCAAGCAGCTGGGCGTCACCTACCTGGTGTACCCGTCTGGCACCCACACCCGATTTGAGCACTCTGTTGGGTGAGCATAGTGACTGACTGAGCTGGCTGAGTGACTGGCTGAGCTGGCTGAGTGACTGGCTGAGCTGGCAAAGTGACTGGCTGAGCTGGCTGAGTGACTGGCTGAGCTGGCTGAGTGACTGGCTGAGTGACTGGCTGAGCTGGCGGAGTGACTGGCTGAGCTGGCTGAGTGACTGGCTGAGCTGGCTGAGTGACTGGCTGAGCTGGCTGAGTGACTGGCTGAGTGACTGGCTGAGCTGGCGGAGTGACTGGCTGAGCTGGCTGAGTGACTGGCTGAGCTGGCGGAGTGACTGGCTGAGCTGGCGGAGTGACTGGCTGAGCTGGCGGAGTGAGTGACTGGCTGAGCTGGCGGAGTGACTGGCTGAGTGACTGGCTGAGCTGGCGGAGTGACTGGCTGAGCTGGCGGAGTGACTGGCTGAGCTGGCTGAGTGACTGGCTGAGCCGGCGGAGTGACTGGCTGAGCTGGCGGAGTGACTGGCTGAGCTGGCGGAGTGACTGGCTGAGCTGGCGGAGTGAGTGACTGGCTGAGCTGGCGGAGTGACTGGGGCTGAGCAGTGAGTGACTGGGGCTGAGCAGTGAGTGACTGGCTGAACTGGCTGAGTGACTGGCTGAGCTGGCGGAGTGCCTGGAGCTGAGCAGTGAGTGACTGGCTGAGCTGGCGGAGTGCCTGGAGCTGAGCAGCGAGTGACTGGCTGAGCCGCACCCTCCGATCACTTCAGCACATACCACCTGGCCTGGCAGCTCGCCAAGACTCTGAAGAGCCGCGCCACGACCCCGGAGACGGAGCTGACGGACGACGAAGTTCTGTGCGTGGCGCTGGCCGGCCTCTGCCACGACCTCGGCCACGGGCCATTCTCTCACCTGTGGGAGGTGCTGGTGAAGACGGGAGGCAGGTTCGGAGACTATCACCATGAGGGCATGAGTGTCCAGCTGGTTGACATTATCATTGACCAAGTCATCAGCTCCGGTCTGTCAGGCGCCGCCGAGTTCGCCGACTTCATGCGAAGGCGGCACGAAGCCTCTGGCGGCACCAACCGGGAGCTCATCAAGCAGCTGATTCTGGGCGGGCCCGAGGATCAGGAGATGAGGTGTTAGAAAGACGGTGTTTCCCACAGTATGAGGTGAGGGGGGCCTGGGAGGCAGATTCTGTACGAGGTGAGGGGGGCCTGGGAGGCAGATTCTGTATGAGGTGAGGGGGCCTGGGAGGCAGATTCTGTACGAGGTGAGGGGGGCCTGGGAGGCAGATTCTGGATGAGGTGAGGGGGCCTGGGAGGCAGATTCTGTATGAGGTGAGAGGGGCCTGGGAGGCAGATTCTGTATGAGGTGAGGGCGGCCTGGGAGGCAGATTCTGTATGAGGTGAGGGGGGCCTGGGAGGCAGATTCTGTATGAAGTGAGGGGGCCTGGGAGGCAGATTCTGTATGAGGTGAGGGGGGCCTGGGAGGCAGATTCTGTATGAGGTGAGGGGGGCCTGGGAGGCAGATTCTGTATGAAGTGAGGGGGGCCTGGGAGGCAGATTCTGTATGAAGTGAGGGGGGCCTGGGAGGCAGATTCTGTATGAAGTGAGGGGGGCCTGGGAGGCAGATTCTGTATGAAGTGAGGGGGGCCTGGGAGGCAGATTCTGTATGAGGTGAGGGGGCCTGGGAGGCAGTTTCTGTATGGGGTGAGGGGGGCCTGGGAGGCAGATTCTGTATGAAGTGAGGGGGGCCTGGGAGGCAGATTCTGTATGAAGTGAGGGGGGCCTGGGAGGCAGATTCTGTATGAGCAGCCGCACTGCAATCGCCCCCCCACCAGATCATCAACAACAAGAGGACCGGGTTCGACGTGGACAAGTGGGACTACATCAACAGGGACTCCTACTACCTGGGCCTCAACAACAAGCTGGACTGCCAGCGACAGCTCGCCATGCTGCGGGTGCTGCCGTGCGGGCAGGGCCGCAACCTGCTGGTGATTCGCGACAAGCAGGTGCTGGAGTACATCCAGCTGCTGGTGGCCCGCAGGGTCAACCACTATGTTGGCTACCAGCACATCAAAGTGATCGGCTTTGAGAAGCTGTGAGCTGCTTTCTAATGCCTTTGATCTGTGGCCAGGACCTGTGGTCTGGCCTCAACTGCCACCTCAACTGCCGCCCCAACTGCCACCTCAAGTGCCGCCCCAACTGCCACATCAACTGCCACCCCAGCTGCCACCCCAAATGCCACCCCAACTGCCACCTCAACTGCCACCTCAACTGCCACCCCAACTGCCACCTCAACTGCCATCCCAACTGCCACCCCAACTGCCACCTCAACTGCCACCTCAACTGCCACCCCAACTGCCACCTCAACTGCCACCTCAACTGCCATCCGAACTGCCACCCCAACTGCCACCTCAACTGCCACCCCAACTGCCACCCTGAACTCCCTGCAGCCTGGGCGACGCACTGCAGGCGGGCCGCAGCTTCCTGGAGTCTCAGCCCGTGGAGTCAGTGAACCCGGACGCCCGCCGCTACCTGCTGGAGGACTCCGGCTACGTGGAGACGCTCTGCTGGCTGACGGACGCCCGCCTGGAGCTGCTGCTGACGGAGCACTGCGGCCCGACAGCCCGGCACCTGATGCAGCGCCTGGTCACCCGCAGGATGTACAGCCTCGTGGCCACGGCGCGGTTGGCCTTGAAGGACCCCGAGGACAAGCAGAAGTACGAATCGGCCATAAAGAAGGCGCGGGCATTCTCGGAGGACTGGAACAGGCGGAACCCGCAGTCCTCGGACTACAGCACCATTGCCGAGTTCCGCAAGATCGACTACGGCAGCGGGCTGAGCCACCCGCTTGACGAGGTGTTCGCCTACTCCAAGCATGACCCCAGGCATGGCCAGCGCTGCAGCGAGAAGGACCTGCTGGTGAGCTGCCAACCCTGAGATTCCCCAGGAGATTCTCCATAGATTCCTCCTCGAGATTTGCCTCCGCACCAGATCTCTCCTGAGATTCCTCAGGATTTTCGTGGAGATTTTTTGAGGTTCCCCTGCCGATTCCCTTGGAGATTCCTTCTCGAGATTTCCCTTGGAGATTCCTTCTCGAGATTTCCCTTGGAGATTCCTTCTCGAGATTTCCCTCGGAGATTCCTTCTCGAGATTTCCTCGGAGATTCCTTCTCGAGATTTCCCTTGGAGATTCCTTCTCGAGATTGCCTCGGAGATTCCTTCTCGAGATTTCCCTTGGAGATTCCTTCTCGAGATTTCCCTCGGAGATTCCTTCTCGAGATTGCCTTGGAGATTCCTTCTCGAGATTTCCCTCGGAGATTCCTTCTCGAGATTTCCTTGGAGATTCCTTCTCGAGATTTCCCTCGGAGATTCCTCGACATTTCTCCCGAAATTCATCCCAATATTTCCCAGAAACCGACCCCCCCCGCCCGAGATTCCCCTGCAGATTGTTTTCAAAAGAATTTCCCTTCTGCATTCCCCCCATGCAGGACATTCCCACAGTGAAGCCAGCAGACAGTCCGGAGTGCGGGCTTTCATTTCCCACAGTGAAGCCAGCAGACAGTCCGGAGTGCGGGCTTTCATTTCCCACAGTGAAGCCAGCAGACAGTTCGGAGTGCGGGCTTTCATTTCCCACAGTGAAGCCAGCAGACAGTCCGGAGTGCGGGCTTTCATTTCCCACAGTGAAGCCAGCAGACAGTCCGGAGTGCGGGCTTTCATTTCCCATAGTGAAGCCAGCAGACAGTCCGGAGTGCGGGCTTTCATTTCCCATAGTGAAGCCAGCAGACAGTTCGGAGTGCGGGCTTTCATTTCCCACAGTGAAGCCAGCAGACAGTCCGGAGTGCGGGCTTTCATTTCCCATAGTGAAGCCAGCAGACAGTTCGGAGTGCGGGCTTTCATTTCCCACAGTGAAGCCAGCAGACAGTCCGGAGTGCGGGCTTTCATTTCCCACAGTGAAGCCAGCAGACAGTCCGGAGTGCGGGCTTTCATTTCCCACAGTGAAGCCAGCAGACAGTCCGGAGTGCGGGCTTTCATTTCCCACAGTGAAGCCAGCAGACAGTCCGGAGTGCGGGCTTTCATTTCCCACAGTGAAGCCAGCAGACAGTTCGGAGTGCGGGCTTTCATTTCCCATAGTGAAGCCAGCAGACAGTCCGGAGTGCGGGCTTTCATTTCCCACAGTGAAGCCAGCAGACAGTCCGGAGTGCGGGCTTTCATTTCCCACAGTGAAGCCAGCAGACAGTTCGGAGTGCGGGCTTTCATTTCCCACAGTGAAGCCAGCAGACAGTTCGGAGTGCGGGCTTTCATTTCCCATGGGCTCTCCCAGTGCCCTTGTCACCTGTTAGAAGCAGAGAAAGCTGCAGGCCGGCTCCCCCAAGCTGCAAAGCGGGCCGCGTCCTTCGCTCCCACGGTTCCCTCGAAACTTGATGCCCGGGCTGGCTCGGATCAGGGGCTGGGGTTTGACGCGGACCAGAAATGCCTGGCGCTCCGCGGGAACGGAGCCAATAAGCCTGACGAGTTTCGCTTAATGCCTGTTTTTTTCGTCTGTTCGCTAAATATTGCAGTGAGGGTTTCTTTGCTAGCCAGTTTTCAATCCAACTCACTCCAACTGAATCCAACTCACTCCAACTGAATCCAACTCACTCCAACTGAATCCAACTCACTCCAACTGAATCCAACTCACTCCAGCTGAATCCAACTCACTCCAACTGAATCCAACTCACTCCAATTTAATCCAACTCACTCCAACTGAATCCAACTCACTCCAACTGAATCCAACTCACTCCAACTGAATCCAACTCACTCCAACTGAATCCAACTGAATCCAACTGAATCCAACTCACTCCAATTTAATCCAACTCACTCCAACTCACTCCAACTCACTTCAACTGAATCCAACTCACTCCAACTGAATCCAACTCACTCCAGCTGAATCCAACTCACTCCAACTGAATCCAACTCACTCCAATTTAATCCAACTCACTCCAATTTAATCCAACTCACTCCAACTGAATCCAACTCACTCCAACTGAATCCAACTCACTCCAATTTAATCCAACTCACTCCAACTGAATCCAACTCACTCCAACTGAATCCAACTCACTCCAACTGAATCCAACTCACTCCAACTGAATCCAACTGAATCCAACTGAATCCAACTCACTCCAATTTAATCCAACTCACTCCAACTCACTCCAACTCACTTCAACTGAATCCAACTCACTCCAACTCATTCCAACTCACTCCAACTCACTCGAACTCACTCGAACTCACTCGAACTCACTCCAACTCATTCCAACTCACTCCAACTCACTCCAACTCACTCCAACTCACTCCAACTCACTCTAACTCACTCCAACTCACTCCAACTCACTTCAACTGAATCCAACTCACTCCAACTCATTCCAACTCACTCCAACTCACTCGAACTCACTCGAACTCACTCGAACTCACTCCAACTCATTCCAACTCACTCCAACTCACTCCAACTCACTCCAACTCACTCCAACTCACTCTAACTCACTCCAACTCACTCCAACTCACTTCAACTGAATCCAACTCACTCCAACTCACTCCAACTCACTCGAATTTAATCCAACTCACTCCAATTGAATCCAACTCACTCCAACTCACTCCAACTCACTTCAACTGAATCCAACTCAATCCAACTCACTCCAACTCACTCCAACTCACTCTAACTCACTCCAACTCATTCCAACTCACTCCAACTCACTTTAACTCACTCCAACTCACTCCAACTCACTCCAACTCACTCCAACTCACTTCAACTGAATCCAACTCAATCCAACTCACTCCAACTCACTCCAACTCACTCCAACTCACTCCAAATCACTCGAACTCACTCGAACTCACTCCAACTCATTCCAACTCACTCCAACTCACTTTAACTGAATCCAACTCAATCCAACTCACTCCAACTCACTCCAACTCACTTCAACTGAATCCAACTCAATCCAACTCACTCCAACTCACTCCAACTCACTCTAACTCACTCCAACTCACTCCAACTCACTTCAACTGAATCCAACTCACTCCAACTCACTCCAACTCACTCGAATTTAATCCAACTCACTCCAATTCAATCCAACTCACTCCAATTTAATCCAGCTCACTCCAACTCACTCCAACTCACTCCAACTCACTCCAACTCATTCCAACTCACTCCAACTCACTCCAACTCATTCCAACTCACTCCAACTCACTCCAACTCATTCCAACTCACTCCAACTCATTCCAACTCACTCCAACTCACTCCAACTCATTCCAAATCACTCCAACTCACTCGAACTCACTCCAACTCACCCCACCACAACCCTGGCCGCAGTTCCCGGATCTGCTGCTCTCCGCCATCCACGTGAGCATTGTGCGGCTGTACGAGCGGTCTCCAGGACAGGGGCGGCAGCGGCAGGAGGCGGAGCGGGAGTTTCTGAGTGGGCTGGCGGCCCTGGGCTTCATGAAGACGGTCGAGTGAAGCTGGCGGTGTGCGGGCGGGCCGCCAGTACAAAACGCACTGCTAAGTTGGCTCGGTGCCAAGGGTTTCGGGAATTGATAATTTTTTGCTGTTTTTAGCTTTGTTTGAATATCTATTAATGAAACTGGCTTTCAATTGACGCCACACGAGTTTCTGGTGCCGCTTGCCGCTTTATTGCTCCGCTCATTTTTTTCCGCCTTCGCACCTGTTTATCCCATTTTTTAGCACTGCTTTAACCCGCTTTCAGCTGTTGAATGGGTCCAGCTCCCGGATTCGCGTCTGGTTTATTTGATTTGTTTTACTGAGTTTTACCAACATTTTTGTTTCGTGTTTTCCTGTACACAGCTGTTGCAAAACTTTTTCTGAAACAAAAGTATTTGTTGCTTGCTTGACTGATTTCAATTTTCCAACTGTTTTGATTTTTAGTCCTGATTACTACTGCTGATTCGCATATAGCACTACTTCAAGTAGCACATTGCAGATTCATTCCTAGATTCGGAACCAGCTTAGAAATTCAATAAATTTTGATTGACTTGTCGCAATTCTTTTGGCTCAGGAAAATTCAATTTTAACCTACAATCGATTCGATTACTGATGAGTAGCCAAAGTAGCCAAAGCAACTGCGGAGCTCGGCTTTGAGTTGATTTTTGTGTTGTCATTTTTAACTGCACTGGCTGGAGTGATTTGTGAAGTGCTGCTTTCAGTGGCTGAGCAGCTGCAAACACCTGCTGCCGCTGTACAGGCTTCACTCCATCTGCCCCGGTCACTCTGGCTAGCACTCCCCAGTCACTCTGGCTAGCACTCCCCAGGGCACTCTGGCTAGCACTCCCCAGTCACTCTGGCTAGCACTCCCCAGTCACTCTGGCTAGCACTCCCCAGTCACTCTGGCTAGCACTCCCCATTCACTCTGGCTAGCACTCCCCAGTCACTCTGGCTAGCACTCCCCAGTCACTGAAGCGGGATGTGAAAAGACTGACTTGGCTTATTGTATTTTGGGCCATAGACAACTAAGTTCAAACAGGCCAGGGTTTAGGGTCCCGAGTAGAAGATAATTATCCTGAGGTTTAAGTAAAGAAATAAATCGAATGTACGCTCGTACTTATGGTTTAACCACACGGTAAGACAGTACGAATAGCTGCATCCATTATCTTAAAGACAGATTTTTGACAATGCAGTGACTGGAAGACCGGCAAATTGACAATTTTCTGCATTAAAGACAAATTCAATTAGTCTAAAAGAGCGAGTCGTTAGAATCCCCAGACTTGAGGAGTGGGTGACGGGGCAGCTGCAGGTCTCTGACTCTCGTGCACGGACAGCTGAAGCAGACTGGGTGACGGGGCAGCTGCAGGTCTCTGACTCTCGTGCACGGACAGCTGAAGCAGACTGGGTGACGGGGCAGCTGCAGGTCTCTGACTCTCATGCACGGACAGCTGAAGCAGACTGGGTGACGGGGCAGCTGCAGGTCTCTGACTCTCATGCACGGACAGCTGAAGCAGACTGGGTGACGGGGCAGCTGCAGGTCTCTGACTCTCGTGCACGGACAGCTGAAGCAGACTGGGTGACGGGGCAGCTGCAGGTCTCTGACTCTCATGCACGGACAGCTGAAGCAGACTGGGTGACGGGGCAGCTGCAGGTCTCTGACTCTCATGCACGGACAGCTGAAGCAGACTGGGTGACGGGGCAGCTGCAGGTCTCTGACTCTCATGCACGGACAGCTGAAGCAGACTGGGTGACGGGGCAGCTGCAGGTCTCTGACTCTCGTGCACGGACAGCTGAAGCAGATGCTACATCAGATTTTCTTAGAAATAAGCTGGAGGCAATGCAGCCAGGAAAATATTAAGTCCTGCCAAAAGCAAATACAAAAGACAAAAAAGTTCAACTTGCAATGATGGTAAATTGTGCCTTATGATTTTGGAGGCAATCAATGATTGATTTTTAATAATTAATTAATTTGTATTTAGCTTGAATAATTATTCGTTGCGTTGAATAATAAGCGCACCGTTGGGACAGTGCTGCTGTGTTCACTGTTCCCCCACTGTATTTAAGCAGCAAGGGAAGTACAGGAAGTGAATGAGAACTGCAGACACATTTTGATGGCCAATAGAGGAAAACAAAAGGCGGAGTATTAATAAAGCAGACAAATTCGGACTATAAAATGACTGCAGCCAGTGATGCTGCTAATTAGCATATCATTTCTAGACGGAGTTGAATTTCATTTAGTTGAATAGCGGATGCGTATTGAATAGAAAGCACTTATATAAGTGTACCACTATTTTCTTTTTAGGCTTTTGATTGAGTTTTTGGGTTTTTAATTGGGTAAATAAGCATCAGCCTACTGACAGCCTCACTAACAGCCTCACTAACAGCCTCACTGACAGCCTCACTAACAGCCTCACTAACAGCCTCACTAACAGCCTCACTAACAGCCTCACTGACAGCCTCACTAACAGCCTCACTAACAGCCTCACTAACAGCCTCACTAACAGCCTCACTAACAGCCTCACTGACAGCCTCACTGACAGCCTCACTAACAGCCTCACTAACAGCCTCACTAACAGCCTCACTGACAGCCTCACTAACAGCCTCACTAACAGCCTCACTGACAGCTTCACTAACAGCCTCACTAACAGCCTCACTAACAGCCTCACTAACAGCCTCACTAACAGCCTCACTGACAGCCTCACTGACAGCCTCACTGACAGCCTCACTAACAGCCTCACTAACAGCCTCACTGACAGCTTTACTCAGCAGTCGGCTTGAACCCACAGGCGCTCATCTTCTCGCGGAAGTCAGCGACCTCCCGGCGCCGGAACTCCTTGACGGCCGCCGCATCGGCCGGAGGTTCCCCGGCCGTCCGCTCGTACAGCCGAACCACCGTGATGTGCAGCGCCGCCAGCTGCAGGTCCGCGAACTGGAAAGGACACGTCGGATCAAAGTTTATCACGACACCACTCTTCACTACTGTAAGTAGCAGTCAGTGCCTTAGACTTGTCTCAACTGACACTGAAGCCTTGCCAATACTAGCTCAACTCCCAGCTCACCAACAAGCTCAACTCCCAGCTCACCAACAGGCTCAACTCCCAGCTCACCAACAAGCTCAACTCTCAGCTCACCAACAAGCTCAACTCCCAGCTCACCAACAAGCTCAACTCCCAGTTCACCAACAAGCTCAACTCCCAGCTCACCAACAAGCTCAACTCGATCCCAGCTCACCAACAAGCTCAACTCCCAGCTCACCAACAAGCTCAACTCCCAGCTCACCAACAGGCTCAACTCCCAGCTCACCAACAAGCTCAACTCCCAGCTCACCAACAAGCTCAACTCCCAGCTCACCAACAAGCTCAACTCCCAGCTCACCAACAAGCTCAACTCCCAGCTCACCAACAAGCTCAACTCCCAGCTCACCAACAAGCTCTCCGAATCGCCGTCGCCGTTGCACTGCCTGACCTCGCCGTTCTTCGAGTAGCAGAAGACGCTGTCGAGCGGGTGCTGCGGCCCGCAGCCGTAGTCGAACTTGCGCAGCTCGGCGATGCTGCGGCTCCGCGAGGCGTTCCAGTGGGTCACCGCAATCTTGACAGCCTCCAGCTGGTTCTTGTAGACAGCCGTGGCCTCGTCATCGGCCGTGGAGTGCAGCGCCACCCTCACGCTGGCCAGGTGGCGGTACTTCCGGCGCTCCTCCAGGTGCTTCATCAAGCGCGCAGCCTCCGAACCGCAGCTCTGCTTGAGCAGCTCGACGAGGCGGTCGTCGGTGAGCCACAGCAGCGACTCCAGCGACTCCGGCTCGTCCAGTAGGTAGCGGATGGCCAAGCGGTTGACATCCGGGTCGTCACGGTGCGCCTGCAGGTGGCGTCGGGCGGCTGACAGCGCGTCCTGCAGGCTGCAAGGTGGTGAGGTGACCTGAGTCAATTGTCCTGTATTTCTGCTGTACTCAATAAAAGCTTATCGTTAGCGATTTTTATACATACGACTTTCTACTATTGCTACTGCTAGTAGAGCAGACTGAAAATTGGCGATCACAGGGAAATCCATGTGACAGGGGACGGCATTTCTTACACTTTCTCGAAGGCTACCGACTTCACGTGCTGGTAAGCCAGGTAGTGCTGCATCCTCCGCGAGATCAACAGGTTGATGTAGTCCAGCACCTGCTTGTCCCTCAGGACCAGCAGCTTGCGGTTGCCGGGGCAGGGCAGCACCCGCAACAGAGACAGCTGCCGAGTCGCATCGAAGCGGTTGGGCAGCCCCAGGCTCAGCGCGTCCCGGTTCATGTAGTCCAGCTTGTCCACGTCGTAGCCCGTGCGCTTGTTGTTAACGAACTGCGGTTTCAGAAATGCCAGTTGGTGTCTGATTGAGACAGAGATGATCTCCTGAGCTGACCACCTGAGCTGATCACCTGAGCTGATCACCTGAGCTGACCACCTGAGCTGATCATCTGAGCTGATCACCCAAGCTGATCACCTGAGCTGACCACCTGAGCTGATTTAGTGCTAACAAACTGAAAACTCCTATCTAGCTAATGCATTTTGCTGCGATTAACTGGCCGTCAGAGTTTGTCTACTGATAAGTAGAAAGTTTAGAGTGTGATGCGAAAAGCTCGCATGGCGGGCAAAGAAATGCCGCCATGCGAAAGCACAGGAGTGGAAGTTCTGTTCAGCCTGGCTAATGGGTGGAGTCCAGCCCGGTTCGATTCCACTTTCAGCTCGCTGACAGCGAGTGTGGGGTCCTTCTACTTTTAGTCGTCCATGGATCGGCCATCATGGGTCACCAACCTCGAACAGGAACTGCTTCTCGGGTGGGATTCGCTCGGAGTCGCCACCCGGTCCGCCCCGGATGAGGTCGCAGACCAGCTGCTTGTGGGTCCAGTTGGGCCTCCAGCAGCGGTCCATGAACGCAGAGAATTCCATGGACTCCTGGTCCTGCCTGCTGGCGATGTCGGTCACAATGGACTGGAACACCTGCACGCTCATCGCCTCATGGTGATAGTCGATGCCGCAGGACTTCAGCAGTGACTCCCACAGGTGGGAGAACGGGCCGTGGCCGAGGTCGTGGCAGAGTCCCGCGATGGCCGCGCACAGCGCCTCGCTGTCCGAGAACTCCGACTCGGGCAGGCAGCTGCGCAGCTTCTTGCCCAGCTCCCAGGCCAGGTGGTAGGTGCTGCGGGCAGCGGCAGGTGGCAGAACTAAACTGCTCAGCGCTTCGAGCCAGCAGAGCAGCGACTTCGATTCACACAACATGCATTCACGCAGCATGCATTCACACAACTGGCATTCACACAACATGCATTCACACAACATGCATTCACACAACTGGCATTCACACAACATGCATTCACGCAACATGCATTCACACAACTGGCATTCACAAAACATGCATTCACACAACATGCATTCACACAACATGCATTCACACAACATGCATTCACACAACATGCATTCACGCAACATGCATTCACACAACTGGCAATTATAACCTGAACTCACACATTCACACAAATAAATTCAATTAGCCTGCATTCACTTAGCCCGTATTCACACAACCTGCATTCACACAACATGCATTCACACAACATGCATTCACACAAC
Organism: Macrostomum lignano; assembly: GCA_002269645.1. Classification (NCBI taxonomy): domain Eukaryota; kingdom Metazoa; phylum Platyhelminthes; family Macrostomidae; genus Macrostomum; species Macrostomum lignano. The sequence continues at coordinate 39,232 of NIVC01000636.1, forward strand.
ATGAATTCACACAACATGCATTCACACAACATGCATTCACACAACATGCATTCACGCAACATGCATTCACACAACTGGCAATTATAACCTGAACTCACACATTCACACAAATAAATTCAATTAGCTTGCATTCACTTAGCCCGTATTCACACAACCTGCATTCACACAACATGCATTCACACAACATGCATTCACACAACATGCATTCACGCAACATGCATTCACACAACTGGCAATCATAACCTGAACTCACACATTCACACAAATAAATTCAATTAGCCTGCATTCACTTAGCCCGTATTCACACAACCTGCATTCACACAACATGCATTCACACAACTGGCACTCACATAGCCTGGACTCACAATTCACACTTTAAAAAATTCACTCAGCCTGCATTCACTTAGCCCGTATTCACACAGCCTCCAATCTACACAACATGCATTCACACAACATGCATTCACACAACATGCATTTGCACAAACAATATTCACGCAGCATAATTTCACACAAACCGCATTAATATTACAAGTATTCACGCAACCGCATTCCCGCAACTAAGCTTCCATCGGGGCTGGAAATGGGACAAAGAAGCGGCCCCGCTCACCCGAGGGAGTGCTCAAAGCGCGTCTTTGTTGCCGAGGGGTAGACCAAGTCCGTCAGGGCCAGCTGCTTAAGGTGCCGCAGCCGCTGGAACTGCGGCCGATCCATGATCAGCTCGGCGAAGCTGTGCACCTGGATGGTGCCATGCACCGGGTCATTGATGGTCTGCGGATTGAGGCGGGTTCATTTCAGTAATATGTACTTTTTAAATGCATGCAGCAGCTGTACCTGCTCACCTTCAGAGGTCGGAATTCCATAAGAGCTCTTTCAGCCGGTTCAGGATGATGGCAGCCAAATAAAATCTGCCCCTTTCTGCGCCGCAGCAGCGGGTTAATAAACAGGCAGGCAGCGGCTGATGTAGCATTTTTAACCAAACAATAAAAACCTCGCAGCGGCAAGTGCGCACTGCGAGCAGCGGATCAGATAAAGCAGTCCAGGGCAGCGTCGGGTGCAGCTTTCTGTGACTCACTCTTCATCACCTTAAGGCCAGTAAGAGAAAGAAGCTGCGCGAGCTCTGATTAAACAAACATGCAGCAGTGTTTAGGAGGCGCCTCTAGTGACAATTTTTCTCACGCTGCTGTGCTGCAATCAGCTGTGACTGTGGGATTCAAGTTGCAGGATATCACATGAGTTCATGGTTCCATATCAGGATCATCGGTCGAATAAACAGTGTTTGATGATGGCAGTATAGCGATTTTAATGTTTATCAACCATCCAATCTTCCATCATGAGTCTTTCAGCAGGCAGCAGCAGCAAATGTTATATTTTCAAAGATATACGCACTGAGTTATGTGTGCATTGCCTACAGTGACTCAGCCTTTTTTAGCTTCTCTCAGTTTTAGCAATTTTTATAGCACACAATTTCTTCCTACTAATTGCTTTTATTCATTTGCATGGCCCAGAGCTTGGGTACAGCGATGATAAGATAATAAATTTATTTTAAAAATTCCTCTGAAAAAAAATGAAATGTTTTCAAACGAAATCTTGTGAGTACGAGCTAGCGTCTTCGAAGTCTATAGCTATAGCCCATACATCAAAACTCAACTTTGAAGTACTATCGGCCTTGGTTAAGACTAAAAACAAGGCAATTAAATCCCTAACGTATACATTATTACCCTTGAACTAATATTGAACACGACAGTGTTGCTAGATCAGAAGCTTGAAGGACATGAGATTGAGATCACCCAGTGGGAAAAAGTCGAAATGTGAATCGGTTGTCAGTGTGCTGTCCCTGAAGTAAAATCATTTAATTTTAATATAACATAAATAAAGACATGCTAACACCGCAAAATTAAATGGATCACGCTATAAAATATTGCCTTTCTAAGTTGCTTAAAAGTGTATGTCTTTGTTTTTTTATTCCAAAATTTCAAATAAATTTATTTCTAAGAACTTGAAGCCAATGTCAGTTGCGATGCGAAGCTTTACTTGAAGAAAAATACTAACCTAATTTGTAGGTAGGAAGAATGGGCAATGTCCTAGTTTCCCGCGTTAAATTATTTTGACCCAAAATTTAAAATGAACAAACAAAAGCAAGTTTATTAAAAGTTTAAAATGAGTCTTAGGTCTTAAAAGGAGTATTACACGGTGTAGTAATGTGTCAGCCAGTACAGAAAGCTTCCTGACGATGGCTGCAGTTCCATGACAAAAATTGGGTCAAAATAATTTAACGCAGGAAACTAGGACATTGCCAAAATGTGTACTATATGCAATATACAATGGGTTTTTCTTAAGACATTTATATTAAGGCAATGTTGTAATATTGAATAGAAAGCAATTTTTGCCACTATTAGTCTTTTGGATTATAACTATAATTGTAGGCAAAAACTATGTCTATGGCCTCATTTTTCTAATCATACCTTTTTCTATACAGCTAAATCCAAATATACTAAATCTAAATATACTAAATTTATATACTATAGTTATAGTAAGAGTAAGACACTAGAAAGAAGCTATAAATTGAGATATTGTATGAAATAAAAAAACTAGAGTCCTAAACCCCTCTAGCAATCAAATAGAGTCATTGCAAAGAAAGGCTACAATGTAAATAGAACCTAGGCACTATTTGGATTAAGGTCTATTATAAATAGAAGTATGCCATGCCACTTATGATTGGATAATATATTATGCAGATAAATGCAATAGATATTGAAACTTGAGGCATAGACTTTAGGACTGAAACCCAATGACCACTCTTTGTTTAGTGACTGCTCTCTGTATTAATAGAATAGTAATGCAAATTTTAGTAAAAACAATATTAATGATAAAATCTATTTCACGAAGGCTGTGGGCAACCCAATGCATGGCCCCCTTTCTGTACATACTCATACACTCACAAAGGGTGTGCAGTGGCCCTGGCTTTCTAATCATACTTCCTGCCCCCTTAAGATTTAAGCTATGATCATAAACATTTAGTAGCATGCATTGCATTTCCCCTACAGACTACCAAGTAGCCCAAGCAGACTGCTTGGAAATGCTGCGCCCTGCCGCTATGAGCCCCAGTCGCCTCTTTAAACTTCTGCTGGCCATCGGTGGCTTTGCGGCCTGCTGTCTGGCGGTGCTGGCGCTGCTGGGCGGTGTGGACAGCAGCGGCTACCGGCTGACAGCGGAGGAGGCGACACAGCGGCCTGCCAGCCATCCGGGCAGCTGGGGGCAGCGGCAGCGGCCGCAGTTGCAGCCTCAGCCGGTGCGGGAGCTGCTGCCCTACCTCAGCGGCGAGTGCAGCGGCCGGGCGCCCTGCGTGGCCTTCGGCAGCCCGCTGTTCCACCGGTGGCGCGGCTGGCTGCCGCTGGTGGACACCTGGCTGGCTGGCGGGCAGGCCGACTGCGGATTCGCCTGCGAGTTCATTGCCGACGCCAGCGCGGCAGATGCTGTGCTGTTCCACGGCCGCGATCTGCAGCCGCGGCTGTCGCTGGGCCGCAGTCTGCAGCAGTTCTGGGTCTACGTCAACATGGAGTCGCCGCTGGCCACCCGGCGCTACGGCTACAACGTGGCGGCCGACCCGAAGTTCCGCTTCCTGTTCAACTGGACGGCCACCACCCTGCGGAGCAGCTCCATCCCGCTGGCCTACGAAGTCTGGGAGCGCAGGCGCAGCCCGCTGGCCCCGGCCGAGCAGCTGTACTCCGTCAGCAAGAAGAAGCATCTGGCCTTCATCGCCTTCTCCAACTGCAAGTATTCGTTCAACAATCGGACAGCGAAAGTGCGTGAGCTGCAGAAGTACATGGAGGTGCATGTGTACGGCGACTGCGGCGACAGGCGGCTGGCAAAGAATGCCACAGCGTTCAGGCAGCTGTCGGAGCTGTACCGCTTCTACCTGAGCTTCGAGAACGCGTTCTGCCGCGACTACATCACGGAGAAGCTGCACGCCAACGGCCTGCAGTCCATCGCCGTGCCAGTCGTGTTCGGCGGCCTGTCCCGAGCTGAGTACGAGGCGGTCAGCCCGCCGCGCTCATTCGTGTTCGCCCTGGACTTCGCCAGCATGAAGCAGCTGGCTGACCACCTCACCGAGCTGGCCGCTGATGAGGCCCGCTACTCCCGCTACTTCGACTGGAAACGGCACTACAGAGCCTCTCCCAGCTCTGCCATGCTGTGCGCCATCTGCCGCAAGCTGCACACCGACTCCGCCAGGTCTGTGGCCGACCTGAACGACTTCTCCGATGTGGCCGCCAACTGCCGGCCTGCGGACTTCCCCTACCTGCTGTGACTGCTCAGTGCTGAGCTGCCTCAGATCCCCTACCTGCTGTGACTGCTCAGTGCTGAGCTTGCCCTCAGATCCCCTACCTGCTGTGACTGCTCAGTGCTGAGCTGCCTCAGATCCCCTACCTGCTGTGACTGTTCAGTGCTGAGCTTGCCCTCAGATCCCCTACCTGCTGTGACTGTTCAGTGCTGAGCTGCCTCATGCCTCAGATCCCCTACCTACTGTGACTGTTCAGTGCTGAGCTGCCTCAGATCCCCTACCTGCTGTGACTGCTCAGTGCTGAGCTGCCTCAGATCCCCTACCTGCTGTGACTGCTCAGTGCTGAGCTGCCTCAGATCCCCTACCTGCTGTGACTGCTCAGTGCTGAGCTGCCTCAGATCCCCTACCTGCTGTGACTGCTCAGTGCTGAGCTGCCTCAGATCCCCTACCTGCTGTGACTGCTCAGTGCTGAGCTGCTTCACCCGTCAACACCTTTCATGGCTTAAGTTTTGCAATTCCAACTTCAAGCTCTGCGATTCCAAGTACAAAGCTGTTAAATTTTATAAAATTGCATTGCCTAAATTTACATGTGATATGAAGTGATTTATCAACTTATTATTTTACATTAGAGGCAAAATATACAAGTTTAAGCTTGCATTTTGCTTATTTTAAGGAGGCAATTCAAACTCGCCAGAACTCCCGTCTCATTTATTTGAATTCGAACAGTCATCAAACAGATTTCGCTGCTCGGTCAGCAGAGTCGAGTTGCTAAGCATTGTCGGCTCCCAGCAGCTGCTGCTGCAGGCGGCTGACCCGCACTCGGTAATAGAACATGAAGAACAGCAGCATCACCAGCGAGATGGTGTTGAAGGCCAGCAGGCAGAACTCCAGGTCCTGCGACTCCGCTTGCGGCGAGAATTTCATTCCAGTCTGCTGCTTGCGGCCAGAAATCCTTGCTCTTGTGGAACTGGGCGCGGACGAGTCTTAAAAAAATTGCCGCACCAATGGGGCCATAGACTACTGTGCTGCTGACACCCATGGATGAATGAATCCCGAGTCAGCAGTTTAAGTTTTACTGGACTACAAAGTAAAGCTTTTGGTTTTGGCTGAATAATCAAAATAATCAGTTATTATCATACATGCCTACTGATGCTCCAGTCCAAAGGCAGCAAATTTAATTAAGCAAAGCTTATGCTCAATGCACTACTATAACGCCGCAGTTTATCAGTAGTCATTTGCAAAAAAACAATTGAGTTCAGGTAAAAACTTTTTATTGGCAAATTTGCTCACAGCTCGTCCGATGACAAAATGCCACTTCAAGTTCACTGCACTCCACCAGACACCACCCTCCCCACCCCCACTCCACTAGGCACCCCAGCGCCCCACTCCACCAGACACCCCAACCTTTCAGCGCCCCACTCCACCAGACACTCACCCTTCCAGCACCCCACTCCACCAGACACCCCAACCTTTCAGCGCCCCACTCCACCAGACACCCACCCTTCCAGCACCCCACTCCACCAGACACCCACCCTTCCAGCACCCCACTCCTCCAGACACCCACCCTTCCAGCGCCCCACTCCACCAGACACCCACTCTTCCAGCGCCCCACTCCACCAGACACCCACTCTTCCAGCGCCCCACTCCACCAGACACCCACTCTTCCAGCGCCCCACTCCACCAGACACCCACCCTTCCAGCGCCCCACTCCACCAGACACCCACTCTTCCAGCGCCCCACTCCACCAGACACCCACCCTTCCAGCACCCCACTCCACCAGGCACCACCCTCTCCACCCCCACTCCACCAGGCACGCCACTCCCGCGCCCCTCTCCTACGCCAGGCGCTGCTGGAAGCGCCTCAGCCTGAGCACCACCCGGCGCAGCGCGCGGGTCTGCCCGCCCGAGCTGGCCAGCGCCCGCTCCATGTAGCGCCGCTGCACGCAGACGGACCGGGCGAACTCCTCCAGCGTCAGGCAGCCGTCTTCGTTTTCGTCGCGCAGGATGGCGGGCAGGAACTCCCTGCGCCAGCTGCGGTGGTAGAACAGGTACAGGTCGTGCGCGAACTTGTCGCCAGTCTCGTAGGTGCGGTACCAGTTGCTCCTGGCCAGCAGGTGCCGCACCATCAGCATCTGGCTCTGGCCGTAGGCGCTGCGGAACTTGCTGGGCATCAGGTTCGACCACAGCTCGGCCGCCAGGGCGTCCAGGACTTCTTCGCGACTGGCCTGGCGGCCTGGGAAGGCAGACGGCTGGGTTGCTAAGTTGCAATCCTTTGTGAACCTCACGAACTCACAGTCTCAGGCCCATGACCGACAGTCTCAGCCCCATGATCTCACAGTCTCAGCCCCATGACCGCACAGTCTCAGCCCCATGACCGCACAGTCTCAGCCCCATGACCACACAGTCTCAGCCCCATGACCGCACAGTCTCAGCCCCATGACCGCACAGTCTCAGCCCCATGACCACACAGTCTCAGCCCCATGACCGCACAGTCCCAGCCCCATGACCGCACTGTCTCAGCCCCATGACCGCACTGTCTCAGCCCCATGACCGCACTGTCTCAGCCCCATGACCGCACAGTCTCAGCCCCATCACCGCCTCACTCACCGCCGAACTGGCCGAAGAACCAGCGTGCCGCATAGTAGCGGCTGTCCACCATGACGTCCAGGGGCAGCCGCGGCCCGCCGTGTCGGAGAATGGCGCACTTGTTGGCGTCCAGCAGCACGGGCGCTCTGTTGAGGGTGCCGGCGCCGCGCTGGCGCTCAAACTGGATGCGCGCCTTCTCGAGTGCCACCCAGCGTTGCACTGCGCGACTCCCTGCGGCACAGCCGGAGCTGAACTCCGGAAAGTTGAAGTTGCTCTCCATGGCGTCCCGCCTGGGGAATGATGAAGCCGTCGGAAGGCTGGCTGCAACGATGGAGCAGGCGGGGTGGGTCTCACTGCCAGTTTCGATTGCACAAACTGCCAGTTTCGATTGCACAAACTGCCAGTTTCGATTGCACAAACTGCCAGTTTCGGTTGCACAAACTGCCAGTTTCGATTGCACAAACTGCCAGTTTCGATTGCACAAACTGCCAGTTTCGATTGCACAAACTGCCAGTCGAAACTGCCAAGTTCTGAATACACATACACAAACTGCCAGCAGACTATTAAAGTGCACAATGATAAGCCAGAGCGCAGGCAGTGAACTAAATGCCGTTGAGCAATCCGAAACGGTCTCAATCGGTCAGTCTCACTTCGATACGAATTCGAGCAGCAAATGGCAACAAAATGCCCTACGAATGAAAATTGCAGTCCCCATTCGCAGCACAGAGCGGAGTTCCCGTGGCCTCAGTTTGTTTTTCTGCGCACAAAATTCAAAACACATCCCGATGCGCAGTTGGTAATTTTCGATTTCAACTCCAGGTTGGAACGATTTTACTTTCTGTCGTCATATTTTGTGCCCTTTTGTTGGCGCTTGCTAGTCTGCACCGACGGCTTGCCTGTCTACAGAATACTCATTAAACTTTTGGCCCGCATTACGCGCGCCGTTCATCGCGCAGCTCCCCCTTCTTCATCTTCTCCATCTACTCTCCCCTCTTTTCCCCGCTCAACTCATTCCTCTCCCCTCTCCCCTCTTCTCTCTTCCCTCTGCACTCTGTCCCTCTATCCAATCCTCCCCATCTGCCCTCTCCTCTCCCCTCTACTCTCTCCTCTTCCCTCTACCCTATCTTCTTCCCTGTACCCTCTCCCCTCTCCCCTCTGCCCTCTACCCTCTCCCCTCTCCCCTCTGCCCTCTACCCTCTACCCTCTCCCCTCTCCCCTCTGCCCTCTACCCTCTCCCCTCTGCCCTCTACCCTCTACCCTCTACCCTCTGCCCTCTACCCTCTCCCCTCTGCCCTCTACCCTCTCCCCTCTGCCCTCTACCCTCTCCCTCTGCCCTCTACCCTCTCCTCTCTGCCCTCTACCCTCTACCCTCTCCCCTCTGCCCTCTACCCTCTACCCTCTCCCCTCTCCCCTCTGCCCTCTACCCTCTCCTCTCTGCCCTCTACCCTCTACCCTCTCCCCTCTCCCCTCTGCCCTCTACCCTCTCCCCTCTGCCCTCTACCCTCTCCCTCTGCCCTCTACCCTCTCCCCTCTGCCCTCTACCCTCTACCCTCTCCCCTCTGCCCTCTACCCTCTACCCTCTCCCCTCTGCCCTCTACCCTCTACCCTCTCCCCTCTCCCCTCTGCCCTCTACCCTCTCCCCTCTGCCCTCTACCCTCTCCCTCTGCCCTCTACCCTCTCCCCTCTGCCCTCTACCCTCTACCCTCTCCCCTCTCCCCTCTCCCCTCTGCCCTCTACCCTCTACCCTCTCCCCTCTGCACTCTGTCCCTCTACTCAATCCTCCCTATCTACCCTCTCCTCTCCCCTCTACTCTCTCCTCTTCCCTCTACCCTCCTCTTCCCTCTACTTTCTCCTCTTCTCTCTACCCTCTCTCCTCTCCTCTTCCCTGTACCCTCTCTTTTCCCCTCTCCTCTCTTCTCTCTCCTCTCTTCCCTGCCCCTATCCCTTCTCCCCTCTGCCCTCTGCCCCTTTATTCAATCCTCCACATCTACCGTCTCCTCTTTGTTGCGGGTGGAACAAAAGTTCCCCATAGACATTTATTTACGTGACTGCGCAATTATGTTAATATGAAGAGGTCGAACGGACTAAACTAGACAAGAACAAAATAAAATGAATTGAGAGCTGAGCTCAGCCATGGATGCATTGAAGGCTTAAAGCCAAAGTACAACAGTCTTCCCTGTGCCCTCTCTTCTCCCCTCTCTCCCTTCTCCCCTCTCCTCTCTTCTCTCTCCTCTCTACCCTCTATCCTCTCCCATCTCCCCTCTGCCCGTCTACTCAATCCTCCCCATCTACCCTCACCCCGCAACCTTCTCCCGTGAACCCTCTGCAATCGCGCCTTACCCGGCAGTAGCAGCAGCAGGGCCAGAAAAGCCAGGCAAAACTGCATGGACTCTGTGCCTTGATGAGCGGGGCTTATATACCGTATATTAGCAGTTATGGAAATTAATTTTTTAACTGCGGGCTCAGTGGAACTGACTGCAGTTTTTCTGCGAAGCATTTCTACAAATATGAATGCAGGTGAGACACTCGCTCGCCAAGCAGGACGCGGTGCGGCGACTTTCTGCGCTGCCTCGGCCAATGGAAGCCATGCAGACATGCAGTTGCTAAATAAGGCAGTTCCCGCACAGCGCCGCCCCTCTGAGGCCCCTGCCCAGCTGCTATTCATAGCCAGATGCAGCCTATAATTAGCCATGCAAGATTGTAGGTGAAAATTGTTTCAATTTCCTGATAGCGGGGGCGTGAAGGCGATTAGATGGGGCTGAAACCAGATGATGGAAGCTGCAGAATTAGACTGGTAGCTTATTTTGAACAGCTGGTGACCAATGCACGAAATTCACAGGCCATGAAACGGTTGAGGGAGAGCAAAAATATCAAAACTGTTAGCTTTGACAAAGGTTAGGGAGTTGTTACCACATGGTCACAAACTAGTGCGACATTAAAATCAATAAAATCGTTAGCTATGATGGTATAACAATTCATAGTTTATTATTAACCAATAGCTCAGACGCAGCTATTGCGCGGCGCATTTGAAGGCTGCGTACGGCTGTTCAGTCCAATGACTGGGGGGGGGGGGGTCGCCACCCACCCGCAATTACCCCAGCTAAATGCTGGCACCCATTTTACAGCTGGGTGAACTGAAGCAATGCAGAGTGAAGTGTCTTGCTCAAGCTAGGACACAACTCGTTCTGAGTGGATCGAGAATCGAACCCCCGACCTTTCAGTCGTGACTCCGACGCTCTGACCACTGGACCTCATCTAACCACTAGCTGTGACAAAGGGCATGGAGTTGCCATAGCATGGACACTAATTTCTGCAACATGAAAATGAATAAGGTTGGATGAAGTCCCCACTGGGAATTTCACAGACCACACAAGCTCTCACAGATGTCTCCATGCTCAAAATAGCTGAGTACCAATTAGCTAAATATCTGGATTACCTGATCAAGCCAACCATTTCGCATCAAATCGGCCATGGAATTTATGAAATTCATGAAAACAGTCAGCCAACGCAGCTAATGAAGACAGCTTCTTATGAATGTGCTCTCCTAAGTTCCAAAAAAGCTCTTTGAAAAAACTTCTGAACTTTGCCACGTCTGGGTTGTTTCTGCTCAGTGGTCAGTGCTGCCGCCAAACCCGATGGCTGCACGATGGGGCACCTAGCGCCCACTTCAGCAGTGAATGCCCTGAATGCGTCCCTAGATTTTACAGACGCTACTTTGATGACACTTTAGCCATTTCAATGTGAACACCCACTGCACTATCTAAGCTGGAGGCAACAAATTTCCATTCCTTGAAGCGCTGACCTCAACAACAGCCTTGCTGTGCCCACCATAGTCCACCGCAATCTCACCTAGAGTGAATTAGGAATCTACCTGAAATCCTGAAAATTAAACAATGTTCAAAAACTTTCATTGGTGACGAAACAGATTTGTCTCGAATCAAATGGCGGAAAAACGGAGGATCAACACTGGAAAATATTTTAAATTCTGTCCGTCCGTCAGCTGTCCAAGACCGACTTCTCTGCTTCTGACAGTCAGCAAACCCAACGTTTCAAAATTATTGATAGTTGCAAAACTGAATTTTAACTAGAATAGATGTACATTAAATGCCAAAAACCAAGGTTAAGGTTCGGTTAGGGTGAGGTTTTGGTAGGGTTAAGACTTGGATTTTGGTTAAGGTTAGGACTCGGGTTTAGGTTAGGGTAAGGGTTTAGGTTTAGGTTAGGGTTAGGACTTGGGTTTAGGTTAGGGTAAGGGTTTAGGGCTAGGGCTAGGACTTGGGTTTAGGTTAGGGTAAGGGTTTAGGTTTAGGGTTAGGGTTAGGACTTGGGTTTAGATTAGCGTAACCTAAGGTTTAGGTTAGGGTCGGCAGTCAAAAGTCGCAGACCTGTGAGTGCCGGCACCCTAACCCTCATTTTCATCATGACAGTTTCCGCATATTTTCACCAAAGCCTGTCCAACTTGAGCTTGGCCAAACCTGAGAACACTGAGAAAACCAAATGACCAGCTTAGACATGAGTTGTTTTAATTGCAGAATATAAAAGCCATTTAGCAGTTTCAAATTGTCTCGTTCGTAGAGGTGGTGGCTGCTTTACGCTACTCATAGTAGACACCTGAGGATTCAGCGTTTGATTGAAAAAATTACTATCCAATTTAAATTTTTAAATAGCTTCAACTGCGGCACGAAACAGACAGCCCCGCAGGCGGAGTTCCCATGATTTTGTTTGACTGGAACCCGGAGAGGTTCAGATTCAAAACCGTCACGCCGTGAAGTGCAGGCATGAATTCTGCTAAGCCCCAGCAGTTGCAGCAGCTTGCCTGAGATTTTAATCTCTCTCTCTTGTCAGTTGAATGACAAACAAACTGGACAGCTCCTGCGCCCGAAGTTCTGCATGATAAGCCGCTGTCCGCGCTTGCGGCTGACGGATCGGCCTCAGGAATGTATAATGTAGTGATGTAAGAAAATTTGTGTAAAATACGCGCTGAAATGAATGTTATGAATGGCTTCTGAGCATTCTGAGGATGCAGGTGACTGAGGGTTTGAGGTGGAGTGCAGGTGTGTGAGGGTTTTAGGTGGAGTGCAGGTGTGTGAGGATTTGAGGTGGAGTGCAGGTGTGTGAGGGTTTGAGGTGGAGTGCAGGTGTGTGAGGGTTTGAGGTGGAGTGCAGGTGTGTGAGGGTTTGAGATGGAGTTCAGGTGACTGAGGGTTTGAGGTGGATGCAGGTGTGTGAGGGTTTGAGGTGGAGTGCAGGTGTGTGAGGGTTTGAGATGGAGTTCAGGTGACTGAGGGTTTGAGGTGGATGCAGGTGTGTGAGGGTTTGAGGTGGAGTGCAGGTGTGTGAGGGTTTGAGGTGGATGCAGGTGTGTGAGGATTTGAGGTGGAGTTCAGGTGTGTGAGGGTTTGAGGTGGAGTGCAGGTGTGTGAGGGTTTTAGGTGGAGTGCAGGTGTGTGAGGATTTGAGGTGGAGTGCAGGTGTGTGAGGGTTTGAGGTGGATGCAGGTGTGTGAGGGTTTTAGGTGGAGTGCAGGTGTGTGAGGATTTGAGGTGGGGTGCAGGTGTGTGAGGGTTTGAGGTGGAGTGCAGGTGTGTGAGGGTTTGAGGTGGATGCAGGTGTGTGAGGGTTTGAGGTGGATGCAGGTGTGTGAGGGTTTGAGGTGGATGCAGGTGTGTGAGGGTTTGAGGTGGATGCAGGTGTGTGAGGGCTTGAGGTGGAGTGCAGGTGTGTGAGGGTTTGAGGTGGATGCAGGTGTGTGAGGATTTGAGGTGGATGCAGGTGTGTGAGGGTTTGAGGTGGAGTGCAGGTGTGTGAGGGTTTGAGGTGGAGTGCAGGTGTGTGAGGGTTTTAGGTGGAGTGCAGGTGACTGAGGGTTTGAGGTGGATGCAGGTGTGTGAGGGCTTGAGGTGGATGCAGGTGTGTGAGGGTTTGAGGTGGATGCAGGTGTGTGAGGGCTTGAGGTGGAGTGCAGGTGTGTGAGGGTTTGAGGTGGATGCAGGTGTGTGAGGGTTTGAGGTGGAGTGCAGGTGTGTGAGGGTTTGAGGTGGAGTGCAGGTGTGTGAGGGTTTTAGGTGGAGTGCAGGTGTGTGAGGATTTGAGGTGGAGTGCAGGTGTGTGAGGGTTTGAGGTGGATGCAGGTGTGTGAGGGTTTGAGGTGGATGCAGGTGTGTGAGGGTTTGAGGTGGATGCAGGTGACTGAGGGTTTGAGGTGGATGCAGGTGTGTGAGGGTTTGAGGTGGAAGCAGGTGTGTGAGGGTTTTAGGTGGAGTGCAGGTGTGTGAGGGTTTTAGGTGGAGTGCAGGTGTGTGAGGGTTTGAGGTGGATGCAGGTGTGTGAGGGTTTTAGGTGGAGTGCAGGTGTGTGAGGATTTGAGGTGGATGCAGGTGTGTGAGGGTTTGAGGTGGATGCAGGTGTGTGAGGGTTTGAGGTGGATGCAGGTGACTGAGGGTTTGAGGTGGATGCAGGTGTGTGAGGGTTTGAGGTGGATGCAGGTGTGTGAGGGTTTGAGGTGGAAGCAGGTGTGTGAGGGTTTGAGGTGGAGTGCAGGTGTGTGAGGATTTGAGGTGGAGTGCAGGTGTGTGAGGGTTTGAGGTGGATGCAGGTGTGTGAGGGTTTGAGGTGGATGCAGGTGACTGAGGGTTTGAGGTGGAAGCAGGTGTGTGAGGGTTTGAGGTGGATGCAGGTGACTGAGGGTTTGAGTTAGATGCAGGTGACTGAGGGTTTGAGGTGGATGCAGGTGACTGAGGGTTTGAGGTGGATGCAGGTGACTGAGGATTTGAGGTGGATGCAGGTGACTGAAGGTTTGAGATGGATGCAGGTGACTGAAGGTTTGAGGTGGAGTTGAGGTGACTGAGGGTTTGAGGTGGATGCAGGTGACTGAAGGTTCGAGGTGGAGTTGAGGTGACTGAGGGTTTGAGGTGGAGAGCATGAATATGGAATCCCAGGCCTAAAAACCAGAACATTACAAATCCCAAAACCTAGATGACTTGATGACTCACAAGAGCTCAAAGCTGTACCGCTGTACCATGAGTCAGTTCCATAAGGCCCCGCACACCGTCACGCACTGCAGGGGGCCCCCGGCTGATAAATGAGTTCTCAAATTCTTCAGACTGTGGGTTGCCGAACTGAGGGACCTCGGCTGGTGGCTCTTATCAGCCAGACTCAGCGCGGTCAGGAAAGTGCTCAGAACTCGGCCCACAACCCTGGAGGTCAGCTGGACAGGTGCTGACTGGCAATGGAGCCGCCGCACTGATCAAGCGGCGCCTTGCTTTGAAGACGCCAAAGCTCCATAATTAAGAAACTCAGATTGTCTCAATTTCAAAGCTAGAGACCTACCGTACTCAATTGAGCAGGTCAAAACAAATGATATTTCGCACAGAGACTTCGCACTCTTCAGCAGGGCGCTTTATTTAGCATGCAATTCTTAGCGTTGTGATGAGTCAAAAGCAGGCAATTTGGTTTGATCGTTGAGGAGAGAAAAAACTGATGCGGCAGTCTGGTAATCTTAGCAGATCAGTGAATTTGAGCATGCGGCTGTGACAGGAAAAACCTATTTTAAAATATGCTATAAATATAAGTCACATCGACTGATGCTCCGGTACAGTGAATTTCTGAGAAGGGACGAGCGGGAGATGAAGCTGGAGGCTGCGGGGTCAGAGCTGGGAGCACAGATGAAGCAGTGAATGAAGAGGAGCGGGTGATGAAGCTGGAGGCTGCAGGGTCGGAGCTGGGAGCACAGATGAAGCAGTGAATGAAGAGGAGCGGGAGATGAAGCTGGAGGCTGCGGGGTCAGAGCTGGGAGCACAGATGAAGCAGTGAATGAAGAGGAGCGGGTGATGAAGCTGGAGGCTGCAGGGTCGGAGCTGGGAGCACAGATGAAGCAGTAAATGAAGAGGAGCGGGAGATGAAGCTGGAGGCTGCGGGGTCAGAGCTGGGAGCACAGATGAAGCAGTAAATGAAGAGGAGCGGGAGATGAAGCTGGAGGCTGCGGGGTCAGAGCTGGGAGCACAGATGAAGCAGTGAATGAAGAACAGCGGGCGAATGCCAGGCAAGATGCATGAGGGCCTCAGTAGCGCGCCAGCAGAGGCGGGTGTCAAAGGGGGTCACGGGCCCTCCTCGCGGCCCTCCTCAATGTAGGGCATGGCCAGGACGGACGCCCGCTTGTTGCTGATGTTGCTGGGGCCTCGGAGGCTGATGGCCTTGAGCTCCTTGACCAGCGACTCCAGCTGCTTGACCGTCTCTTCAATGCGGTCGAATCTCTCCATCCGCTCGTTGAGGGCGTTCACCTGCTGGAAGATGATCTTGTTGCCTTCGTCCAGGTCCTCCTCGTCCAGCACCACGCCGTTGAGGGACGAGCGGCGGTTGCGGAAGGCCAGCGCCTGCGGGGCGATCGAGTGGGTAAACAGGTGGGCATCCTTGCAGGTATCCTAGGTATCCTTTACAGGCACAGAATGTGCACCTGTTCTGTCTGTACAGGCACAGAATGTGCACCTGTTCTGTCTGTACAGGCACAGAATGTGCACCTGTTCTGATCGCAGACTTGGGGAATCACAGCCCAGCCCGGCTCACCTGGTAGTACAGGCTGAGCAGGTACACCTTGCAGTCGTGCGGGGTGTCCCCGGCTGACGCGGGGGCTGCGGAATTCGCCGCGGCCTCGGCGGCAACAACGGCAGCGGCGGGCTGCCCGCGCTGCTCCTCACCGGCGCCGGAGCGGCGGCACAGTCGGCGCCAGACGAAGGACGCCAGGTTGCGCAGCTCCGACAGGATGTTGAAGGGCGGCGGCAGCGCCGACCTGGTGTTGAACTCCTCGATAAGGTCGAACTTCTCGAACTGCCACATGGCCTTGGACTCGCTGTCGATGGCGTCGATGGTCTTGCTAAACATGGCGACGATGACGTTGAGCAGCAGGATCTGCATCACCACGATGTACAGCACCATGTACACCGTGGGCACCAGCACCGCGCCAATGGGGTGCACGCAGTCGGGCTCATCACCATCGTTTATGTTCGGCCCGGTGATGTCGCTGATGTTGCAGGGCACGAAGTTGTCGAGCCCGTACTCGCCCACGATGGCGTAGAAGGTGTTGCGGAACATGCCGAGGATGATCTCGCTGGCGCTCTCGCGACCTTCGGTGCCGGTGCTCTGGATGGACTTGCCCTCGGGTATTGCAGCGCCTGCGCCGTGGCGGTGGGGCGGTGGGCTGGTGGCGGCTCTGAACTGGA
The DNA here is from genome assembly GCA_002269645.1 of Macrostomum lignano. Classification (NCBI taxonomy): domain Eukaryota; kingdom Metazoa; phylum Platyhelminthes; family Macrostomidae; genus Macrostomum; species Macrostomum lignano. The sequence goes on from NIVC01000636.1 coordinate 55,311, forward strand.
CTGCGGCTCATGGAGCAACAGCGGGTCTCCGGGCAACAAATAGAGATTCACGCACTCCACACCCATTAGCACCCATTAGCACCCATCAGAACCCATTAGCACCCATTAGAGTCCATTAGCACCCATTAGCACCCATTAGCACCCATTAGAACCCATTGGAACCCATTAGAACCCATTAGAACCCATTAGAACCCATTAGAACCCATTAGCACCCATTAGCACCCATTAGAACCCATTGGAACCCATTAGAACCCATTAGAACCCATCAGAACCCATTAGCACCCATTAGCACCCATTAGCACCCATTAGCACCCATTAGAACCCATTGAAACCCATTAGAACCCATTAGAACCCATTAGAACCCATTAGAACCCATTAGAACCCATTAGAACCCATTAGCACCCATTAGCACCCATTAGAACCCATTAGAACACATTCTGCACCCATTAGCACCCATTAGAACCTATTAGCACTCATTAGAACCCATTAGAACCCATTAGAACCCATTAGAACACATTCTGCACCCATTAGCACCCATTAGAACCCATTCTGCACCCGTTAGCACCCAATAAAATATTTGTTGTAATAGTTGTAAAATATAAATGTAAAATTAGTTCTAAAATATTGCTCGTAATAGTTGATATTCTCCTTTGCTATTTTCTCGACAAGCACGGCAACGAAGGGATTCCCCAAGGCACGCAGCTGGTCCCCAATGCCCGGTGCAGCACAGCTGGTCCCCAATGCCCAGTGCAGCACAGCTGGTCCCCAATGCCCGGTGCAGCACAGCTGGTCCCCAATGCCCGGTGCAGCACAGCTGGTCCCCAATGCCCAGTGCAGCACAGCTGGTCCCCAATGCCCGGTGCAGCACAGCTGGTCCCCAATGCCCGGTGCAGCACAGCTGGTCCCCAATGCCCGGTGCAGCACAGCTGGTCCCCAATGCCCGGTGCAGCACAGCTGGTCCCCAATGCCCGGTGCAGCACAGCTGGTCCCCAATGCCCAGTGCAGCACAGCTGGTCCCCAATGCCCGGTGCAGCACAGCTGGTCCCCAATGCCCGGTGCAGCACAGCTGGTCCCCAATGCCCGGTGCAGCACAGCTGGTCCCCAATGCCCGGTGCAGCACAGCTGGTCCCCAATGCCCAGTGCAGCACAGCTGGTCCCCAATGCCCGGTGCAGCACAGCTGGTCCCCAATGCCCGGTGCAGCACAGCTGGTCCCCAATGCCCGGTGCAGCACAGCTGGTCCCCAATGCCCGGTGCAGCACAGCTGGTCCCCAATGCCCAGTGCAGCACAGCTGGTCCCCAATTCCCAGTGCAGCACAGCTGGTCCCCAATGCCCGGTGCAGCACAGCTGGTCCCCAATGCCCGGTGCAGCACAGCTGGTCCCCAATGCCCGGTGCAGCACAGCTGGTCCCCAGCACAGCCTCTCACATGGAAGGTGACGCCGAAGCCGAACATGAGCACGAACAGAATGAACAGGAAGGGCAGGAAGTCCTTCTTCACCATGAGCGACATCATCTTGAGCTTCGGGCCGAGGCTCTCCAGCACCACCGATATGTAGAGCAGGCGCACCCAGTACACCAGGCAGGTGGTGGTGAGCAGCACCAGCGACCAGTAGCGCTGGAACGGGTTGTGCACTGTGCTGTTGTGGATCCGCAGGGCGAAGGCGGTGAAGCCGCAGGTGATGGCGGTGATGTCGATGACGTTCCAGCCGTCCAAGAAGTAGTTCTTGATGGTCTCCTCCCTGGCGCTGGTGATCATCTCGTTGATCTCCTCGACCAGGAAGCCCAGCAGGGTCAGGTAGCAGATGATCTCCCCGACGGAGAAGGCGCGGCCCATCTGGAACATGACCACGAAGGACAGCAGCAGCACGAAGCTGATGTGCGCCGTCACGTGCATGCGGAACTTCACGCAGGGGATCTGGTAGAACCGCAGCAGCTCCGCCAGCGGGCTCAGCCGCGGCCTCGGCTGCTGCTCCTCCTCCGGCTGCTTTTGCTGCTTCCGGCCGCCCTGCAGCAGCGCCACGCCCTGCTCGCTGGAGCCTCCGGTGCGCTTCTCATGCGCCCGGCAGCGGCCGTCGGCGTTCCCGGATGACTCGCTGATGCTGCTGGGCCGCAGGCGCACGTAGTCGGGCTCGTGAGCGCGGAAGCGGGGCATCAGGAACAGCAGCAGCGGGTACAGCAGCGGCACGAAGCCGCAGGCGATGGCCAGCTCGATCAGCGCTCCCTGGTGAGCGTCCTTGCGGGCGAAGAAGAAGTCCGTGTACCACATCCGGTTCAGCGCCTCCTGTGGACGGCGGGTTGGGGTGTCATATAGATTGGCTGAGTCTGCAGTCTGCACCCAGCTGAATCTGCAGGCTGCACCCAGCTGAATCTGCAGTCTGTACCCAGCTGAGTCTGCAGTCTGCACCCAGCTGAATCTGCAGTCTGCACCCAGCTGAATCTGCAGTCTGCACCCAGCTGAATCTGCAGTCTGCACCCAGCTGAATCTGCAGACTGCACCCAGCTGAATCTGCAGACTGCACCCAGCTGAATCAGCAGTCTGCACCCAGCTGAATCTGCAGACTGCACCCAGCTGAATCTGCAGACTGCACCCAGCTGAATCTGCAGTCTGCACCTAGCTGAATCTGCAGGCTGCACCCAGCTGAGTCTGCAGTCTGCACCCAGCTGAATCTGCAGTCTGCACCCAGCTGAATCTGCAGTCTGCACCCAGCTGAATCTGCAGGCTGCACCCAGCTGAGTCTGCAGTCTGCACCCAGCTGAATCTGCAGGCTGCACCCAGCTGAATCTGCAGGCTGCACCCAGCTGAATCTGCAGGCTGCACCCAGCTGAATCTGCAGTCTGCACCCAGCTGAATCTGCAGGCTGCACCCAGCTGAATCTGCAGTCTGCACCCAGCTGAATCTGCAGTCTGCACCCAGCTGAATCTGCAGTCTGCACCCAGCTGAATCTGCAGTCTGCACCCAGCTGAATCTGCAGTCTGCATCCAGCTGAATCTGCAGGCTGCACCCAGCTGAATCTGCAGACTGCACCCAGCTGAATCTGCAGGCTGCACCCAGCTGAAGCTGCAGTCTGCACCCAGCTGAATCTGCAGTCTGCACCCAGCTGAATCTGCAGTCTGCACCCAGCTGAATCTGCAGTCTGCACCCAGCTGAATCTGCAGTCTGCACCCAGCTGAATCTGCAGTCTGCACCCAGCTGAATCTGCAGTCTGCATCCAGCTGAATCTGCAGGCTGCACCCAGCTGAATCTGCAGACTGCACCCAGCTGAATCTGCAGGCTGCACCCAGCTGAATCTGCAGTCTGCACCCAGCTGAATCTGCAGACTGCACCCAGCTTAATCTGCAGGCTGCACCCAGCTGAATCTGCAGTCTGCATCCAGCTGAATCTGCAGTCTGCACCCAGCTGAATCTGCAGGCTGCACCCAGCTGAATCTGCAGTCTGCACCCAGCTGAATCTGCAGTCTGCACCCAGCTGAATCTGCAATCTACGAGTACAGTCTTCATCCAGCTGGACTCCCAGCCTCCTCACCTGCACGATGTCGATGATGACGAAGCTGCTGGATTCGCCCTTGGCCGCCAGCTCCAAGATGCTGTAGCCGCCGAAGGTGTCGAGCGGCAGCATGACCAGCTCCATGGTCAGGCAGTTGTTCGGTGTCACGTCGACATCCTTGATGCTGCGGAGGGCCTGCATGGCGATGCCCTCGCAGGTGATGGCCATCTTGGTAGCCTTGTTGGCATAGACGTCCTCGATGTCGCGCCGGCGGCCGAGGCTGCGCAGGATTTTGGCCAGCAGCAGTGCCTGCGGAATGGTGTCGAAGTCCTCCTGGCGCAGGAAGTAGGGCGCCAGGCGCAGACGGCCGGTCAGCACGCACCAGACCGCCAGGGACTCCACCGGGTCGCGCATGGCCTTCAGGTGCGGCGGCTCCTGTCGGCCAGGCGTGGTGGCCGGGGTCTCCTCCGCCTCCGAGTCGTCCGCGCCGACCCACTGCAGCTGCCAGAACTGTGTGAGCTGCGCTACCAGGCGGTGCAGCTTCAGGCTGCTGACCCGGCCTTCATCATTGAGGCAGTTGCGGCACACCAGGCCCTTGATGCCGTCCTTGCGGCGCTCGCCCAGGCTTTGGTTGTACACCTGGTGGGAGCGGATGAGCAGTAGATTCAGAACTGCTCTTTCATGAAACACTCGTATCGCTCTTCATCTTGCTCTGATGCTTTGCATTTACAGACCCTGCCAGTGTCTGTGTGTCAGTGCTGTGTCAGTGTCTGCCAGTGTCTGTGTCAGTGCTGTGTCAGTGTCTGCCAGTGTCTGTGTGTCAGTGCTGTGTCAGTGTCTGCCAGTGTCTGTGTGTCGGTGCTGTGTCAGTGTCTGCCAGTGTCTGCCAGTGTCTGTGTGTCAGTGCTGTGTCAGTGTCTGCTAGTGTCTGCCAGTGTCTGTGTGTCAGTGCTGTGTCAGTGTCTGCCAGTGTCTGTGTGTCAGTGCTGTGTCAGTGTCTGCCAGTGTCTGTGTGTCGGTGCTGTGTCAGTGTCTGCCAGTGTCTGCCAGTGTCTGTGTGTCAGTGCTGTGTCAGTGTCTGCTAGTGTCTGCCAGTGTCTGTGTGTCAGTGCTGTGTCAGTGTCTGCCAGTGTCTGCCAGTGTCTGTGTGTCAGTGCTGTGTCAGTGTCTGCCAGTGTCTGTGTGTCGGTGCTGTGTCAGTGTCTGCCAGTGTCTGCCAGTGTCTGTGTGTCAGTGCTGTGTCAGTGCTGTGTCAGTGTCTGCTAGTGTCTGCCAGTGTCTGTGTGTCAGTGCTGTGTCAGTGTCTGCCAGTGTCTGCCAGTGTCTGTGTGTCAGTGCTGTGTCAGTGTCTGCCAGTGTCTGTGTGTCAGTGCTGTGTCAGTGTCTGCCAGTGTCTGCCAGTGTCTGTGGGCCAGTGTCTGCCAGTGTCTGTGTGTCAGTGCTGTGTCAATGTCTGCCAGTGTCTGCCAGTGTCTGTGTGTCAGTGCTGTGTCAGTGTCTGCCAGTGTCTGCCAGTGTCTGCCAGTGTCTGTGTGTCAGTGCTGTGTCAGTGTCTGCCAGTGTCTGCCAGTGTCTGTGTGTCAGTGCTGTGTCAGTGTCTGCCAGTGTCTGCCAGTGTTTGTGGGCCAGTGTCTGCCAGTGTCTGTCAGTGTCTGCCAGTGTCTGCCAGTGTCTGCCAGTGTCTTCCAGTGTCTGCCAGTTTCTGTTCCAGTTTCTGTGCCAGTCTCTGCGCCAGTGTCTGCCAGTGTCTGTCAGTGTCTGCCAGTGTCTGCCAGTGTCTGCCAGTGTCTTCCAGTGTCTGCCAGTTTCTGTTCCAGTTTCTGTGCCAGTCTCTGCGCCAGTGTCTGCCAGTGTCTGCCAGTGTCTGCAGTGTCTGCCAGTTTCTGTGCCAGTCTCTGCGAGTGTCTGCCAGTATCTGCGAGTGTCTGCCAGTGTCTGTGCCAGAAGCTCATTTTCCCAGCACCTCAGCACTCACGTGAACAATCCTGTTCTCAAGGTGCACCACAACAGCGGACCACAGCATCCCGAGCTTCATCACCTCCTGCAGCAGCGCCTCATTCTGGGGCACGAAGATGTGCTTGAGAAAGTTGTCGGCGATCTTCCCTACCATGCCGCCGCTGATGATCTCGTCCGCCAGGCCGCTCATGCAGGCCTTCAGCACAATCTCAACGAACTCGTTGATGTCGAACTTCTCGCTGAAGCGGATGTGCGTGAGCAGCGTGTTGTTGGTGTTGTTGTCCAGCAGGTTCGTCTCCTCGTTGCACTCGTTGTGGCCGAAGTTGTGCTGGAACTCGTTGTCCACCGTGCGCAGCAGCCGGAGGAATTGCTGGCCCTGCCGCATCGCCAGCAGCTCCTTGATGCAGCTGCCACCGCTGCTGAGCACGGGGCTCACCATCCACTGGCCCATACCCTCCAGGATCGCCGTGTCCTGTGGGATGGCCCAGTTTTGATGCAAAACCTGCAATTCCCCACCTGCAGTTCCCCTCTTGCAGTTCCCCTCCTGCAGTTCCCCTCCTGCAGTTCCCCTCCTGCAGTTCCCCACCTGCAGTTCCCCTCCTGCAGTTCCCCACCTGCAGTTCCCCTCTTGCAGTTCCCCTCCTGCAGTTCCCCTCCTGCAGTTCCCCTCCTGCAGTTCCCCTCCTGCAGTTCCCCACCTGCAGTTCCCCTCTTGCAGTTCCCCTCCTGCAGTTCCCCTCCTGCAGTTCCCCTCCTGCAGTTCCCCACCTGCAGTTCCCCACTTGCAGTTCCCCACTTGCAGTTCCCCACCTGCAGTTCCCCACCTGCAGTTCCCCTCCAGCAGTTCCCCACCTGCAGTTCCCCTCCTGCAGTTCCCCACCTGCACTTCCCCACCTACAGTTCCCCACCTGCAGTTCCCCACCTGCAATTCCCCACCTGCAGTTCCCCCTGCAGTTCTTCTCCTGCAGTTCCCCACCTGCAGTTCCCCTCCTTCAGTTCTTCTCCTGCAGTTCCCCACCTGCAGTTCCCCACCTGCAATTCCCCTCCTGCACTTCCTCACCTGCAGCTCCCCACCTGCAGTTCCCCACTTGCAGTTCCCCACTTGCAGTTCCCCACCTGCAGTTCCCCACCTGCAGTTCCCCTCCTGCAGTTTTTCTCCCGCAATTCCCCTCCTGCAGTTCCCCTCCTGCAGTTCCCCACCTGCAGTTCCCCACCTGCAGTTCCCCAAGCAGGCCCAGCCCAGTGCGGCCTCACCTGCTTCGCCAGCACGATGTCAATGGGTGTTCGCTCCTGAATGTCGTAGAGGTCCAGCCGGGGGCCGGAGCGCAGCACGGTCAGGAACAGCTTGGAGTTGCCCAGGTTGGCGGCAATGTGCAGCGGCGTGAAGCCCCTGGCGCCGTGCCGATTGCACAGGTGCGGGTTGTGCGACAGCAGCAGCTGGGCGGCGCGCACGTTCTCCTCCAGGCAGGCCCGGTGGATGGGCAGGTCGCCGTGCTGGTCGAAGGTGCCGCAGCTGGCGCCGTGGTCCAGCAGCAGGTGCAGAAACCGGTCATCTTTGCGGATCCTCACGGCTGCGTGCACGGTGGACTCGACCTTGTTGGCGCCGCCGTTGGCATTGGCGCCCTCCTCCAGCAGCAGCTGCAGCGCTTCCAGCGATTTTCGCGCCAACGCCAGGTCCAGTGCTGTCTCGCCATTCTTCGTCTGCGCTTCCAGCTCAGCCTGAAGGGTTCCAGGCGGAGACGGGAGTTCCAACTTTAACATCTGCTCAGTCACTAAGATGGCAGCAGCAGCACCTGACAAATCAGTCACTGGTCTATCACTGCTCAGTCACTGCTCAGTCACTGCTCAGTCACTGCTCAGTCACTGCTCAGTCACTGCTCAGTCACTGGTCAGTCACTGCTCAGTCACTGCTCAGTCACTGCTCAGTCACTGGTCAATCATTTCTCAGTCACTGGTCAGTCATTGCTCAGTCACTGGTCAGTCACTGCTCAGTCACTGCTCAGTCACTGGTCAATCATTTCTCAGTCACTGGTCAGTCATTGCTCAGTCACTGGTCAGTCACTGCTCAGTCACTGCTCAGTCACTGCTCAGTCACTGCTCAGTCACTGGTCAATCATTTCTCAGTCACTGGTCAGTCATTGCTCAGTCACTGGTCAGTCATTGCTCAGTCACTGGTCAGTCACTGCTCAGTCACTGGTCAATCACTGCTCGGTCACCGCTCAGTCACTGCTCAGTCACTGGCCAGTCACTGCTCAGTCACTGCTCAGTCACTGGTCAATCACTAGACACAAGAACTGAGGGTCTCACGTGGCTGCTGATGAGGACGCTCAGCACATCGCAGCGGTTGTCGGCTGCCGCCTTGTGCAGGAGTCGCCAGCCCAGGCTGCTGTCCAGCTCCGAGTTCGGCGACACGCTGCCCGCTGCCAGCAGCTCGCGCAGCAGGGACGGAGATTCGTAGGCGCGGGACAGGCTGCCCATGCTGCCCGCGGCCGGCGGCCCTGGACTGGTGGAAGGAGCGGGCGGGAGTGAGAAACCAGGAGAGACAGTAGGGAGAGAGCGGAAAGGCTTGGGGCGCCCTGGACTGGCACCGGTCGCAGACTCGGTGAGGCTAAAATAGGCTTCTGGGCCAGGGAGGGAGGGCCGCCGCGCACCATGCAGTAACTCCTACCCTGGCCTTTGAGCCTTTGACACTGACTTCTGAGCGGCTGCTGCGGCTGCGTGCAGGGGCAACCCCGCCCCAGCCTCCGCCTGCCGGACGGGCCAATAGCGGTCGGGCCCTGCGAGTTGAACCGGGCAGCTCTGGGAGGGGGGGGGGTGGGGGCGCAGAGCAGAAATGCAGCGAGGCGCAGCAACTATTCTGTAGAAGAAAACACAGTTGGTTTTCTGTCTCTGATTCGCATTGAAGAATGGAGCGAGCACGAGTTTTACAGACCGAGTGTGCAGCAGAGGCTCCAACGGGCAGTGGGCAGGGAGAGGGTGGGGGCGAACAGCGACTGGACCGCTCAATACAACTGACTGCATCGAGTCGGCCGCAACAACACAGTCCTGAGCTTGTCACAGACGTATCAGCTTTCTAATCGGCGGCCCCTCTAATGTTGCTCTCATAATAAAATATTAAACTCGAAAGCCGGCCCTCCCCTGTTTGCCGAGTTGCTGTTCCAGACTGCACTTCGTTCTCTGAGAAGACTCAAAGGCAGACGGGGTACAGTGCTCACTGAGCTATTTTCACAATTGAGCGCTGCGCTAACCACTGACAGCAGCCGGTTAGCTGCAGATAAAGCCTCACCTTTCAACGGCAGAGCAGAAAGAAGCCCGAACGCTCAGCTGCAGCCTGTGGCGCTGTGCAGCCGGAGCGGCTGTCCGCCCTGGCGCGAGCAGAAAAAGTACGCAGGCAGAGTTCACGGGGCCCCGGCCGTCAGCAGAATGAATGATTTACACACCCGCCCGCCAGTCAGCCAGAGAACTGTCGGCGAAAAATTCGCACTACAGACAGGAAAGGAGGGGGGAGCAGAAGGCGCAGAAGTCAGTCAGTTTGCTTTGCATGCGAAATAGCGCAGCGGGGGATCGCTGCCAACTTTGCGCCCAGAATGCCGGCGCCCACTTTGCAGCCGTCACCAGACACTCATAAGAGCTGAAGTGGAACTTTCCACACTGGAAGCGAAGCAGTGAAAGGAGGCCCCACATGCTGCCGACAGCGCGGGCTCGCAATTGCAAACAATGCAGAGCAAAAACTCTGCTTTCGTGGATTCAGCCAAACAGGCAGAAGAGGGACAGACGCAGACTTGCTGAGAACAATAAAAGAGTGCAGGACTGGCGGCTCTGCAGGCTTGAGTCACTCGCGTGGCCTTACCCGACCCCACCGGTAGATGCACGGAGTCGCAGGCGTGCAAGGCAGGCTGAGAAGGCCCCGACAATTGGGAGGAGCTCAAGCTATTAAAATTGGGGGGAGCTCAAGCTATTAAAATTGGGGGGAGCTCAAGCTATTAAAATTGGGGGGAGCTCAAGCTATTAAAATTGGGGGGAGCTCAAGCTATTAAAATTGGGGGGAGCTCAAGCTATTAAGATTGGGGGGAGCTCAAGCTATTAAAATTGGGGGGAGCTCAAGCTATTAAAATTGAGGGGAGCTCAAGCTATTAAGATTGGGGGGAGCTCAAGCTATTAAAATTGGGGGGAGCTCAAGCTATTAAAATTGGGGGGAGCTCAAGCTATTAAAATTGGGGGAGCTCAAGCTATTAAGATTGGCGGGAGCTCAAGCTATTAAGATTGGGGGGAGCACAAGCTATTAAAATTGGGGGGAGCTCAAGCTATTAAGATTGGGGGGAGCACAAGCTATTAAAATTGGGGGGAGCTCAAGCTATTAAAATTGGGGGGAGCTCAAGCTATTAAAATTGGGGGGAGCACAAGCTATTAAAATTGGGGGGAGCTCAAGCTATTAAGATTGGCGGGAGCTCAAGCTATTAAGATTGGGGGGAGCACAAGCTATTAAAATTGGGGGGAGCTCAAGCTATTAAGATTGGGGGGAGCACAAGCTATTAAAATTGGGGGGAGCTCAAGCTATTAAAATTGGGGGGAGCTCAAGCTATTAAAATTGGGGGAGCTCAAGCTATTAAAATTGGGGGGAGCTCAAGCTATTAAAATTGGGGGGAGCTCAAGCTATTAAAATTGGGGGAGCACAAGCTATTAAAATTGGGGGGAGCTCAAGCTATTAAGATTGGCGGGAGCTCAAGCTATTAAGATTGGCGGGAGCTCAAGCTATTAAGATTGGGGGGAGCACAAGCTATTAAAATTGGGGGGAGCTCAAGCTATTAAGATTGGGGGGAGCACAAGCTATTAAAATTGGGGGGAGCTCAAGCTATTAAAATTGGGGGGAGCTCAAGCTATTAAAATTGGGGGGAGCTCAAGCTATTAAAATTGGGGGGAGCTCAAGCTATTAAAATTGGGGGGAGCTCAAGCTATTAAAATTGGGGGGAGCTCAAGCTATTAAGATTGGGGGGAGCTCAAGCTATTAAAATTGGGGGGAGCTCAAGCTATTAAAATTGGGGGGAGCTCAAGCTATTAAAATTGGGGGGAGCTCAAGCTATTAAAATTGGGGGGAGCTCAAGCTATTAAAATTGGGGGAGCACAAGCTATTAAAATTGGGGGGAGCACAAGCTATTAAAATTGGGGGAGCACAAGCTATTAAAATTGGGGGAGCTCAAGCTATTAAAATTGGGGGGAGCTCAAGCTATTAAAATTGGGGGGAGCACAAGCTATTAAAATTGGGGGAGCTCAAGCTATTAAAATTGGGGGGAGCTCAAGCTATTAAGATTGGGGGGAGCTCAAGCTATTAAGATTGGCGGGAGCTCAAGCGATTAAGATTGGGGGGAGCTCAAGCTATTAAGATTGGGGGGAGCTCAAGCTATTAAAATTGGGGGGAGCTCAAGCTATTAAGATTGGGGGGAGCTCAAGCTATTAAAATTGGGGGGAGCTCAAGCTATTAAAATTGGGGGGAGCTTAAGCTATTAAGATTGGCGGGAGCTCAAGCTATTAAGATTGGGGGGAGCTCAAGCTATTAAGATTGGCGGGAGCTCAAGCTATTAAAATTGGGGGGAGCTCAAGCTATTAAGATTGGCGGGAGCTCAAGCTATTAAGATTGGCGGGAGCTCAAGCTATTAAGATTGGCGGGAGCTCAAGCTATTAAGATTGGCGGGAGCTCAAGCTATTAAGATTGGCGGGAGCTCAAGCTATTAAGATTGGCGGGAGCTCAAGCTATTAAGATTGGCGGGAGCTCAAGCTATTAAGATTGGCGGGAGCTCAAGCTATTAAGATTGGCGGGATCTCAAGCTATTAAGATTGGCGGGATCTCAAGCTATTAAAATTGCACTGACCGCTCAGCGGGGCCGCCTCTGCTGGCCCTGCGACAGGCCGGCCAACAGAGGGAGATTGTGGGTGGCGGCCCGGGAACCAAGCACCGGGTTTTGCTTCACCTTGCCATTATCGCACGGCAAATTACGGAGTTGGGGGGGGGGGCAGCGGCTCAGCCTGAGGATCTGGGATGGCAGTGGCTCAGGCCGAGTATCTGGGAAGGCAGTGGCTCAGTCTGAGGATCTGGGAGGGCGGCGGCTCAGTCTGAGGATCTGGGAAGGCAGTGGCTCAGGCCGAGTATCTGGGAAGGCAGTGGCTCAGTCTGAGGATCTGGGATGGCGGCGGCTCAGTCTGAGGATCTGGGAGGGCGGCGGCTCAGTCTGAGGATCTGGGAGGGCGGCGGCTCAGTCTGAGGATCTGGGAGGGCAGTGGCTCAGTCTGAGGATCTGGGAGGGCAGTGGCTCAGTCTGAGGATCTAGGCGGACGGATGCACAATCCCTGATGATCAGGGAGGCTGGCAAAGCCACTGCAACCCCCGCACCATCAAATGAAGCAGCCGGAAAGTCTTCACACTGCAGTTTCGCATAGCCCCGAACGGCCCGAAGCGGCAAAGCAGGTACGGCAGTTTATTTACACGGAACGAAGCCCTTGAGCCGGGCCAGAAGAGGCAGAGCACAGCAGCAGAGCAGCTGATGGAGGCCAAGCAGCCAGCCGGCGCTAGGGTCAGCAAAAAATATAGAATCATCTATGCAAAGGCGAGCAGAAAAGTCGCGCATTCTCTATACACTACTCTCAGTAACCACAAACGCAGTTAGCAGTGAAAATGAAAAAAAAACAGAAAAACAACGGCAGCAATCTGAGCTCGGGATTAAAAATTGCATAATTATTGGACACGAGCCCGCAGGCAATGAAAAATACAAAGAGCTCGGAATCAGAAACAATCTGCTTAGCGAAACTTATTAACAAGAGCGACACAACGGTAGAAAATACTTTAGCTGGCATCCCACAGAGCAGAGATTGCGCTGCGCCTACAGTGGAAATACAGCGATTATTTAATAATATGTACACTGTGATATGCGAGACAGCACGACCATGATGGAAGGCCAAGGTCAGATGGGCTTATTAGGTTCGATTATTTTTCAGCAGGGCGGAGTCAGCAGGGCGCAGTCAGCAGGGCGGAGTCAGCAGGGCGGAGTCAGCAGAGGCGGAGTCAGCAGGGGCGGAGTCAGCAGGGGCGGAGTCAGCAGGGCGGAGTCAGCAGGGGCGGAGTCAGCAGGGGCGGAGTCAGCAGGGCGGAGTCAGCAGGGGCGGAGTCAGCAGGGGCGGAGTCAGCAGGGGCGGAGTCAGCAGGGTGGAGTCAGCAGGGGCGGAGTCAGCAGGGCGGAGTCAGCAGGGGCGGAGTCAGCAGGGCGGAGTCAGCAGGGCGGAGTCAGCAGGGCGGAGTCAGCAGGGCGGAGGCAGCAGGCTGTCAGACGAGCAGCGGCTGATCACTAGCGGGCACGGAGGTCCGCATCGCCTGCTCATAGTTAGGCGGCGGAGGGCGCCTGCGCCGCATCTCGGCAGCCACCAGCCTGGCGAGCGGCGACTCGTGCCCGGAGCAGAGAAGCCGCTGGGCGGCGGCCAGACGGGCGGCCCGCAGCTGGCGCAGTCGACAAGCGTAGGTGGCGGCGAGCAACAGCAGGAGGCAGCCGGCGGTGGCGGCCAACACGGCGGCCAGGGCGACGCTCGGCCGCGGCCAGCGCTCGCAGGCGGCCTCGTCCTCGCCGCCCTGGCAGTCGACGACGCTGTCGCATCGGTAGGCGGCGGGCAGGCAGCGGCCTGAGTCGCAGAGGAAGCTGCCGTTGGCCGGGCCGCACCGGCTGGCCGCGCAGTCCAGCTCGTCCGTGGCGTCCCGGCAGTCCGGCCGGCCGTCGCAGCGCTCGGCGGACGTGTAGCAACGGTTGCCATAGCGACAAGCGTAGGAGCCGGCGCAGCCGCGGCAGTTGAGCTCGTCGGCGCCGCTTTGCTTGCAGCGCCAGAGGCCGTCGCAGCGCAGCGCCGGCGAGAAGCAGACGCTGGCGTCCTCCGGGCAGGCCTGCTGGAAGCCTGCGGGACAGCGGCGTTAGGCGGGGCAGGCGTGAACTCTCTCTAGCTTATGCTCTACTCTGCACTTGCGGCAGCACAGCAACCCCGCACGGATAAGCCCGGATTAAATCCGAATTGCTAATCGCATGGGCCGTGCTATAAACCACACCGCAACTCCTCAAGGAGCTGGGAGGCTGGGAATCCGCGGGTTGAAGGCGCAGCTATTCTTAGGTCTCTTAAACAGCAGCTCAGCATCAATAGCCACTCGCGCTACCTGGAATGCAGGCTCCTGCCAGCTGGTACGACAGGTTGAAGCTGCCGCCGGCCGGCCCCATCACGGCCTCCACGGTCAGGGGGCCCGGCTGGGGGCCCAGCGCCCACAAGCCGCGGTCGCTGTTGCCACCATTCAAGGAAAGCAGGCGGGAGTCACTGCCGCGGGAGGAGTCGCCGGCGTAGATCTTCAGGGAGCCGGAGCCCTCCGGCAGACTGAGCGCGACCGGCTCCAGCACCAGGCGGTTCAGGGCGCCCTGCCGCACCGTCCAGCGGCACACGCGGACGGCGTCGCCGGGGCCCCAGGCGGTGCCCAGGAAGCCGTAGGTGGCGGTCAGCTCGCGAATGCAGTTGGCAGCGGCACCTGACGGGTGGCCAGTGAACGTTTGAAGGGCGTTAGACAATACGAGGGGTGTTAGACAGTGACAGTGTTGGGGGATGTTAGTCTGAGGTGATAGTGTGGGGTGTTATACAGTGTGAGGGGCGTTATTGCGAGGGGGTGTTAGACAGTGTGAGGGGTGTTAGACAGTGAGAGGTGTTACACTGTGTAAAGGGTGTTAGACAGTGCGGAGTGTTAGAAAGTGTGAGGTGAGAAAGGTTAGACAGTGTGAGGAGTGTTGGACAGTGTGAGTAGTGTTAAAAAGTGAGGGGATGTTAGACAGTGTGAGGGGTGTTAGACAGTGAGTGGTGTTCCACAGTGAGGGGTGTTAGACACTAGACAGTGTAAAGGGTGTTAAACAGTGAGGAGTGTTAGAAAGTGTGAGGTGAGGGGGTTAGACAGTGTGGGGATGTGTTATGTGCTGTCTCTAATAGGGTTGTATGAAATAAAAAACTCACCTCCATTTTCAAGCACCAGCCAGCTTGCAGAAATAAAGAAGAAAAGTGCTGCTTGCATGAACATAAATTTAAATTTTAATGCCAAAATAGCTGTTTTGCTAAGATGTCTTTGTAATATTTGTTTTTTCTTAAAAAGTTATACCATTTAAGTATTTTTTTGATAGGCTAAAATTGATAGTGTAAAATACTTTCATGCAAATTCATAAATATTTTTATTAATATGTTTGTTAAGATATAGGTCAAATCTAATATATACTTTTATTCTTGTTTTTTTTTCTACATGTTTTTGTACCAACCACTTGTGTTTATATTAGGCTTAGTAACCAGGCCTAGTAGGCCCTAATGCTAAATCAAATATGCACAAAGCATATCTAATAGATAAGCTATAGCATGTTTAATGTTCTAATATCGTGCTCACTTAAGTTAATAAGGCTTTGTTAATTTAAATGTTTCTAGATAACTAAAGAAATGTGTGCACTGCCTTATTTTTGTTTGTTGTATGATCTTCTCTTATCATACATGCCAAACACCCATCCGACCCGTCCAAACTGGATGGGTGAAATGGCCACTAGCCAAGGTAAGTCACAAAATTGAAAATGCAAAAATTGGGGGTAGAAAGAAAGGAGAGGAAGAGAGAGACAAGGAAAAGAGGAGAGAAAAAGAGAAAAGAGAGAAAAGGCAAGAAAAGTCATATACAAAGTGAAAATTAAGTTGCAATTGGGGGAACTAAGTTGCAATCAGGGAACTAAGTCACAATCAGGAGGAACTAAGTCGCAAATCTAGACAAAACTAAGTTGCATTGGACAGGTGAAATTTTGAGGTTGGGCAGGACATGTATACCTCTCATTATAGAACACTTAATTTCCATTGAAAGGATTATAAAACACAAGTAAAAAATATGTATGTTTCTACATAAAAACATTTAAAGAAATAAATAGAAAGTGTTTATAATTTGATTTAATATATTTATAAATGTAGTTTGTATATTTGGTTTCGACAGTTTAGCACTGATGATTAGGACTCTATACTTATAAAATGACTTACTATTATTTATTAAGATAGTTTATATATAAAATATTCAATTCTATTTACTTTTGTTACAATCCTTTATAGCCTAAGCCTATATAATTAGAATTCTGCATTTCTAATGATCATACAGTATAGACCTATGATCATACAGTAGAAATAAATATATAGTCAGTCAGCTATAGACTCCATTCTTAGTTTTGCTTAGGCCTATTACTATACTACGTGCTTACATACTGTTTTTTTGAATTTTTGTTTAATATGAATTTTGAAGTGATAATATTAATATAGAGCAAATTAATATAATCTTTTATTAAACTATGTTGCTTTTTACTAATTTTTAATGGGGATCATAAAAAGGGAACTAGTTACTTTGATAACATCTAATTTCATTAAAGCAAACACTAAGACTAGGGCCTAACACTTCTGCCACAAATAGAAGTTAAGATTTTCATTCATGGTGCCCAACACTGCCAAAGTGACTATCACTAAATCAACCATAATTCTAACCTAAAATGAAACTGAATAAAATCAAGGGTCAGGAATCACAGGACAAAAGTCACAAAATGCCTATTCTTCTAGATGCCTATACAAAACAACCTTCACACATAATTGCTAGGTGTAGGCCAAGCCTACTTAGATAAAATCTGTTGCTGGCATTTTTTAGTAGTCTGCATTGTAGTCAGTCACAGTTTTTAGAACTTTTAAAAATTATTAAATTATAGAAAATTCTTAATCTTAACAAACAGCCCCTTTTAAGTTTTGATTTAAGTGATTAATCTTTAAATAATTTGTCAAATATTAATATACGATTCTTCGTTAAGTAGGGCCTACCATTGAACCAAATCAATCGGAAAAAAAAACAATTAACAGCAACAATAAATTTACAATATTTACAGGCGCTCTCGGGCAAGTACCGTATACAATAGTAAACCACCACCGGATACAATTTATTGGAAACCAATCCTATTTCAAAATGCTGCCATTCGAAAGCACTAAAAAACTGAAACAACGTACGTTGAGATTCAATTAAAATTTGCCTTTTACCCGTCTTCTAATTATTTAAGCTATAATTCAGCGTCTTTTTACTTTCAGCACTATTTATTATTAGTGTGATTTTGTTAAGACTACGAAGCACAAGCCTGCTGGGCCTGAAGCACAGATTACCGGCAGTTGGCAAAAGCAGGAATCAGCAGCTATTGCTTAAACTTAGTAATCTTTTCTTCTAAGATAATTTGTTTATATATTACACTAATCCTAAGAACTGTCCTGCGAAACAAACAAAAATGCACGGTGCCAGTGACAGTATCATCGCGGCTTTATGTTCCACCAATAATAACATGCAAACCAAGCCATTAGCTAATTAAGCCATGGGCCATAGCTAAGCCATGGCCATAGCTAAGCCATAGCACCAACCAACAGCAACAACATATGTAAATAGCGCAGTTGATGTTTATGGAAATCAACAAGAGATTCGAGTGGTCCCGACATTTTACTTTGTTATATCCTTTAAAGTGGTTTCTGTTTAGTACTGTATACAGTTACGAGAATGTATTAAAAAGAAAAAGCGGTCGTTTAATTTTGTTGTCTAGCTCATAATGCGAGCAGCCTTGCATTGGCGTGTATGTCAAACCAGCACATGGATTTGCTGATGCCAAATACAAAGTGTCATCGAAATCCCATTATAGACAACAGAAGATTAAAGCTGAATAGGGTTGATGCGGTCCAGAAACGGTGAGAAACAAATCTTATTTTAAGACTATCCTGGTTCGCAAGTTACTAAATAGCAAAGTAATTTGAAAATGATACTCTTGATCTTTAAATGGCAGGACGACACGATTTCTTGCCGAATTGCTCAGTAGTTTTAGATTAGAAAAATAAAAAAACAACTTTTTGAAAGGCCAAAAATTTTGCATACGAGTCGGATAAAATTGACGGAATGTAAAAAAAACACAATACCAATGCAGCAGCACCGGCTGCAACCTACATATGGATCGGATTTGTGTATTTTAGAATGCACACGGGTTTCTGCGAGATACAGCTTTCATTACAAAATTAAAGTAATATAATTAGAAAACAGGCATTAGGCGTGGCCAGTTTAGCTTAGATTTGACCTAGTTTTTACTAACAGTTATCTTTAAATATAATTCAACAGCAGCTACACAGCAAAAGCGGCCAAATTACAAGCAGTTAATACCAGCCAATAAGACAGCGAAATACCACAGCTACTGATCAATTTCCGGAATAGGCATTGAACGCACAGCGCATCAAGCAAAAGCCGAGTTCAGACAATTGGCAGATATATGCAACGCAAAGAGGAAGTCATTGAGAATTTTTGCCCGGCGGCCTCACTTGAACCCGTAACTCGCCAGCTCTCGCCGGATTTCCTCTCGGAGGGCCGCCGCCCGGTCCACCGGCTCCTGCGCCCTGGCCCGGCCCGGCGGCGGGGGCGGCGGCGCACCGGCCGGGACCTGCGCCTCGGCCAGATGCTCGCGAACCGCCCAGCGCAGCGCCCGGTGCTGCGTCTCGCCCGGCGTTGGGCCCTGGATTTATAAATAATAGTACATTAGTGTCATATCAGTCAGTCAGTCAGTCAGTCAGTCAGTCAGTCAGTCAGTCAGTCAGTCAGTCAGTCAGTCAGTCAGCCAGTCAGTCGGTCTTACCTGAGCAGCCCACAGCGCAGCATACTGGTGGTAGCGCCGCACGGGGTCGCTACGCCGGAACGCGAGGCCATCGATGGCGCTGCGCGGAGTCGGCCGGATCAGCTGCCGCGGCCGCCGGCCAGCGACGGAGCCGGCCGAGGACGGTGGCTGCGGGCGCAGCTCGGTCGGCGGCTGCTGACCGCCGTTCCGGCCGTCCTCGGGCAGTTCGGCCAGGCCGGCCGCGGACCGCCGGTCGTCGTCACCGAAGCGGCCGTCAAAGTCGCTGAAGTCGTCGTCGCCAACGACGCTGCTGCGGCAGGACTCCTCCACGACAGCGCGGCCACCGTCAGCCAGCCGACGGGCGGTCTTCCGGCGCACCATGCGGCCGCGGGGCGTGGCGGCCTCGGAGCCGGTGGCCGTTGAGACCACGGAGGACTCGTCATCCCGCGACACCATGGCGTCCAGCTCGGCCTTGTACTCGCGCAGCTTCGACTCCGGCACGTCCCGGTAGCCGAGGATCTCCAGCTGGCGGCGAATCTCCGACAGGTGGAACACGGCCGGCGAGTCCATCAGGGGCGGCTCGCGGCTGCGGGAGGCGGCAGCGGGTTTGCTGGATTTCACTGAGACAGCACCCTACTCATAGTAGGAGAGATGCGACAACTTGTAGAATGTGCAGAATAGGGGCATATCTCTGACACTAGATATGGAATCAATCGGAAGCGCATGTCAGTGCAAATGAAGAAGACAAAGTCTGGTTAGGTGTAGCCATACCGAGTATATAATGAGTATAATTAGTGTCAACAATCAGCATTTACCAACTACCGAGTAAAACAAATATTTCCGTCTATGGAAAAGTAAAAGTAAAAACAAAACAAAAACCGAGCATTTGCAAACAGCCCGGTGGAGTGACGGGATTGTCGGAGCAGCCGGACTCAAATAAAATATAATGAATTAAATAACTTGATAAAAACAAACTGTGGAGGAAATCGAAAGTGCAGAAAAGCAAAAGCAGCAAGGGACAGTCAAGCAGAAGCAGCAAGGGACAGTCAAGCAGAAGCAGCAAGGGACAGTCAAGCAGAAGCAGCAAGGGACAGTCAAGCAGAAGCAGCAAGGGACAGTCAAGCAGAAGCAGCAAGGGACAGTCAAGCAGAAGCAGCAAGGGACAGTCAAGCAGAAGCAGCAAGGGACAGTCAAGCAGAAGCAGCAAGGGACAGTCAAGCAGAAGCAGCAAGGGACAGTCAAGCAGAAGCAGCAAGGGACAGTCAAGCAGAAGCAGCAAGGGAAAGCAAAGTAAAAGCGAATAGCAAGCGGGACTTTGGCAGTAAATTGCTCAGAATTAATAATATAATAGAAATAAAACAATGACCAGGTAAAAATTCTAGATCAACAAGTTCAGAAACAAAGTTTTTCTAAGCTCATCTTGAGCTATTTCGAAGCTAATGAGCTTTATATGCTAGCCGATTTGCTCAGCTGAGCAGGCCAGAAATCACCGGAGTTTCTGATTAGAGGGGGCAGACAGGAGACCAAAGACGGTCAGCAGATCAAAGGGGTCACCAAACCAGAGGAAGGTCAGCAAATCAGAAGGGGGGGGTCAGCAAACCAGAGGAAGGTCAGCAAATCAGAGGAGGTCAGCAAATCAGAAGGGGTCAGCAAACTAGAGGGAGGTCAGCAAATCAGAGGCGGTCAGCAAATCAAGGGGGGTCAATAAACCAAAGGGGGTCACCAAACCAGAGGAAGGTCAGCAAATCAGAACCGGGTCAGCAAATCAGAACCGGGTCAGCAAATCAGAACCGGGTCAGCAAATCAGAACCGGGTCAGCAAATCAGAACCGGGTCAGCAAACCAGAGGGGGATCAGCAAACCAGAGGGGGTCAGCAAACCAGAGGGGGTCAGCAAACCAGAGGGGGTCAGCAAACCAGAGGGGGTCAGCAAACCAGAGGGGGTCAGCAAACCAGAGGGGGTCAGCAAACCAGAGGGGGTCAGCAAACTAGAGGACCCGGGACTGCGGGTTTCCACTTGCGGACTCGTCAGGCATTGGCCAGGTGTGGCACAGCAGGGCGCACAGGAAGCTGGCGTAGGGCTGGCAGACGGGCTGGCGCAGCTGCAGCCGGACGGCCTTGTTGCCAGGCTCGGTCAGCGGCGAGTCGGCCAGGTGCTTAGGCAGGTAGCCGGACGAGCCCAATTGAAGGCGGTACCAGCGGCCGGGCCGGAGTAGGACGGGCTTGGGTAAGTTGATGGTGTAGTAGGGCACCAGCTGCTCGGGCTTGTATGAGGCTTCGGTGCAGACGAACTTGGGCAGCGGGAGGTCCTCCACATCGTCGCAGGCGGTCACAGAGATGGAGACGAACGGCGGCTGGGCGGGCGGGCAGAGCGGCCGGAAAATCTCGCAGCCGCAGAGGACCAGGCGGCGGAGGGAGCGGAACTCGATGCAGCCCGACAGGGGCACCGCGCGCGGCACCGGCTGCTCCGGCCGCCACAGGCTTGTGGAGTCGTATATGGTGACGGGCTCCACCTTCTGCGGGATGGCGGCAGATGGCGGGCTGCGGCGAGACTGCGTGGCTGGCTGGGGGACCTCAGCGCCTCTGTCCCAGGCCCCTCTTTAGACCCCAGTCTCAGACCGGTCTCAGACCCAGAGCCCAGTCTCAGACCCCAGACCCCAGTCAGTCTCAGACCCAGAGCCCAGTCTCAGACCCTCAGACCCCAGTCTCAGACCCAGACCGGTTTCCTAGGGCTCCAACAGACCACAGTCTCTTCTAGACCCTGTGACTCCCAGACCTCCCTTTCTCCCCAGTCTACCCAGAAACAAGTTCCAGACCCCAGTTTACCCATACCGTAGTCTACCTAGACCCCAGTCTCCCCAGACCCCAGTCTCCCCAGACCCCAGTCTCCCCATACCGCAGTCTCCCCAGACCCCAGTCTCCCCAGACCCAGTCTACCCATACCGCAGTCTCCCTAGACCCCAGTCTACCCATACCGCAGTCTCCCCAGACCCCAGTCTCCCCAGACCCCAGTCTCCCCATACCGCAGTCTCCCCAGACCCCAGTCTCCCCAGACCCAGTCTACCCATACCGCAGTCTCCCTAGACCCCAGACTCCCCAGACCCCAGACTCCCCAGACCCCAGACTCCCCAGACCCCAGTCTCCCCATACCGCAGTCTCCCCAGACCCAGTCTACCCATACCGCAGTCTCCCCAGACCCCAGTCTACCCATACCGCAGTCTCCCCAGACACAGTCTACCCATACCGCAGTCTCCCCAGACCCCAGTCTACCCATACCGCAGTCTCCCCAGACCCAGTCTACCCATACCGCAGTCTCCCCAGACCCCAGTCTCCCCAGACCCCAGTCTCCCCAGACCCAGTCTACCCATACCGCAGTCTCCCCAGACCCAGTCTACCCATACCGCAGTCTCCCCAGACCCAGTCTACCCATACCGCAGTTTCCCCAGACCCAGTCTACCCATACCGCAGTCTCCCCAGACCCAGTCTACCCATACCGCAGTCTCCCCAGACCCAGTCTACCCATACCGCAGTCTCCCCAGACCCAGTCTACCCATACCGCAGTCTCCCCAGACCCAGTCTACCCATACCGCAGTTTCCCCAGACCCAGTCTACCCATACCGCAGTCTCCCCAGACCCAGTCTACCCATACCGCAGTCTCCCCAGACCCAGTCTACCCATACCGCAGTCTCCCCAGACCCAGTCTACCCATACCGCAGTCTCCCCAGACCCAGTCTACCCATACCGCAGTCTCCCCAGACCCAGTCTACCCATACCGCAGTCTCCCCAGACACAGTCTACCCATACCGCAGTCTCCCCAGACCCCAGTCTCTCCCAGAAGTGACAGCAGCAGCGGCAGCACCAACCAGCGAGTCGGGATTGATGCGGCGAGGCCACTCGCGACAGCTGTCATCTCTCTGCGCGCGGCGGGTGAAGGCTTCCAGAAGCTGCTGATCGCTGAGCAGTCCGCTGGGCGCGGCCAGGTCGGTCAGCTGCCGCCGGGTCATGTAGGAAAACCGGACGCAGGTCAGGAGCTCGGCGCGGCTGCCGGAAGCCTGCGGCAGAAAATGAATTCAGTCACAGTTTTGCTGTTTACAGACAAGTCCAGGATATTCACTGAGTCCCGCCCCGCTCACCTCCAGCGCCTGAAGCCGCGCCGCCGGCTGCTTTGACTGGAGTCCCTGGCGCAAGCACTCGGCGTCCACCCAGTCGATGAGGCAGCTGAGAACCTCCGCCTCCGTGCAGGGCAGATAGTCCTGCAATGGGATTTGATTGGATTAGGAATCGAGATGGGGATTTATCTCTCATTTGCAGGAAATCAATAATTAAGAGTACATCTGGACCTCGGTGACAGACACAGGCGCTAAACATTGTGGCACCTGTGCAATAATAAGCCTGAGTGCGGTCTACAGGCTGTCATGTACATTTAAGAGTGACAGGAGCGGACAAGCGGAAATCTGTCATTTCAACTTCTGGTGCGGGCTCAGCGGCTAACGTACAGCGGCCCTGACTTTCTAATTGTCAGGCATGTTCAGTGCACACTGCTTGACTGTTAAATTCAGAATTCATCTAAGAGGCTCTCACAGAGGACAGCAGTTCCACTACAGCCTCGGCGGAGCACTGTGGCAAACGGGGCGCCAGGAGGTCCCAGCACCTGCTGGCCCTGTCCAGGCACTCGCGCACAACATCCTGCGCGTCAAGGTACAGGCAGTTCTGCAGGATGTCCGGCAGGTTGTCAGACGAGATGGAGCCGACAAGGAAGCGGGAGCAGGCCTCGACCAGGCCCTGCAGCAGGTACTTCTTGGCCGCGTACAGCGTTTCAAACACACAGCTCTCGTTGATGCCGGACACCGAGTCGGAGTAGGCATAGTCCAGCAGGTTCTGGAAGGCCTCGGTGCCGATGTCCTTCAGCTCGAAGCTGTCCTGGTTGGCTGACAGGTCGCTGCGGAACATGGCGGCAAACACGGGGCTGGCGGCGGCCAGGATCACCCGGTGGGCGGCGAACTCCTGCCGCTTGTCCGACACCAGGAAGCGGACGTCCGCGAAGTCCTGCTGGCGCAGCGAGACCAGCAGGCGCTGGTTCAGCGGCGAGGTGGGCATGACGGCTGCCAGCCACCTGGCGTGCTTGCTGACAAGCTGCAAATTGGGATTCCGGGTTTTCAGTGTGAATTTGTGAGCGGCGCGAGACACTTGCACTGTTGCTCACAAAATGCATTGCGAAATACTCATAAGTAGCGCTAAAAAGTATTGTTGCCATTTGAAATTCGCATTCACTTGACTGCTGATATTGGTATGAGGAAACGAAGGGGCAAAAGGCCTATAGGCCTATAGCAACAAGCCAATTCATAGTTGGCTTAAAAACAGACCAACAGGACTATAGGAGATCTGATTTTTAAACCAAAGGGAATGAATGAAAATGCCATGGTCGATGTATATTGATTCAAGCTAGTTTTCACAAGTTGAGCATGCACACAGAGTAAAAAATTAAAAGCTATATGCATTATAACTTTAGAAAATCTGCAGCATTTGCAAGCAAAACTTTCTAGACCACCCCAGTCTCCATTGACAAAATTTTTTAGACTTTTTATGCAACAAAAATAGTCTAAAGGTGGCACACAGATGGTGCATAGGCAGCACATAAATTGTCCTCTAAAATTATTCTAGTGTACACTATACCACCTTCTTGCCTATACTATAGGTCTTGTCTTTGATTTTTTCAGGTTTCTGCCTAACAGGAGGCAATGCCCTCAGCCATACCCCCTCTCCTAGTTACACCACTGATAGTGCTGCAAGGCTCTTGCTCTATCCTATCAAAGTATAGGATTGTCAATACTTTATTTTTAGGTCAATAAAGATCAAATAATTAGGGCCTAGGAAAAATTAAGTCAAACAATAAGTACTTCCTTTCTCGAAACAAGTTTTATAATAAAAAAGAGCTTATGATATATTTAAAAATTAGTTAATGATTAGCGTTTATGATTGTAATAATATTATTTATTTATTAGTTAATACTCACTATTTAGGCTTAGACCTAGTACTAGTAGATGAATAGGCCTAGTCTATTGGCTATTAAACCAAGGTAGACAAATAGTCCTAGATCCTAATCTGTCAACCACTGCATATACCTTGTTGACCCAAATGACCAAAACCTAT
The DNA here is from genome assembly GCA_002269645.1 of Macrostomum lignano. NCBI lineage: Eukaryota > Metazoa > Platyhelminthes > Macrostomidae > Macrostomum > Macrostomum lignano. Next base: position 79,582 of record NIVC01000636.1, read on the forward strand.
ACAATTACAAATTATAAGCACAATTAAAAATATGCCTATATGTTATATATCACACCATACGAAGGCCAAGTTCAAAAACATATCTAGGCCTAGCAAATAGCAATGGCTTCTTCAATTTGCGCCTGAACAAGTGCCTTTTATGCTATCTCTACCTAGAGTTTTTTGGCAACTTCCACTACCAGGGTGTCCACTAATAATAATATGGTTCAAGGAGGTCTTTGAAGTATAGACTTTTGACTGCTATAGACTAACTTGTTTTAATCTAGTTTGTAATTTTTTGTATTGTAAAATTTATTGTAAGAAACTTTATATGGGATTATACCAATTTTGAATTGTCAGTTCATTGGGAAAATTACAAAACATTAAATTATAAACATAACAAATAACAAATGACTTGATGGCATTGTGACAGTTGGAATAGGCCTTATACCATTTGACAAAAAGCCTGCTTAGAAAAAAACTATTGGCATAAAGCAAATCAAGTCTACAAGGCTAATAGCACCAATCAGCAAGAGTCAGTCAAGTCTCATTATGGCATTTCAACATGCTGTTGTTATACAAAATGCATAAGTAATTTTCAGTTTTTAATAAGGCAGTGCTTATTATCATAGTACTGTAAGAATAGTGGCCAAATTATCCAAATGGTACCGTGAGAAAAACTTTCAACTTATTGGCATAGTACACTACAATGATAGGCCTTATATTATACTTGTAGCATGTTTGTGTCACACATAATTTACTTTAGATTTTTTTTTGAAACATTTTTTACATATAATTCTACTTTTTCTTTTGTATTTTGCAACTTTCCATCAAAAAGTTTCTATATGTTTGTTAATCACTGGCTCTGCAGTAACTTAATTAAATAGCACTTGTGGTAGTAATATTACTATTACAGGGATTAGGATGCACTTTTTGAAGAAATCATTTATTGTAAGTCTGTCCTATGAACTACTATTTAATTTTATATTAGCCCCTATACTATATTTTTAAGTATCTATATAAGTGACAGCCAAAGATACATTTTATAACTTGTTTTAGTCTAGATCCTAGGCCTAGCTAAACTAAAAAAGAGATCAGTTTCTATGCTTATCCTCATACTATGTCTGATTCCTAGTCTGATGAAGTTCAAAATGATCCTGATCTTCTTTAAAAACAAGTATCATTTTTCTATATAGGTCGAAAATTTGAATCATTTACTAGCCTAAAGATACTATTAGAGAATTTGGAACAAAATGTCTTATTCATCTCAAAATAAGAGTCTTACACAATTGCTAATGTATTAATGTATATGTTGGTGATGGTGGTGTTCCCACTGTTCAACCTGCAACGCCAGGGTTTGGTCCTAGGTGCCCTCCGTAGGCTGTGGGATTCGTGCTCTGACTGAGGCTGCGTCTTCCTAGGGACTTTGGGGCTAGGGGCTTTGCAGTGCAGACCCAGGGACGGTGGAGCGGAGGTGGACCGGCCTTGACAGGTGCTGACGGAGCGACACGGCTGCGCAGCAACGGCAAGACTCGACGACCAGGCGACTAGAGCAACCGGAGTCAGTTGCAACAGGGAGACCCAAGGCACCAGAGCGACGGCCGTACTTGGTGGAATTCAGGAATGCAGTGCCAGTGTTACTTGTGAGGGTTTAATGTTTGACTATTTCTTTTTTCGTCTGGTTTTTTTGTTGAGATTTTTGGGTTTTCTTAAATTTAAGTTTTTGCTTTGCTTCCCAACAATGCGTACTCACTATCCTATAATTGAGCATTTTCTAAGTCATTTTTATACGGTATAATCACTGCGGTTTTGTTTTCTTGTTCCTCTGTTCAATTTTTTGACATAGTAGTATCATTTGAATTTTCAAACTCGAACTTTAGTCTAGGGGGAGGGAGTGTCATGAATGTGTTATTATGACTGTGTGTACTTTGCTACTTTGCTACGCCGGGCCAGTCGGCCGTCCTCTCCCCCCTCCTTAGATATTTTCTGACTCACCCACCTGCACTTCTGCGCGTGCATACCCCCCCTCCACGCCTAGGCCTTTTCCATTTAGTCAAACCCCCCTTGCTCTGTGTGCGCCCCGTGCGAACCCACCCCATTCTTTTGTTAGCTTTGCTGCCCTGCCCCTGTTTGTGATTGGCTGCCAGTCCCAGTCTGCCGTGCTGCGCCCTGGTGATTGGCTGGTATGGCTCATGTTTTTCCTATGCTGATGTCTAAGTCCCCTTTTCTGCCTTTATCCCGCGCCCTCAACCCCTAGTTTGCTGCCTATTTATTCAGACCCCCTTGAGACCCCATTCTTGTTGTCTTCGTGGCTCCCCAGTGATTGTGCCAGCGTTAATTGCGATACAAATACAATTAAAAGAATATTGATCAATACTATCACTGCTCTGACGGCGCTGTGTCTTGTTGTCTGACCAAAATCGCGGCTGGTAAGCCTTCCAATTTGCAAATCATTTGGGTCTGCCTTTGTACTAGGCACTTTAGGGGGATTAAGTGCGTTGTACGCCGGTCCCACCCCAAGCAGCTCTGCATTCTATGCAAGTCTGTAGGCTGTCGTGCGTTGTACGCTCGAGCAGCCTAGTCCCAACGGACACCGCGTCGTACGCGTGTCGGTAGAGGACCGCAGCCAGGGTCAGTATGCGAACCCGGGTCTGGGAAAGGGGCACAAAAGGACCGAGCCCTTGAGCCCCATCACCACAAATTGGCATCCTTGGTGGGACAATCAATATGCGAACCCGGGTCTGGGAAAGGGGCACGAAAGGACCGAGCCCTTGAGCCCCATCACCACACTAAATCCCAATGCCACTTGCCAAAAGATTTATTTAACCCTCTATTGAAGTATTATGAAATTGTTTATATATGCCACAATAGTGGAACCCATATTTCTAAATCAACTAGTGCTTGTGCAAATCAAAGTAGGTCTTAGTAGTACTTAATAAAAAAAATTTATTAGACTTTTGATCAATTTAATCAAAACAATTGAATATTAATAGATCAGACCTTCTATGCTTGGGTGCAACCTAGGGATTCACCTGGCCATTTCTATTGGCAACACACAGGTAAGACACTATTGGACAGAATAGTAATCACATTACTACCCTCCACCAATAGAGACTTATATGTGTGTGTGTTGCCAATAGAAATGGTTGGGTGATTTCCAAGGTTGCATATGTATGAGACCCTCCTAATGATAACATTATTGTTGTATGATAATGTAGTGAGTCGGTAGTTTAGTTAGGCGCCGCACTAGTCAGCTGTTGCCCTCGCCTTCTCCCCAGGTTTCTGTCTGCCGCTGGGCAGTTGCCTGTCCCTCCCGCCTGTCCCCTGGCCTGTCCTCTGCCCGTTTGTCTGTCTGTCCTCGTTTGCCCCCTTTTGTCTCGTTTTCCCTTTTTGCAGTGCCCAGACAGCTTGGTCTGGCCTGCCTCTGTTTCGTTCTCTGTCAGGCATCTCCAAATTTAGAGTGCCTTTCTGTTTTCCGGTCCCACGGTCACGAGTGCCTTCACTTGTGGGCCTTTTCTCTTTGTCATGTGAGTCAGTCACATGACAAGGCCCTCTTCCTTCTTTAGTCCAAAGTGCAATGATCTCATCATTGTACGCTGGGCTCGTGTTTATGGGGAGATCACGTGCGCCCGGGCCCCCCCTTGCCTCCTCTGAGGCAGGGCCCGCTTGTTTGTTGCTAAAAATAGCAACAGAGTAGTCACTTATGACGCTCAGCGGGGGCCTTTCGTGCTATGGTGCAATCGATCCTCCCTATAAATGCGGCCCCTCTCATGGCTTGGCTCAGACAAGCGTGCCTTCCGTTTCAGCCTTTCGTTTCTGCGTTTTCCGCGTTCCGTTTTCGTTTCTAGCGGACACTAAGTTGTGTGCCAAGTTTGCGCTTAAGTTGAACTCCAAGACTCCCGACTTTGCGCGTGACTGCCTCTGATTGTTCCTGCTATCAACTAGCAGGCCCGCTCAGATCGCCCGAAGCTAGCACTTTCGCTCTCACCCCGCACTAGCCCGGCAGGGACTGCTGACGGTGGGCACCTCTGCGCGAGAACTGCTAAATCTGCACGAAGTGCGAGTCTCTTTCTCTCGTCTTAGTTATTTGCTTCTACGAGCTCAGCACCTCACCGAAGGCTGCGACTCTGCGAAGCTGGTGGCAGCACTACCGACGCTACGAGATCAACTCGAGGACTTCCCGGAGAGCTCTAGGTAGGCAGCTCACGTGACTGATTGGGAAGCAGCAAGACACAAACACTACATTGGTGGCAGCGGTGGGATCGGCACAAAGACCTGCCAGGCCACCTCTAGACGCTATCGAGGAAAGTACAAGCAACAATTTCAATAATATATCTATATTTATTTATTATTATATTTATTATTATTTACTATTTATTATTTATTATTATATAATTATTAATGTGTACTGCATGCGCCCTTCTCAGTTGGCAGGGCGCATTGCACTTTGGGGCTGATTGGGGGGGGGGGTTGGCGGGCATGGCAGGGTCTGGCCGCCAGCTGGGCTTTGAGCGTGCCCCTCCCTAGCCGTGCCCCTGCCCCATGCTCAGGGCTGGTTGGCTGCGGCTGGGCCAGCTTTGGCGAGACTTGACTTGGGTAAGAAACAGCGACATTAGCTACCTACGATAACAGAAACCCGAGAGCTCAATTGAGAAGTCAGTCTTTGAAAAGAGTCTGAGAATTGAGAAGAAATTAGAATCTGGCTTGAGACCTCAGAGCCAATCAACAAATGTGCAAACCTGCGCTTGGGACCTACGAGCAATAAACGTACGAACAGCAATTTGGCCACTGGTAAGCCACCTGCTGCTTGATTTTGTTCTTTTCTGGGAGCTTGTTAGGCTGAGTTCTTGCCAGAGCGTCATAACGCCGGGAGATCATATAGCTTTTTGTAGTACTGTACCATCTAGTGTGTAGTGTGTACATACTATATAGTGTGTACAACCTACAGTATTGAGACTAGAAGCACTCGAGAGTGTCACCACACCCCGAGTCGCAGCGTGAACTCTGAGTGTCACAACACCAGAGGGATCGAACTATTATCGCAGAGCATCATCACGCCTGCTCGTATCCATAAAAGTACAGACAGAGCGTCACTACGCCTGTATCTTATGTATAATATATATTGTACTCGGGACTAGGCACCCAAACCAATCTGGGTTACAACAAATGTGTTTATTATTATTTATTGGTATAGGGCATATAAATAAAATTGTTAAATGTAATATAATAGACGTATAATTTTTTATATAGCTTAAGAGATAGGCCTAATAAATGTTTATATTAATATTACATTAGTCAACTTTATTTACTTTATTTGTTTATCACATATACAGTATAGAATGTATGTTCACAATAAAGCTAAGAGCTTTATGGCCCCTTGAATAGTAGACTTGCAATTTGTAATAAGCCTATTGATCTTGACTTTAACATTTACCTACCTGTCTAATAGATGAGTAATGAAATAAAGAGGATATAAAGTTGGCCTTGAAATGCAATGTATGTGAATGAAATAAGCCTTTTATCAATCCTTGCATTGTTATAATTTTGTTTTTGTTATTTAACACAGAAGATAACATAGTTGCAGATGGGTGCAATAGCAAATAGGCCCAATTATAACAATTCATTTGGCAAAATTCATAGATAAATTTTGTACCAATTTAAATTGAATCAAATATTCAAAAAGCAATGTTTTTAAGGAAGGAAATTGTAAGCATCTTTACTCATTCAAATGACTTGTTTTGTCTAATATTAGGTATCTTCAGGTTGTTGTTGTTGGATATTTACTTTACATTTTGTCAAAAATGTATAGTATAAATACATTGTAGTAGCATAAATCAAAGAGACAATTCCATAATAAATAAACAAGAGGATAGAGACCCTGGTCAAAGGTGAGACTGACAATGAGTAAGTGAGAGAAAAAAGAGAAAAACAAGACTGAGCATACATGCACAACTTCCAAAATTTGTTTGGCTGTACAACTTAGTTTTAACAAAAATGCAACATAGTTTTTGGCCAAAAATGTGACTTACATGTAAAAGAAACCCTAAAGCAAAATTAACTCAACTTTGGGTAAATGGCGAGAGTAATTATGACTGCCTTATTAAGGCAAAATGCCTCATTATCTACTTTGTACTACTTTTGCCTAGTAAAAAGCTGCTTTTGCCTAGTAAAGAGATTGTCAGCTAGCTTGTATCTGTTTTGGGCCACCAGCTGAGTGTTTTAATAAAAAACTAGGCCTACTTTAAATGGCCTATGAAACTCTAGTAACACCCTAGCAATAAATATAATTTAAATAATAGTACTTCAGAGGGTGTTTTAAAACCTCTTCATGCTTCTCTTGTCACTTTAGGAGGCCTTTGCTCATTTGCCTTAACAAAGACAGTCGTCACACAAGGAGAAAAAGGACATTGAACACATGTTGAGGCTTGGTTGCAACAAAAAACTTCTGCAAGCACATTTGTTGCAGCAGGGCAAAACTGTGATTTTGTAGGATCATCACAACCTTTCTTTGAAGTTGAAGCAGTTCAGTTGACGTGAGGACAGCAATGAAGTTGAGGAAGTTGTTAAACTGTTAAAAAAGTTAGCTAGGTGCTAATGTCAGTGTCTTTTCTTCCAATGTTGATGATGGTCATGTTGTTGAAGCAATCTTATTTCAAAATGGTTCAATAAACCTTATGTTTGATCATTTTTCTAAAGCCTTGTTTGTAGATGCCATGTACAAACTGAATAAATTGTGAATGCTTATCTGTTTAATTGTTGTAGAAGATGTGAATAGAGAGCAAGATTGTAGCTATTTGGATTGTTAAGAATGAAAACAAGGCAAACTTTGAGGCCCCTTTGTGAAGTAATTCAAAGCAAGAAACCCTTCATTGGTGCACACAGAATAGTCGGTAACAGTCCACTTCAGTAACAGCCATTTTGGTAATAACCATTTTGGTAACAAGTGAGTAATATAATATGCATTAATTGATATGCTCCAAAAGAATGTGCAAACAAACTTTAAAGATAGAATGATGAAACACATGCGTAGCTACATATGCTTAACTTGTTTTAAAGTGTTTTAACTGATCTATTTTAATTTCTGGATGAGTCAGATTACATGCACCCAAGACATCCTATAATTGACCAAATTTTGTGTACTGTGTACATTGGAATCTCTGATATAGTTAGCAAATAGTGACTTAAATTACAGAATTACTGACTTTTTTCAGTAATTATTTAATTTTTTTCCATGTATGTATGGGAGCTTGCTTTGCTTAATTTTTTTGCCTTTAAATTTTTCACAAAGTTACTGCACAAGTTTAAACAAAGTATAATACAGTTTAACTAGAAAGTTTAACAAAATATGCAATAAGATATTTGAGATGTTAATTGGCTATTACTGAAATGGCTGTTACCAAAGTAGATTGTATTTGAATAGTCATTTTAGACAAGGACTATATTGAGCAGGACATTTTCTGCAATGAAATGAACAATTTGATGCTTGAAATCTGTCTCTTTCATGTTATGTAGACTTTTCAGCCCTATTGCAGCGCATGGCTTAAGTACGCCAGACGCCTACACAACCTGCACCACGCTGTGAAATGACTTACCTGTGAAAGAAACCCTAAAGCAAAATTAGGGTAAACGGCAGGAGTAACTATGACTGTCTTATCAAGCCTAAATGCCTCGGCATCTAATTAGTACCGCGCCGCGCCAAACTAATCGCCGCGCGCCATACGCGCTGCGCCGCGCCGTATTAGATCCGCGCCAGACGCCGTCCGCCAAAATGCCCATGCGCTGCAATCAGGCTTTTCAGATGGAGACAAGGGATGAAAAGTATAAAGAGGACACACTGAGTTTGCTTAGGAAGATGATTTACATGAAAGATGAAGACACTTATATCACATTCTTCAATTAATTTTGCATTGTTGCCAGCATACAACTGCAGCTATTACTATTATTGCAGAAATTAACACAAGATTTAAGTCCAATGCCAATGGGTTGCCTAAAAGCTATAGCATGTAAAGCTCAGTGTAAAGCTATTTCTAATAAGCATATTGGTTTCTTTTATTTAGATAGAACCAGTTGCTTTGAAAAAGGAATATATACTTTTAATCTTTTAATCAGTGTTCAGGCTAAACTGGTAGAAATAGGCCTACAAAAACACAATTTACTATATATTGTTTTTCTTGGTATAAAGCTATTTTTAATAAGCATATTGGTTTTTTTAACTTAGACAAAAGCAGTTGGCGAAATCTAAAAATGTGGGATAAAATGGTAAAACAAAATGTTAAATATGTTGAAGAATTATAGTGTAAAGTTAAAGTTAAACTTTATAAAGTTAAAGTTAATAAAATACATGATTATAGCTTTTCTATCATTTTCATTAGAGTCATTTTAGGTAGTAATTAAACTTACCATTTTAACAAATCATTTTATTAAAAATAAAGCTATACATAAATAATTTGTGCTTTTATAGACTATTTTACCTTTTAAAAATTTAAATAAATTTATTTTATAGCTTTAATGCTTTCAAATTGCCAAAAAACGAATTTTCATAAAACTTGCCCCCGATTTTTGGATTTTGCCAGTTGCTCTAAAAGTCTAAGAAAGGAATGCATTCTATTAGTCTGCAGTTTCTAGATAGCTCAATAGTAGGCCATAGTAGTGGAAATGAAGTGATTCCAACTATAAACTAACTAAATAGAGACTAGGCCCCTATAATAAGAAAGAATATATTTCTTAGCTATTTATTTATATTTGTACTTGTATTTATTATATTTCTTTGATCATGTGCATATAAAAACATAATGGATGATAAAATAAGAAATCAAATATTTATTAAATACAAGTTTATAATGTAATGAGATAGGCCTAGTTTGTTTTTTAATTGCTTTCAAGAAACATAATTTGAAACTTCAAGGTTTAGTCCTATTGATATTGTTTATACCATAAAAATTATATGCACAAAAGATGACTAACATATATATATATATAATTGTAATAACAATATAAGCCTAAAAATGTATATATACTGATAAGCCATACTACTCCAATTTCGTTTAGTTTTACATTCAATTTTGCAACTTAAAACTTATTAAATTTTTGAGGCGGTTTCATGCATATTGATTGCCCTTAGGCCTACACTATGCTACGAGTATAATATATCTTTGTAGTGTACCGTGACAATAAGTTCAAAGTTATTCTTACGGTACCGTGGGAATAATTTGGCCACTATACTTACGGTACTGTGACGATAAGCACTGCCTTTTAATAACGATTCCAGGAATTACAATTCCAGGAAATTGTCTCAACCGTACAATTGGTTTCGTGGAAATATCTTATTTAAGCCTTCACTCAGACGGAATTTAAGCTGGACTTGAACATTTAAGTTGTAGTTGCTATATTTTAGCACAATAATTAAAGAATTTTAAGAATTTTAATTAAAAAACAGGACCTAAAACTAGTTGGTAAGTGCCACTACCGGAACTCGAACGTTTCTACGCATGCGGTTGTAAAAATGAGACAAAACAATCCGGAAGTCCTCGTTGTTAAAGAAAAACAAAGCCTACTAAAAATATAATAAATCTCATCTTTTGTTGCTAAAATTTAGTAAGCAGGAATTTTTTAAAGTATAATTAATAGCGTTAAGTGTATACTAACTTAGCTAAAAAATGCTAGCTTCATAATTTTGTACGAAATTTGCCTTTTAAATTATTTTGAAATTTATTACTAAAATGTTTGAATTGACGATTAGCTCGCTCGATAGGACGGCTGACGAACTTTCATTTACTCATAGTCATTGTGTGTCAAATTATGCATGAAAACATGCTCCTTTATTAAACACTAAAATCGCCGTTTAACATAGCCGTCAGTAATTTCGCTCTGCAATTTCAGTTTTACCGTGTTTTTTTTGTTGAAAGAAGTTTTAAATGATATTTTAATAATATAGTTATCGAAGAAGTCGATTTTTTATTTAATTTAAAAACTTCATAGGCCATTTTTATTTATAATTCTAGTAACAAATCCAAAATTTAATTTGATATAATGTTTCTTCTGCTTTTTGTTGAACTCATAGATTTTTATAATGTATTCTTTTATTGTAAATTAATTTTTAAACAGTAAATTGTTGTCATGTAATGCCTAGTTATGTAGAGTTAGAATTTACTCTTTCTATCCTAGACGAAAGGAGTTTTATTGTTTATTAAAGTACCTCAAAGAAAACTTAGTTTTATCATTGTTTTATTTATATGAATTGGTTAAATACATCTTTGTATATTATCAATGCATTTACAATTTTTCAGCTTTTAAAATCAGCAATGACATCACAACTTGTTGTTAAAACAAACTTCAGCCAGGCTACTGATGATACAAATTTGGTAAATGTTATTATTGTTATTTATTAGAAATATTCTATTATAAATTATGTAAGTTTTACTTTTACTTTTGAAGAAAATTAGATAGAGTTTTTATATGTAAGTTATAGCCTCTTTTTTAATTACATTGGTTTTGACCTCTATATTTATATTTGACTGCCAATTATAATTGTCCCACCTTGCAAAAAATATAAATCAGATTGCTATATTGACATTATCTATTTACTTGACCTACCTAATTGTCCCAATCAAATTGCAAATGACTTGAGATAGCTACTATTTATAAGTGATCTGACCCACTTAACACCAACTAGTATCCCAACCCACTCAACCAATCATAGGCATCCCAACCTATCTAACCAATCATATGCACCTCAACTTATCTAACAAATCATAGGCATCCCAACCTACCCAAATAATCATAGGTACCCCAACCCACCCAATCAATCACAGGTGCCCAAACTCACCCAACCAATCACATGTGCCCCAACCCACCCAACCAATCACAGGCGCCCTAACCCACCCAATCATAGGCACCCCAACCTATCCAATCACAGGTGCCTCAAACCACCTAATCAATCACAGATGCCCCAACCCACCCAACCAATCACAAGTGCCCCAACCCACCCAACCAATCACAGGTGCCTTAACCTACCCAACCAATCATGGGCACCCCAACTCACCTAACCAATCACAGGTACCCCAACCCACCCACTCAATTACAGGCCCCCAACCCACCCGACCAATCACAGGTGTCCCGACCTAACCAATCAGAGGTGCCCCAAACCCGACCAATCACAGGCGCCCCAACCCAACCAAACCAGTCACAAGCAATCTGACCCACCCAACCAATCGCAGGTGATCAGACGCATCCATGAGAAGTGCCGAGCAGTGCTGGCCACCATTGCCTACCTGCGGCGCATCTTCCTCCGCAAGGAGGCTCTGTCGCAGCTGGAGGCGCTGCAGTTTCTGCTGCTGGGTCAGCACCAGGAGATCATCCACGCTGTAAATGCTGTGTGCCATGAGCTCCTGCAGAAGTAAGTCCTCGAGATCGAATTGTCCTGTAAACTTGGCAGAATGCCATGTTTGAGCTAGTCCGAGAGAGCACGAAGTGGCTAAAGCTAAGCGAGATGTAACGCTAGCGAATGTACAATGAACATGACACGCCGAAGTGCTCGCGACAGCGAAGCTGATGCCATTCACACTGTTACAGTACTAGTTGTCATCAGTAGTACGTAACGATTGCCGCACTTTCCCGCAGGCAGCGCCAGGAGTTCAACAGCCTGATGTCAGCGGCCAACGGCACTCTGGCGGTGCTCTGTTGCTGGCTGGACAAGGCGCTGCTGTCCTCTGACGCCTTCAACCACATCGCTGGCAACGGCTTGATCAGCGGCTACCAGGGAAAGATTGAGGTGGGCTATGGTGTACTCAGGGACTGGAGACCGCTGAGGGACAGAGGGGCTGCGGACTGCTGAGGGACAGAGGGGGCTGGGACTGCTGAGGGACAGAGGGGGCTGGGGACTGCTGAGGGACAGAGGGGGCTGGGACTGCTGAGGGACAGAGGGGCTGCGGACTGCTGAGGGACAGAGGGGGCTGGGACTGCTGAGGGACAGAGGGGGCTGGGGACTGCTGAGGGACAGAGGGGGCTGGGACTGCTGAGGGACAGAGGGGGCTGGGACTGCTGAGGGACAGAGGGGGCTGGGGACTGCTGAGGGACAGAGGGGGCTGGGGACTGCTGAGGGACAGAGGGGGCTGGGACTGCTGAGGGACAGAGGGCGCTGGGGACTGCTGAGGGACAGAGGGGCTGGGGACTGCTGAGGGACAGAGTGGGCTGGGGAATGCTGAGGGACAGAGGGGGCTGGGGACTGCTGAGGGACAGAGGGGGCTGGGACTGCTGAGGGACAGAGGGGGCTGGGACTGCTGAGGGACAGAGGGGGCTGGGGACTGCTGATCAAAGTCCAATTTGGTATTGATTGCGAAATCAATGCGTTGGATTAGTAACTATTTCAGTCATTAAATTATTAGTTTTTGTTAATATTCAATATTAATGTAGCAAAATTTATTAAGTTAAATGCATGCGCTTTGCTGGCTTATCACGTGACCCGCTACCCACCCCCCCCCAAGCCCTTCCCCCGCCGCCGGGCTTTCCGCACGGAGACCTGCAGGCGCTTCACTCCTGCCCTGCTGCAGTGAGAACTGGCGGGCTCTCCTGCGCCCCCACCCCTCCTGGCACAGCGGGGGGCCGCCTGCCTGTGCAAACAGCGCCAACCAAAGCGTGCTGCGTTTATTGTTTTAAACTGGTTGCCCCCCCCCTCACTGAGCCCCCCAGTCCGAGGGTGAGGTAAGGAGAGTGCCCGCGCGGCACCCAGCCTGGGCACTGCCAGCCTATTTAAGGCACAAGCGAAAGCAGAAATTCTCAGCGCATTCCCGAATCGGAAATCGGATTCTCGGCTCTGAGACGCTCCAACTTGTGCTGACATTGTTTAACTGGGTGACTCAGGTCTGTTTAATTTTGATCATCTGAGCCCATCTAACTTGTCTGTGTTTGCGTGGGCGGGGCGCCGAGCGGTCGTATTTTAAAACCTGCGCTGCTGTTATCTCCGGGCTCTGACGCAACTCTTGGCCCGCGATTTCCGCGCACTGCAGCTTTCAATTGGCGATTGTCGGCCATGGCGCAGAAGGTAAAGCCTTTAAGCTGGTTTCTAGTTGTGGCATTAATCCAATCAAACTTGACAGTACGAGATTGTTCAGAAACTTATCAATATTGATTCTCAGATTCAGCTAAGCATAATTTTACCCGATTGACTTTTTGCCTGATCTTTTCTGAATTATTAACCCAGATTGGCCTACTTATAGTAGTGCAATATGTGCAAACAGTCAAATAATTCTGCACTTTAATGTCAAATAATTCTGGCAGTGACTGAGAATTCTTTCTCATCTTGCCAATCCCGCTCTGTATCTCACCAATCCCGCTCTGCATCTTGCCAATCCCGCTCTGTATCTCACCAATCCCGCTCTGTATCTTACCAATCCCGCTCTGTATCTCACCAATCCCGCTCTGTATCTCACCAATCCCGCTCTGTATCTTGCCAATCCCGCTCTGTATCTCACCAATCCCGCTCTGTATCTTACCAATCCCGCTCTGTATCTTGTCAATCCCGCTCTGTATCTCACCAATCCCGCTCTGTATCTTACCAATCCCGCTCTGTATCTTGTCAATCCCGCTCTGTATCTTGCCAATCCCGCTCTGTATCTCACCAATCCCGCTCTGTATCTTGCCAATCCCGCTCTGTATCTCACCAATCCCGCTCTGTATCTTACCAATCCCGCTCTGTATCTTGTCAATCCCGCTCTGTATCTTACCAATCCCGCTCTGTATCTCACCAATCCCGCTCTGTATCTTACCAATCCCGCTCTGTATCTTACCAATCCCGCTCTGTATCTCACCAATCCCGCTCTGTATCTTGCCAATCCCGCTCTGTATCTTGCCAATCCCGCTCTGTATCTTGCCAATCCCGCTCTGTATCTTGTCAATCCCGCTCTGTATCTCACCAATCCCGCTCTGTATCTCACCAATCCCGCTCTGTATCTCACCAATCCCGCTCTGTATCTTACCAATCCCGCTCTGTATCTTGCCAATCCCGCTCTGTATCTTACCAATCCCGCTCTGTATCTCACCAATCCCGCTCTGTATCTTACCAATCCCGCTCTGTATCTTACCAATCCCGCTCTGTATCTCACCAATCCCGCTCTGTATCTTACCAATCCCGCTCTGTATCTTACCAATCCCGCTCTGTATCTCACCAATCCCGCTCTGTATCTTACCAATCCCGCTCTGTATCTTACCAATCCCGCTCTGTATCTTACCAATCCCGCTCTGTATCTTACCAATCCCGCTCTGTATCTTACCAATCCCGCTCTGTATCTCACCAATCCCGCTCTGTATCTCACCAATCCCACTCTGTATCTTACCAATCCCGCTCTGTATCTTACCAATCCCGCTCTGTATCTTACCAATCCCGCTCTGTATCTTGCCAATCCCGCTCTGTATCTCACCAATCCCGCTCTGTATCTCACCAATCCCGCTCTGTATCTCACCAATCCCGCTCTGTATCTCACCAATCCCGCTCTGTATCTTACCAATCCCGCTCTGTATCTTACCAATCCCGCTCTGTATCTCACCAATCCCGCTCTGTATCTCACCAATCCCGCTCTGTATCTTGCCAATACTGCCCTGTGTGCCAATCAGTAAAATATGCCATTACAAATTGATTCGATTTTGAATTCTGCCATTCCGCGCCCAGTCCAGATTACTTAGATGTCCAGGCAGCTGGCATGCACGCCCACCCAGCTCGGCAGCCTTGTGGGATCTCCCTCGGTGCAAATTCCAAAATTGGATTTGGCCGCTATCACAGCCCATCCTTGATGGCGAGAAAATGAGAAGGGTTGGGAGCAGAAGCGTCCGGGAGCTGGGGTCTGTCGGCGAGGGCAGGCAGAGCTGTGTGAGACAAGTGAACTGAAGGCGCAGTCAGTGTGAAAACCCCAGGCTTTCGGTTTATCCTGAAGTCATGCGTCATCATAAAAACTCTGAAACTTGGCGAGCCGAGCCAGTTAGCACGGCCAAGCGTGAAGCGCAGTGCAGAGCATTTCCGAATAGCAAACATATCATAACGCTTTATAAACAAGTTCAGACGATTGTAAAACCTGTTGCTTTGGTTTTTGCTGCAGATTTTGCCGGTTGGTGGCTGCCCGCCCCCCGCGCCCAGCCAACCAGGCGAAAGCGAAAGTTGCATTTAACTGCCTGCCGTCTCTCAGACACAGCCGTCTTGCCCTGCCCCAACTGTTTCAGGCTCTGATTGCGACCTGCCAAGGACTGCCAATGGACTCGCTGGATTGGTGAGTATCAATGTCTTTCTTTTCTTTTTTGTATTTTTGTTGCATCTCGATTCTGTCTTCCTTTCAAGGCAATTCTGGGTTCGCTACTCTTCCTCCCGGGGCACCGCAAATCCAAGTAGCGATCGGCTGCAATTCCCCAGCTGTGCCACTCCCAGCCTTTTAGCCCGGTTTCTTGCCGGCCCACCTGTGCCGCCCTTCAACTCTGCGCTGGCCGCCTGGCCCCAGGGGTGACGGAGGCTCCGGCTGCACTTTTGGGTCACCGACTGGTGCCCTCTGGCTGAAGCTGGTGGAAGCGGGGGGGGGTCCGGGAAAACCAGCTTTTTCCATCCCGCTCTTGGCAAGCACTCGAAACCCGAAACCGCCGTCTCACCCACCGCAGCGCCAGCGCCCCGGCCAGGAACTCGCTGCCCACCGCCTCCGAGCTGGACCGCTGCCTGGATGATGAGAAAATGATGCAGAGCATCCTCACCGTCTCCCAGCGGCTCAAATCCCTGCAGGGCCCCTCCGCTGACGACCCGGCGGCCGGCGCCTCCGCCTCCTTCCTGGCCGCTGGCGCCGACAATGGCAGCAGCGTCGGCTCGACCGACAGCATCGGCTCCTCGGTGGAGTCAGGCGGCTCCGAGGACTCCACGCAGAGCGAGGAGGAGTTCACCGAGGACCTCGTCAGCGTCAACGGCGTGCTGTACAAGCGGAAGGTTCGCAAGCGGCGCCGGCAGAAGGTAGTGCGCACGCGGACTGTCGTGATGTCCTCTGGGCCGCCGCTGGCCCTCACCGCCACCGACTGTTTGGCGCTCGGTCCGGCGCAGCCGCAGCTTCCACTGCCGCCGCATCTCCAGGAGCAGCAGCAGCAGCTGGCCGCCTCCTCAGAGGCTGGCCGGGACGCCAGCTTTCGGTCGGATGCGACGTCCGGCTACCACTCCATCATGTTCGGCGCCAGCGACTTTCCGCCGCCGCCGCCGCCTCCCCCGCCTCCGCAGCAGCAGAAGCAGCAGCCGTCACCGGCATCGCAGCCCGATGGGTCGCCACCGCCAAAGCCGCCGCCGCCCGGCAGCGTGTCCGACCCGATGTCCGAGTCAGTCGTTTCGCTGCGAAAGCCGGAGGAACCTTCGCAACGTCTGGGTGAGTCCCGCTAGGGTTCAGAGAGTCAAAGATTCAGAGTCAGAGGTTCAGAGCCAGAGATTCAGTCAGAGATTCAGAGCCAGAGATTCAGTCAGAGATTCAGAGCCAGAGATTCAGAGTCAGAGATTCAGAGTCAGAGATTCAGAGTCAGAGATTCAGAGTCAGAGATTCAGAGTCAGAGATTCAGAGCCAGAGATTCAGAGTCAGAGATTCAGAGTCAGAGATTCAGAGCCAGAGATTCAGAGTCAGAGATTCAGAGTCAGAGATTCAGAGCCAGAGATTCAGAGCCAGAGATTCAGAGCCAGAGATTCAGAGCCAGAGATTCAGAGCCAGAGATTCAGCCAGAGATTCAGAGCCAGAGATTCAGAGTCAGAGATTCAGAGTCAGAGATTCAGAGTCAGAGATTCAGAGCCAGAGATTCAGAGCCAGAGATTCAGAGCCAGAGATTCAGAGCCAGAGATTCAGCCAGAGATTCAGAGCCAGAGATTCAGAGTCAGAGATTCAGAGTCAGAGATTCAGTCAGAGATTCAGACTTCAGAGCCAGAGATTCAGAGTCAGAGATTCAGAGTCAGAGATTCAGAGCCAGAGATTCAGAGCCAGAGATTCAGAGTCAGAGATTCAGAGTCAGAGATTCAGAGCCAGAGATTCAGAGAGTCAAAGATTCAGAGTCAGAGGTTCAGAGTCAGAGATTCAGAGTCAGAGATTCAGTCAGAGATTCAGAGTCAGAGGTTCAGAGTCAGAGATTCAGAGCCAGAGATTCAGTCAGAGATTCAGTCAGAGATTCAAAGTCAGAGATTCAGAGTCAGAGATTCAGAGCCAGAGATTCAGAGTCAGAGGTTCAGAGTCAGAGATTCAGTGCCAGGCAGTGTCCGAAGGCGAAATTGAGTCAGTCAGCGAGCCAGATCTCCATAGCAACGGGCAGGAGAGCAGACGCAAGGTTTTCACCTCTCACAAATTAATCTCAGCTGGCAGTTCAGAGCCGCTAAACAACTGGCTGTCAATAATAAGATTGTAAAGATGGGCTGAGCTGAGCTGATGAAGCTGCCAGCTGATTGACTGCGGCGTTGAGGGAGTTGTGCCGCCCGCAGTTGGGGATTCGGGAGGCTGCCGCCCTCCCCCCTGAAAATTGAAGTCCCACGCCAATTATCCCGGTGAATGGGAAGCCCGGGGCATCCGCATCCCGGTCGCCCAAGCTGCTCCGTCTTATTCTCCTATTTTGTCTTCATCAGCGGCCCGCTCCGCTCAGCATCCGCCTGCCCCCCCCCTTCGGGCTCCGTCTCTCATTTTTCTCAGCCTGCGGCCTCGGGCGGCCAGCGTTCGCCGGAAGCGGCGTTTAATTAGAGATGAAGCAAAGGAGGCTGGGACTGGCGGCCTTTTACTCGCCGCAGACTCGCCCCGGCCCCGGCAGTGGCGTGCGCTGCCGAGGAGGCTCCGCTCGGATTGCCGGCAGAAAAGTCTCGCGCGGCTTCCGCACGAGCGGCTGAGGGGCGGGCGGGGGCGTCACGCGATTGTCGTAAACAAAATTCCGGGAGAGGCCGGGGCGGCGCGCAGTTGCCGAGGGTCAATCGCTAAGTTGCTGGAGTGTCTCGGACGCAAAAGATCCTCAAGGGGATCGGAGGGGAATCGAGCGGCAAATGCGCAGAAGCAGCGGCTTGTCTTTCTTCCCAATCCCCCCCCACCGATTCGTCATCTCCGTATCGCTGGCCCGGCGGGATCTGAAAACCGCGATGGGGGCGGCAGCTGCGCCGCCATGCATGCAGGGGGCAGAGGATTCCAAGGACAGCCCCGCGGCTGGCTGAGTCAGCGGAGCCGCCGCAGCTCTCAGGCGACTCGCTGCAGCCGAGGCAGTTTATAGCGAGGCCTGTCAGAGAATCGGGCCAGGGCCGCTCGGGGCGCAGCCGGCTTTGGAATCGGAAAGTGTTGAGCTCGGGGGCTGGGAGTGTGCAACCCGAGCCTCCCTGCGGCTGCGTGCCCCGCGGCGCCGGCGGAGCGATAAGCGAAGAGGGCAGCGAGGCGGCAACTCCCGCTTAGCCCTGCTGTGCCTGGCCAGGCCTATTAGCGGCTGCTTATTGTAACCAGCCTGGACTGCACAGGGAACTTGGCTGGCTCTTATTCTGCGCAGCGACCGCGTGAACACTTTTCCACTCTCCATTTGTTTCTACTCGGCTTTTCGTTATTTTTCTCTGTTGTTGCTATGGCGACCCAGTTTTTTTCTTTCTTTAAGCATGCAAATTAGGGGAAACTGGGTCATCGGCAATGAAACTGTCACTGGTTCACTCATTATCACACTCTGGTTCACTCAGTGCTTCAATCACTCGTTCATTCAGTGCCTCACTCAGTTGTTCACCAGTGTCTCACTCACTGGTTCACTCACATTCCACACTCACTGGCTCACACATTCCACACTCACTGGCTCACACATTCCACACTCACTGGTTCACTCACATTCCACACTCACTGGCTCACTCAGTGCCACACTTACTGGTGAACCAGTTCACCCATTGTCACTAATTGCAGTGAACCAGTTCACCCATTGTCACTCATTGCAGTGAACCAGTTCACCCATTGTCACTAATTGCAGTGAACCAGTTCACCCATTGTCACTCATTTCAGTGAACCAGTTCACCCATTGTCACTAATTGCAGTGAACCAGTTCACCCATTGTCACTCATTGCAGTGAACCAGTTCACCCATTGTCACTCATTGCAGTGAACCAGTACATGCAGATGCTGGCTGGCTACGACCGCGAGCTGACGGACTTCAGCAGGCACTCCATGGACTCCTTCAACATGTTCCATTCGCGCTGGCACAAGCTGGTCTCCAGCGACGCGCCGCACGAGCGCAGCAAGACAATCTCGCTGGTGACGCACGAGTGCCGGCAGCCGAGGGCGGGACTCATCGTGCACCGCAACACCACCATCAGCCACACCGCTCGGGTCCGCCACGTGCCCGCCGCCTCGGCCGCCCAGCAGCCGCCGATCCCCATGGCTGACGACCTCGGCAGCGACGAGGACGCCGGAGTAGCACCGGCGGCGGCGGCGGCGCCCTCAGCGATGCCAGGCGGCGAGGACTCACTGTACGAGCAGCTGCCGCCAACCCCGCCGACCACGAAGCCGCTGTTGTCGGCGACTTCCGAGACGGCGGCAGCGGCGGCGGCGGATGCCTCGTCGGAGGAGCCGCTGGAGGCGTACTTCTACGACCAGCTGGAGGAGTTCCTGGTTTGGGACCCGGCCACTGACCCGGCCGTGGCGGAGGCCGAGGACCGAATCCGGGTGCGGGCAGGGCCGCTGGACGCCCTGCTGGTGCACGCCTGCTGCCCCGCCACAGAGGGCGCCAGGCAGCACCTGCTGTTCTGCGAGAGCCTGGCGGCCACCTACCGCTGCTTCGCCAGCTCGCACGAGCTGGTCGGCCGCATCGTGTCGCGGGCGATCTTCTTCCTGGCGGCCGGCCGCGACCTGCTGTGGAAACCCGCCTTCGCCTTCCTGGTCCGCGTGCTGGACGAGGTGCGGCTTGGGGCGCTGGCGAGGGGGGGGACTGCCAGGAGTACGAATCTCAATTAAGCAGATCTCCATTGAGCAGATCTCCATTGAGCAAATCTCCATTGCGCAGATCTCCATTGCGCAGATCTCCATTGCGCAGATCTCCATTGAGCAAATCTCCGTTGAGCAGATCTCCATTGAGCAAATCTCCATTGAGCAAATCTCCATTGAGCAAATCTCCATTGAGCAGATCTCCATTGAGCAAATCTCCATTGAGCAAATCTCCATTGAGCAGATCTCCATTGAGCAGATCTCCATTGAGCAAATCTCCATTGAGCAAATCTCCATTGAGCAGATCTCCATTGAGCAGATCTCCATTGAGCAAATCTCCGTTGAGCAGATCTCCATTGAGCAAATCTCCATTGAGCAAATCTCCATTGAGCAAATCTCCATTGAGCAAATCTCCATTGAGCAAATCTCCGTTGAGCAGATCTCCATTGAGCAGATCTCGAGTAAAAAAATCTCAGCCAGAAATTCCGATTCCGATCTACGAGTAAATTCCAAAATGGCTACTGGCAGTAGGCAGACCAGCGCTTTCTTTTCATCCCCATCAGGTCAGCTCCGAATGCGACCAGGAGATGCTGGACGACCTCGGCCTGCTCAAGCAGCGCCTTGTCGGCGAGGGCCGCCTACCGGAGGCGCAGATCCTCGCCACTGCGCTAGCCGGCGTGCGGCAGCGCCAGGCCGAGGCGGCCCAGCCCGACCCCGCTGCGGCAGCCGCCGCCTCCGCCTTGGCGGCACAACGGCGTAGCATCACCGACTTCACACCGCGTCAGCTGGCCGAGCAGATCACCCTCATGGACTCGCGCCTGTACAGGCGGATCGAGATTCAGGTTCGCATCTTGTACATTGTCCCAGCTTTTGAACATTATCCCAGCTTTTTGCACATTATCCCAGCTTTTGAACATTGTTCCAGCTTTTGAACATTGTCCCAGCTTTTGAACATTGTCCCAGCTTTTTGAACATTATCCCAGCTTTTTGCACATTATCCCAGCTTTTTGAACATTATCCTAGCTTTTTTAACCTTATTCCAGCTTTTTAACATACGAGCGTAATCCCAGCTTCCTGAAGATTATTCCAGCTTCTTAAACACTCCTAATTCCACCTGAACACTCCCACATCCTCCTGAACACTCCCACATCCTCCTGAACACTCTCATCCATCTGAAGACTCCCACATCCTCCTAAACACTCCCACATCCTCTTAAGCACTCCCACATCCTCCTAAACACTCCCACATCCTCTTAAGCACTCCCACATCCTCCTAAACACTCCCACATCCTCCTGAACACTCCCTACCCCAGGAGTACCTGGCCTTCGTGCGTGGTCGCAGCCGGGAGCAGTTCGCCAACTTGCAGGCCTTCATCAACTCCTTCAACCGGCTGGGCTTCTGGGTGAAGACCCTGGTGCTGGGCTCAAAGACCACCAAAATGAAGGAGCGGCAGCGGCTGCTCAGCTATTTCCTGAAGGTGGCGGACGAGCTCAAGCGGCTGCACAACTTCAACTCGCACCTGGCCATCGTGTTCAGCCTCATCAGTCTGGACCAGCTGCCCTGGCCCGGCCGCTCCGTGCGCCAGCGGCTGCGTGCCCTCACCAGCTGCCTTGGCGACCAGGCCGCCTTTGCCAGGGACTACTTCCGCAACATGGGCTCCACCGAGCCGCCGCTGGTGCCGCACGTAGGCGAGGTGCTCAAGTATCTCACGCGCATCCACGAGGGCGCTGTCGGCGGCGATGAGGTGTCCAGCCTCCCACCCGACTATCCGGTCAGCCGGGCCAAGCAGCTGGGTCTCATGCCCGTCATTAACTACTGGAAGTACTGGGTGTCCTTTAATTGCCTGGACTTCTGCATTCGGTTCAAGCGGTACTCGGCTAAGGCTATGTGAGTGGGCTTGACCACCCAGGGCTTGGCTACTCCGCATTTTGGGCCATGGACAGTGGTATAGACAGAGCCATGGACAGGGCCATAGACAGGGCCATGGACAGTGGCATAGACAGAGCCATAGACAGGGCCATAGACAGGGTCATAGACAGGGCCATAGACAGGGTCATAGACAGGGCCATGGACAGTGGTATAGACAGAGCCATGGACAGGTCCATAGACAGGGTCATAGACAGGGCCATAGACAGGGTCATAGACAGGGCCATAGACAGGGTCATAGACAGGGCCATAGACAGGGTCATAGACAGGGCCATGGACAGTGGCATAGACAGAGCCATGGACAGTGCTTGGCCACTCAGCGCTGACTGCTCCCCGCCCGCAGGCACTACCCTTTCGCACTGAACCCGGAGCTGCTGGCCTGCCTGAACAACTTCAACGACGCCCTGTCGGAGCCGGCTCTGAACGACCTGCTGGACCAGGTGCGGCAGAAGTACATGAAGTGATGGAGAGCGACAGCTCAATGTAATTGACGTTCTGCAAGCCCTTCGATCTGCCTCAGAACTGAAGATCTCGCAATGTAAATTTCTGTCTTTTTTGGCTTTCTTGTTCATTGTTAAACAGCCCTCGTAACAAAGTTTTTCGCATCACCCTGCTGGCTGCTGTTGAAGCACCAATGCACTCTGAATTCACAGACAAAAAATTATCTCACGCTTGTCACACCTGTTTATCTTTTGTTTTGTTAAATCTTAATTTTAATGTCAATCGAATATTACTCATAGTAGCTCTTCGATTTATAAAGAATTTTCATGTCGCATATTCTAAGCATTGATCAGCAGCTTATACCTAAAGCTATTTATTATATAGTATTTACAAGTCTTGAGCAATACCTTATGAGCATATTTTTGATTCTAAGCAATTCCAGTGTTTTCAATATTTATTTTCCTAGCAGTGAGTCTCACTGCAGCATGTGTTAATTATTAATCACTGTTTCACCGTACTGCTGCTCGCCACCTGTGGATCTCCTGCCCTCTACAGCCCCCCCCCACCGGCGAGTTGAACTGCCTGGCACTGCGGACTCTGAGCAATAAATGAATTGTGCAGCTACCTGGCGCGGCCTGGCCGCTCAAATCTCCAAGTTTGATTTCTTGAGTGAACCCGACTGCTCAGCCAATGCGCTGGCAAAGAAACAGGGAGTTGCTTGATTGGTCTTATTTATTGACTGTGAGTTTAGCAGGTCTTTGCTTCAATTTGGCGTCAGTCATACAGGCCTTTGTCTGTGTCTGCCTGCCTGCCCTGCCCTGCCTGTCTGTCTGTCTGTCTGCCTGCATGTCTGTCTGTCTATCTGTCTGCCTGCCTGTCTGTCTGGCGGTCTGTCTGTCAGTCTGTCTGCCTACCTGTCTATCAGCTCTGGCTGTCTATCTGTCTGCCTGTCTGTCTGTTCGTCTGCCTGTCTGTCTGTCTGTCTGTCTGTTCGTCTGCCTACCTGTCTTTCTGCCTGTGTCTGTCTGTCTGCCTGTCTGTCAGTCTGTCTGCCTGCCTGTCAGCTCTGGCTGTCAGTCCGTCTGTCTGCCTGCCAGCCTGTCTGTCTGCCTGCCTGCCTGCCAGCCTGTCTGTCTGCGCCTGTTTTATGCCAGCCTTGAACTACATAAGTTACTTAAGTCCTTCAAGATTGCTCCCAACTCGTACAGTATTGCGACAAAAGTTTTACAGCTTAATAAAAGCAAATGAGGCTTGGCAAATCAAATGCGTCACTGCAAATCCTCAGCCAAAACAGGCTGGTGCGGAAACCAGAGAAAAGACATAATTGTCACCCGAATCGCTCTGCTTTATCAGAGATAAACAGTGTGTAAACAAGCATGCTCAGGGTCAGTCACATGACCGACTCACCTGGCTGAGGAGGCGTGGCCAGTACTTGGGGTGGCGGGCTGGTCACATGGGTGGCAGCGATAAAAGCAGCGGCATAAATAGAGCCGCCCCGCGGCCGGAGCCACGCCAACCTCTGCCCAGAATCCATCAAAGCATTCATCAGCTTGCAGAGCCAGCCTCGTAATCAGCAATGGACGGTGAGTGCTGAGTTGCCAGGTGCTGCCATTTTCAATCAAGTCGCAGCGCCTTGCTCCCAGGCTTTAACTGCTGCCCCCTCCTGACCCGCAGGTAAGTGCAGCAGCCCGCAGTGCCAGGACTGCAAGTGCGGCGCCGACTGCAACCCAGGCGGAGAATGCTGCAAGCAGAACGGCTGCTGCGGGAGCAAGTGAAGGATCTGCTTGTCCTCGGATGCTCAAACTCTGCGCCATAGCCGTAACTGTATGAAATCAGCTTTGCCAATGCCAGCGCCCGAATAAATTCAACAATAAACTGCCATCTCAGAGTTGATTTGCACCTCGGTGCTGACAAACTGCTTGAACCCATCGTTTATTGTTCATTCAAAAGTCCTGTATGTACTTGAATAGGTACAAGAGAAGATAGCGGCTGTACAAATATATCAGTAAATAAATATTAGCCTTGCAACTCAAGTCGACAATAGCGGTAGCTTTGGATGCCTGCATCGTGCAGTAAAATAGCGATATTTATCTGTGCTAGGAAACCTGGACTTGTAAAAGTGCAGAAAAAGACTGCTGGCTGTCCGGCTGTCATGGCTTGGAGATGCAGCGGTGCGGAGAGGGCACTGCAGGCACAGCCTGTCATGGCACGGCGGCGGTCACACAATCAGCAGCCACAGGCCGAATACGGCGGCGATCCACAGGAAGAGGCGGCTGGCCAGCGGCCCGAGCAGGTGGGCCACCTCCAGCTCCTCCAGGGACTCCTGCAGCTCCAGCGCCAGGTCTGGCGGATCAGCGGGGGATGGGCTGCGTTTTATTGAACAGGCAGGCACTAAGACAGACAGACAGACAGACAGAACAGAACAGACAGACAGAACAGAACAGACAGACAGAACAGATCAGACAGACAGAACAGACAGACAGAACAGACAGACAGACAGACAGGCAGACAGACACAAAACAGACTGACAGACACACCTGTCAGGGACAGTCCAAGGCCGCCGTTGTCCGACGCCGTGTCGATTCCGACGGAAATGCGCAGGCCGCCCAGCAGGAGGTGCCGCTGGCCGCTCTGCTCTCTCAGCCGGTGGCCGCTGGGCCTCGGCGGCACGGGCGGCCCGAGCTCGGGGCCGGATCGGCCGGAACGACCGTACACGGGGACCAGCGCGTCCTCGCTGATGGGGCCCTTGCACACCGGGCAGCTGGGCGCCTGCGGCCTGGCAGTGAGCCAGCGGTGCACGCAGGGCCAGCAGAACAGGTGGCCGCACAGGCTGACCACCGGCTCCGTCACCGGCTCCAGACAGATGTTGCATTCGAACTCGTGACCTCCGTGAGCTGCTTCAGCCATCCTCGGGCATCCGGGGCCCGGGGGCTGCAAGCTGCGGCAGGTTCAGCATGAGGATGGGATGTTGGGATATTCAGAATGGATGTTGGGACATTCAGAATGGGATGTTGGGATATTGAGAATGGGATGTTGGGATATTGAGAATGGGATGTTGGGACATTCAGAATGGGATGTTAGGATATTCAGAATGGGATGTTGGGACATTCAGAATGGGATGTTGGGATATTCAGAATGGGATGTTGGGACATTCAGAATGGGATGTTGGGATATTCAGAATGGGATGTTGGGATATTCAGAATGGATGTTGGGACATTCAGAATGGGATGTTGGGACATTCAGAATGGATGTTGGGACATTCAGAATGGGGTGTTGGGACATTCAGAATGGGGTGTTGGGACATTCAGAATGGATGTTGGGATATTCAGAATGGGTGTTGGGATATTCAGAATGTGTTGGGATATTCAGAATGGATGTTAGGACATCCACAATGGGATGTTGGGATATTCAGAAAGGACTCAATTAACGCACCAGGAGGTCACGGTGACCCCACAGAAGAGCAATAGCAGAGTTATGTATTTAAATAAAAACAGCTTTGTCTCAATAAGTGTACGAATCTTCATTAGTTTAACAACAGGCGTCTGCCCAAAACACAGCAAGGAAAGCGAAGAAATCTGCAGCAGAAGCAGTACTGTCAGTAGTGCATAACATTTATACGTCGAATAAACTGTGCAAAAAATCAAAAAAATATTCGCAAGCGAGGAGCCCTCTGAGATCCAGCGGAATTTGCATGGCTGCTAAGCGAAGAGGAGAAGGGAGAGGGAGGAGAAGCAGACGGGAAGGGAGAGGGGAAGGCAGAGGGGAAGGGAGAGGGGAAGGCAGAGGGGAAGGCAGAGGGGAAGGGAGAGGGGAAGGCAGAGGGGAAGGGAGAGGGAGCAAGAGCTGAAAACCAGCTAGCCAGAGAAATTGAATATGAACAGCTGAAAAACTGTGAATAAACAAACGATTGCCACAAAGCATCAACCAAACTCATAAATAAGGGGGTCCGCTATGAACTTCCCTACCACATAAAGTAAATACAAAAAAATGTATTAAACATAATATTTGAATATTTGAATGTACAGAAATTGTACACACGCAGACGCAGCTGAGGAAGTGCCAAAATGACGCAAACATGAGTGAGTGCTCAGACTCACACAGATGAGTGAGTGCTCAGACTCACACAGATGAGTGAGTGCTCAGACTCGCAGATGAGTGAAGGGGATGCAGCAACGGAGCCAACAGCAGCAGCTCAGACCCGCAGGATCTCCAGGCAGTTGCCGTAGCAGATGCCAATCCAGCCGTTGTGGGCGCTGCTCCACTGGATCTGGTTGATCTCGCCGGCCGCAGTGTAGGCCAGGATCGGGTCCTCCACTGCCCGCGGCATTTGCTGCAGGTCCCAGATCAGCGCCTGGAAGTCGTCCGCTGCGGGGCCAAGCAGAGCATGCGAATTTCTAATTGGCTTTGAATCGCTAGACTCGAGTCTGGCTCACCAATTTCAATTTCTAAATTATAATTCACCAATTGATTGATCCGAGCTCGCCATTCACAGTCCACTGTTCACCAATCACCCATTCACAGACCTCAGTTCACCAATCACCCATTCATAGAACAAAAGTTCACCAATCACCCATTCACAGAACAAAAGTTCACCAATCACCCATTCACAGAACAAAAGTTCACCAATCACCCATTCACAGAACAAAAGTTCACCAATCACCCATTCACAGAACAAAAGTTCACCAATCACCCATTCACAGAACAAAAGTTCACCAATCACCCATTCACAGAACAAAAGTTCACCAATCACCCATTCACAGACCTCAGTTCACCAAAATTCGCAGCCTTACCTGCAGTGCAGATGTGACAGGCGGAGTGTGGCGCCCAGGCCAGCCCGTTAACGCAGGCTCGGTGGTTGGTGAGGCGCGCCACGGGGTGCAGGGCACGCGGGTGTCAAGGACGATCACCTCGGAGGCGTCCATGGCGAAGGTGGCCAGGTAGTTGGGGTCCTGCCGGTTCCAGGCGAGCCGCAGCAGCGGGCTGTGGCCGGGGTCCTCGTAGATGATGGTGGAGTGCTCCAGGTGACGCAGGTCGAACATCCGCACGGAGCCGTCGGCGCCGACGCTAGCGAACATGTCGCGACCGCCGCCCTGTCGGCTGAAGGCGATGTCGTAAACTTCTTTGTCGTGCGCAATCAGCTGGGTCTTCACGTGGCCGCTGACCACGCGCCCCACCACCTGGCCAGTCTGTAGGCGCGGAATGTGGCAGAGTTCGAGTTCAGAGGGTCGTCGCACAGAATAACGGAGAAGAGCTTTGGGTCAACTTGAGAGCGGATTGCCAGTCTGTAAGAGCAACTATCGTTAATTGGATAGGTTGGGTCAATGCTGGTCAGTCTGGTGGGTCAAGGCTGGTCAGTCTGGTGGGTCAATGCTGGGTCAGTCTGGTGGGTCAATGCTGGTCAGTCTGGTGGGTCAATGCTGGGTCAGTCTGGTGGGTCAAGGCTGGTCAGTCTGGTGGGTCAAGGCTGGTCAATCTGGTGGGTCAAGGCTGGTCAGTCTGGTGGGTCAAGGCTGGTCAGTCTGGTGGGTCAATGCTGGGTCAGTCTAGTGGGTCAAGGCTGGTCAGTCTGGTGGGTCAATGCTGGGTCAGTCTGGTGGGTCAATGCTGGTCAGTCTGGTGGGTCAAGGCTGGTCAGTCTGGTGGGTCAATGTTGGTCAGTCTGGTGGGTCAATGCTGGGTCAGTCTGGTGGGTCAAGGCTGGTCAGTCTGGTGGGTCAATGCTGGTCAGTCTGGTGGGTCAAGGCTGGTCAGTCTGGTGGGTCAAGGCTGGTCAGTCTGGTGGGTCAAGGCTGGTCAGTCTGGTGGGTCAAGGCTAGTCAGTCTGGTGGGTCAAGGCTGGTCAGTCTGGTGGGTCAAGGCTGGTCAGTCTGGTGGGTCAAGGCTAGTCAGTCTGGTGGGTCAAGGCTGGTCAGTCTGGTGGGTCAATGCTGGGTCAGTCTGGTGGGTCAAGGCTGGTCAGTCTGGTGGGTCAAGGCTGGTCAGTCTGGTGGGTCAAGGCTGGTCAGTCTGGTGGGTGAAGGCTGGGTCAGTCCGATCTGTCAAGACTGAGTCAGTTGTCGGCTCGCACCTCGAGTCCCCAGATGGTGCAGGTGGTGTCGATGCTGGAGGTGCCGAGTATGTTCGGGTCGACTTCGTTCCAATCGAAGGAGGTGAGCGGAGCGCAGAAGTCGGAGTTCTTGTTGTTGTTAAGCAGGCACTCCAGCTTGGTCTCGGTGTCGGAGACGACCCGCCAGACCCGCAGGTAGTCGCCGCTGGTGGCCAGCAGGTCGGCCGAGCCGGCGGAGCCCTTGCTGTCGGGCATCCACATAATGCGCGTGGTCGGGTACGGGTGGTCGAAGGTGCTGCGGCAGGTCAGCTCTCCACGCTCGTCGTCCAATGCAACGATCTGCGGCGGGTGTGGGATTTTGATGTTCTTTAATGTCCTTTTAATATACTTTACTGTACTTTGGAACTCGCTCTCGCCAGCTTCTGTGCCAGGTCCGTCCGATTCCCGGACACTCACTGATTCACACATTCTGTCCGATTCCCGGACACTCACTGGTTCACACATTCTGTCCGATTCCCGGACACTCACTGATTCACACATTCTGACCGATTCCCGGACACTCACTGGTTCACACATTCTGTCCGATTCCCGGACACTCACTGATTCACACATTCTGTCCGATTCCCGGACACTCACTGGTTCACACATTCTGTCCGATTCCCGGACACTCACTGATTCACACACTCTGTCCGATTCCCGGACACTCACTGATTCACACATTCTGTCCGTATCCCGGACACTCACTGATTGATGTCCCGGTCACTCACTGGTTCACACACACTCCGTCCCGGTCACTCACTGGTTCACACACACTCCGTCCCGGTCACTCACTGGTTCACACACACTCCGTCCCGGTCACTCACTGGTTCACACACACTCCGCCCCGGTCACTCACTCAGTCCATACTCAGTCAAACTCAGCAGCCAGCAGAGACCCACCTGCAACTTGTTATTGTACTCCTCAACAAAGGAGCCGAGCGCCAGCCGAAAGCCTTTGTCCGGCCGCACGGACCAGTTCATGCTGTACACCGGCCAGGGCGCCTCGTACTTGTAAATTTCCTTCTTCTTGTGACCGCCTCCGCCACCGGCCTGCCCAGAGAGATGGTGGCCTTGCATAGCTGCTGCTTCTGCTCCTGCTGCCGATATGGCGCGGGCGGTTAGCGCCGCTGTGAATGGCGAAGGATTCATGTTGCGTTGATTCAAATAGATGGCATAAGATGATACATGTGGGTTATCTGAGGACACTGAATGAGATATGGTTATGTGAGGACACTGAATGAGATATGGTTATCTAAGGACACTGAATGAGATATGGGGTTATCTGAGGACACTGAATGAGATATGGGGTTATCTGAGGACACTGGATGAGATATGGGGTTATCTGAGGACACTGGATGAGATATGGGGTTATCTAGGGACACTGGATGAGAATCCCAAGTACGACTGAAAGGCATACAGTTAAAGTAATTTTACTCACAATACAAGCAGCACTCAAGCTTCAACTCGATAGGTTATATTTATATTAAGAAACTGTTGCTAAGGTAAAATATCAACTTTCTCACAGAACAGAACGCTAATCCCTCGAATTAGTGGAGAAATCTGCGCATTTTTCAATTCAATACAAAAACTAGCTAATCGAGAATTTCGCGCCACATGCAGTCGACAGAGACAAGAGTAGAAGGAAGCTGACTGCTGATTTACTTGCTAGATTATTAGCTTAATAGGTCAACGGGAACTGGTGGGTCAACAGGGAGCAGGTGGGTCAACAGGGAGCAGGTGGGTCAACAGGGAACTGGTGGGTCAACAGGGAGCAGGTGGGTCAACAGGGATCAGGTGGGTCAACAGGGAATTGGTGGGTCAACAGGGAGCAGGTGGGTCAACAGGGAACTGGTGGGTCAACAGGGAGCAGGTGGGTCAACAGGGATCAGGTGGGTCAACAGGGAATTGGTGGGTCAACAGGGAGCAGGTGGGTCAACCAGGAACTGGTGGGTCAACAGGGAACAGGTGGGTCAACAGGGAGCAGATGTGTCAACCTAATCCGTCGCGTAGGCCTCTACAACAGAAGCGGAAAGCGCGCTGAACAGGATCAATAGCGATGTGAGGCTGGAATCGAAGATGCAGAGACAGTAGTCTGGAATAAACATACAAAAATGAAAGAAACAGGAGCTTCTCGCTAAGAGAAAAAAGAGCAGAGAAAAGACGGCCGTCAATTAATTCATCCATAGCCAGTAAAAACGGAATAGAAAATCAATGCGATGAAGTGCAGAAGAAGGCAGGATCAATCAAATCGATAGCAATAGAGGCCTCAGTGGAAGCCCTCGCGACTACATGGGACTTATTGCAGATCGCGCTGATAGAAATTATGTATTTAATTAATCACAGTTATAAAAAAGTCACGCGAATCCGCTACTATGACTCATAGTAGCGAGTGAAGCCACAAGTTTGGCAGTCAATGGCAGATCGATGGGTCGCATACTCGTATCTGAGTGTAAAAATCAATACAGAATCTGAATAACAACAGGACTGCCAAGGGTGATCAGAGAGCCGTCATAACTTTAACATTCACAAATTCCATCACTGCCGGGCTCAGTGCGCAGAGGCGGCCGTCGCTGCCGCGGAGGTGACGGGCGTCTCGACACAGGCGCAGGCGGTCGGATTGACCGAGTCGTCGGCGGGGGACAGCGGGGAGTTCAGGAACGGCTGCAGGTGGATCTGCGAGTGCGGGGGACAGGGGCGACGCATTTAACTGAGTGACACTGAATGAGTGAGACACACTGAATAAGTGACACTGAATGAGAGACACACTGAACTGAGTGACACTGAATGAGTGAGACACTAAACTGAGTGAGACACTGAATAAGTGACACTGAGTGAGACACACTGAATGAGTGACACACTAAACTAGTGACAGAGTGAGACACACTGAATAAGTGACACTGAATGAGAGACACACTGAACTGAGTGACACTGAATGAGTGACGCACTGTACCCACCTGTAGGTGCAGGTTAACCTCGCTAGCCCGGCTAAGGTAGGGAAAATTCCCCCCACTCTTGAGATGGGCCCGCTTGGCATCCGGGTAGCACTTGTAGGTCTCCTCGCGTACCCGGGATGTCAGCGCGTTGTCGTCGAACACCTAGCAAAGCAAACGACATTTTGATGCTCAGATGTGCACAAGTCATGCTACTAATAAACTTGTTAGTAGTAAGCAAAGAATAAGCCCGCCCTGTCTCTCACATCAATTAGAGTCACGGGCAAGCCCTGCAGCTTGTGCGGCTCAACATAGTCATCCTGGCAGTTGAGGGTGAGCCGGCTGGCCAGCTGCTGCTGGCTCAGGCTGTGCAGCGAGTGGTTCAGGAACAGCATGGAGTCCGCGATCTCCCGGTCCCGAGAGCTGATGCTGTCAAGGTTGTGCATCACCGTTGAGCGGAGCACTACAGCTGGCAGCAGCCAGAAGCTGTGGGATTGGGGATAACAACAGAAGGCTTACTGCCTCCGCAGTACTGTGGAGCAGCTGATTCCCCCTCCCCAGCAGCAGCAGCACTGTGGAGCAGCTGATTCCCCCCCCAGCAGCAGCAGCACTGTGGAGCAGCTGATTCCCCCCCAGCAGCAGCAGCACTGTGGAGCAGCTGATTCCCCCTCCCCAGCAGCAGCAGCACTGTGGAGCAGCTGATTCCCCCCCCCAGCAGCAGCAGCACTGTGGAGCAGCTGATTCCCCCCCCCAGCAGCAGCAGCACTGTGGAGCAGCTGATTCCCCCCCCCCCCAGCAGCAGCAGCACTGTGGAGCAGCTGATTCCCCCCCAGCAGCAGCAGCACTGTGGAGCAGCTGATTCCCCCCCAGCAGCAGCAGCACTGTGGAGCAGCTGATTCCCCCCCAGCAGCAGCAGCACTGTGGAGCAGCTGATTCCCCCCCCAGCAGCAGCAGCACTGTGGAGCAGCTGATTCCCCCCCCCAGCAGCAGCAGCACTGTGGAGCAGCTGATTCCCCCAGCAGCGCTGTAGAGCCTACTCAACCCTACTCACGACTTAACGGAATTAGTCTGCTGAAAGATGGACGTCTCCACGAAGGAGTTGCAGAGCACCAGGGAGGCAACCCGCCTGGCCCGGCCGTGCTCCTGTTCGGCGAACTTCTGCGCCAGGAAGCCGCCCAGGCTGGCGCCGAAGATGTGGACTCGCGCCAGGCTCAGGTGGTCCAGCAGCCGCTGGAAGCTGAGACACCAGTCCCCGAGGCTCCACACCACCGGGTAGTCCAGGGCGATGACGCGAAAGCCAAAACTAGTGAGGTAAAGCACCTGGCGAAAGAAGACCTGCGGCGGAACGAGGATGAGTTCATGTTGAGCTGGGATGGGTAGCAACTGCAGGGCAGCCTCCGATGCAGGCCTAGTTTTGAGCGTCAAACTTCATCTCTCAAACACTTCAGCAGTACGAGTAAATATCACAGCTGTCTGGGGCGATTCTCACAGCTGTCTAGGGGCGATTTTCACAGCTGTCTAGAGGCGATTCTCACAGCTGTTAAGGGGCGATTCTCACAGCTGTCTGGGGCGATTCTCACAGCTGTCTGGGGCGATTCTCACAGCTGTCTAGGGGCGATTCTCACAGCTGTCTAGGGGCGATTCTCACAGCTGTCTAGGGGCGATTCTCACAGCTGTCTAGGGGCGATTCTCACAGCTGTCTAGGGGCGATTCTCACAGCTGTCTAGGGGCGATTCTCACAGCTGTCTAGGGGCGATTCTCACAGCTGTCTAGGGGCGATTCTCACAGCTGTCTAGGGGCGATTCTCACAGCTGTCTAGAGGAGATTCTCACAGCTGTCTAGGGGCGATCTCACAGCTGGTTAGGGCAATTCAGACCAGCTTTTCAAGTAGGATTTTAAGCTGCAATTATTAGGGTTAGGGTTAGGGTTTATTGCAATTTCGGGAGGCTCACGAGAGACCTAAGAGACCATGAGGTACCTCGGCGGTGCCGGAGCAGGGCGGCAGGCACACCAGCGGGCAGCGCACGTGCCGCGGCCCGGCATCGTACATGCTCCACTCCAGCGAGTCGTCATCGTCCACCACCACGCGGCGGTGCGCGACGGCGCTGCGGAAGCCCAGGTACTCCTCGGAGCGGAGGATGCCGCACGAGGCAGCAGCCGCCGCAGCAGCCGAAGCGGTAGATGCCGAGTTGGCGGAAGACATGCTGCTGCAAGGAATGAAAAAGCAGCAGTTATAACTCAATATCAGCATTCAGATATCTGCGGGAGATCCCCGAGCCTCCCCCCTCCAATGGGTTCGTCGTGATTGAAAATGAACAAGACCAGACCGCTTAGATAGCACACTACGTAATCGTTAATTTATTCACTGAATAGCCTACTGCAAGTAGCAACGATGGCATTTTCATATTACAAATGAGTACAACAGATAGGCTAGGAAACCGTGGGAAATGTACAAGTGCAGGAAAGTGAGTGCAAAAGTAACAACCTGGCCCAAAAATATTAAAAGGCCAACTACCGGTACTTAGCATGATATAAGTTGCTTAACAGCTCACCAAAAATATTGAATAATACTACA
This sequence comes from Macrostomum lignano, assembly GCA_002269645.1. Taxonomy (NCBI): domain Eukaryota; kingdom Metazoa; phylum Platyhelminthes; family Macrostomidae; genus Macrostomum; species Macrostomum lignano. The sequence goes on from NIVC01000636.1 coordinate 113,420, forward strand.
TTTTAATATTCATGACATTTCAGAAATAAGCATAACAAAATGTTCGACTAATTGGAGCAGGTGAAACCGTTCCAAATTGACTAGTGGACGAGTTTCCCCGAAACACACAACACCTCCAAGTGTTACCTGTGAATCAGTTTAACGGAGATAAATCGCATAGTAAACATGCTACTTCCGGTAATCATAATGGAAAACTATGTTGGGAATCAACTGACTACTTCCGGTATCTCACTACAGACTTGGGAACCACTGACTACTTCCGGTATCTTCACTACAGACTGGGAAATACACTACTTCCAGTATCTTACTACACAGACTAAGCTGGATACTTCCGGTATCTCACTACACAGGTCAGAAAATTCACAGGCACTTCCGGTCAACAAAAAAAGCTTGAATGCATCACGAGCTCTCCAGCTAGCTTGAGCGGCTGTCCAAGGCGGCCAGACCGGCGGCAGCGCTCAGCCAATTAGCGATCAGCAGCGCTCAGCCAATCAGCGGCCAGCAGGGCTCAGCCAATCAGCGGCCAGCAGGGTCAGCACGTAGGCGGCGCCCAGGCAGACCACAAAGCACAGGCAGCCAAGCATGCGGGCCAGCAGTACAGCGTAGGGCCGGAGATCCGGGCGCAGCCAGGCCAGGAAGTACAGCACCTGGCTGAGCAGGCCGGGGCAGAAGCACTCCAGCGAGGCCAGGTGGCAGGTCATGGTGACGGCGATGTGCAGCAGGTTCACGGCTAGGAAGGCCGGCCACAGCGAGTCGGCCAGCGGCGTCACGCCCACGTAGCGCTTATCAGCCCACAGCAACAGCCCGGCAACCAGCGTGACCACAGTGAAGCCCACGTGGACGCGGCGCGGCGAGGCCGAGAAGCTGGCGACTAGCGACATCGACGGCGCAGTCGAAGACGCCAAAGACGATAGTGGCGGCGGCGGCGGCTGCGCTGACGGTGGCGACTGTTCCGAGTGTTCGGTGAAGCTCGGCAGGTCGGAGGGGTCGCCGCGCTTGGCCTCAACGCCTTCGATGCGGCGCAAGCGGCTCTCAGCGCCGGACAGGATGCGCTCGGCCCGCCTGCGCCGGCGCAGCTCGGCCTCTGATTGGTCGGCTGCCTCCGCCGCTGCCTGATCAGCTGCTGATTGGCTGCTCACTGGTTGACTAGTAGCACTCATTACAGCTGGGGCGGTGAGGATATCGGAAAAATTATAATTCCAATATACAAACTTAACGTCAGCGCCAACCCCAATGGCAACCAAAGTGGAAAGCCTAAACTCAAATGGCAACTCAATGGCAAGCCCAATGACTCGATGGCAACCCCAAACCCAAATGGCAACCCCAATGACTCGATGGCAACCCCAATGACTCGATGGCAACCCCAATGACTCGATGGCTACCCCAATGACTCGATGGCAACCCCAATGACTCGATGGCTACCCCAATGACTCGATGGCAACCCCAATGACTCGATGGCAACCCCAATGACTCGATGGCAACCCCAATGACTCGATGGCTACCCCAATGACTCGATGGCTACCCCAATGACTCGATGGCAACCCCAATGACTCGATGGCTACCCCAATGACTCGATGGCTACCCCAATGACTCGATGGCAACCCCAATGACTCGATGGCAACCCCAATGACTCGATGGCTACCCCAATGACTCGATGGCAACCCCAATGACTCGATGGCTACCCCAATGACTCGATGGCAACCCCAATGACTCGATGGCAACCCCAATGACTCGATGGCAAGCCCAATTGGAGGCATGAAGAAGCGCGCACAGTAGTGGCACAAGAGTCAAGAGTGCATGTCCAGGGCTGAGAGTAGCCCTTAGCAGTTGAAACTTGTGCAAATCTTGGTTAAAATGGGATCAGTTAGAGCAAAAAATGCACTAAGCCTATAAAATTCTGGAAACCAGGAACAAATAGCATCTGACTCTAAAATAATAATTATTTATGTTAAATTTTATAGATAACCAGAATATCAAGCTACCAATTAAAGGTGTGAACCATTTCAACAATCAACAAGCAAAAGACATGTTACCACATTGGCTTATCCTTTCTGGCCCATGCCATTTATACTCATTACTCAAGATCAACCTTGGGTATACCAATGACTGTTTAGGCCACCTCAGCACTTTCTTTGAGATCCTGCAAATTGCCTAACATGCTCTAGACTAGTTGTCAATTGAATTTGTTTTTTAATGATATTAGGATACATTGAAATACATTTGACAAATTATATGCTATTAGCAATTGTGGTAAATATAAAAATATACATTTTCCAACTCAATGCTCTAAGTCAACCAATGTCTAGAATTTAGTGCATGTTTATAGGTTTCCAAAAAATACTTTAATAAGATCTGGTCATTTTTCCTATATACTAGAAATAAAACAGCAAAATGCTTCATATATACTATTTAAAAAAGTAAGTTATATGAATAATATAGGCATTAATGAAATATATATCAATTGCTATTTTGGGGTTTTTTAAATAATCAATTTAAAACACTTATGGAACAAACTTTAAAAGCTATAAATATTCTTGCTAGGCATCTAGAGAAATGGCACAAGTGTATAGGCCTAAAGACAAGGCAAATATCAAGAAAAATATTGGATTATTAAAAAAGAATTATGAAATAGAAACAAAGTAAGAAAATATATCACTTTGATAAGCTTTTATTGATTTGCCAGTGCCTATATAAGAGCAAATAAAAAAAGATGTGGAAACCTTATTAAATAGGCCTATACAATAGTATAAGAAAACTTGGATCCTAGGTGCATAGCTATAAAATTAGGGCTAGTCCTAAAGAAATATATTTTTATAATTATCTTAACTTTTAAACTTTTATAACTCTGAAAAAAAGTAAACATAGGCCTAAGATTTTATGCAATTTTAATTCAATTGTTTTATAGTGAACTACTAAATTAGTTTTAGTTATTAGATCTACTACTCTCCCAGTTAGCAAATTCTTTTGCCTTTGCTTTTAAGTTTGACTTACTATTTGCCACTAGGTATAGCTCCTTTTATTATATGCCTGTCTGATATGGCACTTATGTGTAGCCTAGCCTTCTTGTCACCATGTTGTTTACTCTTTTGCCTAGGCCTATCTTGTCTATTTTTTTACTTATAACTATTGGTCATCTTTGCTTATACTTGTTTTTTCTTGGTACTTGCCCTTTGTCTAGTGGCCACTAGCTATTGAGAGTTTAAGTTTTTTTATTAATAGCTCAATTTTTTGTTTATCATATGATCTTGTCATGGCTCATTTTTTAATGGAAAAAGTCATACTTTCATGCCATGGCCCATTGCCTTAAGACATAACAATAGCTAAAAATAGATAATATATTATTAATATATAATTTATATATTAGTTTCTTATTTTATATCTTGCTTTACATTGGCTTTTTGCTTTTTAGCTATAGAATAAATAAACCTTTTGCCTCGTAGTATAAGTATAACTAGTAATAACTAATAACTATACTCTATAGCTATTGTTGGCAAATAAAATCATTTAACATTTTGTTTAGTTTAACCATTTTATTCTCATTTATTATATCTCTTATCATATCTTTTATTTACTATTTTATATATTTATTGTTTATTCATAAGCTTGTGCTTAGGCACATAGAGTTGGTTCTCATGGCACCAGAGGCGCAACCAAAAAATCGGTGAGGCCAAAGGCTTAAAGAAACCTATATACTAAATCAAGACATTTGGCTTTGGGTAAGGGGCTTGGGGGTCTGATTAACATTTTTTCATGTTTACCGAGTCTCCTCCTTGGTTGTACCAATGATCAATACTGCTTATGACTGTCTTCTGACAGTCTAGTTGAAATCAAGTTGGGTATAATATAACGACATGTTGGATTAAATCTCAGTTGGCTGAAGTCGACCGACAAATTTCTTAGAAAATAAACTGGTCGAAATCAACTTAAAAATCACGGGTAGAACAAAAGCCACGCTTTTAAAATATGTTATTCACAACTAATTTTTTAAAGATATAGCTTATATTAGTTCCCATTATTTATGTGCATCAAATCAGTATAAACAGTAAATTTTGTCATTAATTTTGGCACAATATGTCCTGAAGACCCTTTGCGCCGATGAGCAGTGGCAAGTGTAGAATTGAGCAATGAATGAGTTGGGAAAGGTTTCAATCGAATGAATTCGTACAACTCAGTACAAGTATAGTAAAGTGAGTTAGCCAGACAAAAACTGATACCACCTTAACATTTACAAACTAACCTAATTCTTGACAGCAGTGGAAGACAGTGATCTAAGAGACAGTGCCTTATGAACGCATTTAAGGTATATGAACAAATTTCGTGCACAAAACATATGCATGGTCTCGGTGGAGCATTTCTGGCTTTAGAATGAGACCATAATTTAATGAAAGTTATATATACTCCCAAAATACATTTAAACTACTTTAAGGGCCGCTAAAGAACAGTTAAACTCTCCACGGAAATGAATTTGAGAGTCGAAAACTTATATCTACAGAAATTCGCTGACTGTCAAGCAACGGAACTATAAGGCGATGCCAGCTGTTCGTTCTACCTCGGTGGTAGGGCTGGCCGACGTCTGCCAGGACCCGCTGCATCGCCGCAGGCTTGCTCGGGATGTAATTTCGCTCTGTGAGAGCGAGCCCTAGCTGCAGTCCAAAGCCCAAACAGCAAGTTGAAGCGGTGTGGTGCATGGCCTGGTCCGAATGCCGATGGTGTTGCTGGCAGGCCACATCATTCGCGCCGAGTCGTCGCTCTGTCCGCAGCCGATGCAAGAGACTGCTGCAACCGTCGTGGTCGTCGCGCAATCGGCGTTTCGTCCACTGACACGGGCGACCAGGATTTAGTTGGCGACGCGGCCTATGTTCCTGCTGAGCCTTGACGCGTCCCTTTGAGGGGCCTTGAGGCAAAACGCTGATGATTGTATCAACTGACAGCGTATTTTGTTGTAGTTCTATCGCTTAATAGAGACCTAGATGTATTTAAATGAAAAATTATCTTTCCATTTCAAGGGGGGATCAGTTGAACCTTGGAGAAATCCTGGATCCTCCTCTGAACTACGTCAGCAAGCCAGTCTGCAAGCTGGTCAGATGGTCAGTGATCATTATATACACCAAAATACTCTGTATCTTCATATCTTCATATCTTCATGGCATGAACACTAAATTAAAAATACTCTCAGTGTAAAAATACCAGTTTGCTAAATCATGCCAGCTTAAGCGCATGAATCAGTCACCGAAAAGCGAGTTCAGCACTTTTCAAAGTTGGCTGCACCCATTTCTCTCACAGAGACCGAATTCTACGAGCCTTACACAATTGCAGCAGATCCAAAACTTCGTAAAAAGCACGATCGCTATTCAAAGCAATTTTCCGCAGCAAAAGCGTATTCGCGTGCAGATAAGCGTCACCACATGCCGATCTTCCCATCCAGCATGACGATTTTGACTGCATAAATTCGTGAGCACTGAGGAAGACGAAACAAGCCTAAGTGAAGACCAGCACAAACATGCTGAAGCTGCTCATTGTCGCCTGCGCCCTCGGCCTGGCCTCGGCCATGCCCGACCCGTACGTCCTGTACGGTAGGACTGCCAGTCAGGGCCAGTTCCCGTTCGCCGCGTGGCTCGGTTCCTGCTCCGCCTCCATCCTGGACAGCCGCACCGTCCTCACCGCCGGTCACTGCGTGTGCCGCTCCAAGCCGACCTCCGTTCTGTTCGGCGCCGTTCAGGGCAACAACCCGGAGTCCGGCTCCCGGAGGTACAGCCTGTCTACCAGCCGGCAGGTCATCCACCCGGGCTACACCAGGTGTGGCACCATTGGCAAGTGAGTATTCCACAAAGACGCTGTTTTGCTGGTTAGTTCTGCCGCTTTAGGTGTTATTGTTTGAACCAGATTCATTGGAAAAATACCGATCTGACCCACAGGGACGACATCGCCATCCTGAAGACCACCTCGGCGATCTCCTTCACCTCCGTCATCAAGCCCATCACTCTGCACACCTCCGCCACCTCTGTCGGCCAGAGCATCACCATCGCTGGCTACGGCCAAGACGAGAACAGGCGGTCCGGCGTGCTGAAGTACGCCACTAACACCGTGGCTGCCTGCAGGCGCTTCACTGGTGCCGTCTGCCAGTCGATGAGCCCGAACAGCCCGTACTACGGTGACAGCGGTGGCCCGCTGTTCATCTCCGTGAGCGGCCAGCCCCGCCAAGTCGGTGTCGTATCCGGCGGTGACTTCACCAACAACCAGGCCATCTACGGCAACGTATACGGCAGCCTGAGCTTCATCCGCGGGAACATGGGCTGAGCCTATGGTGGAATGTAGTGCAAGTTTTGCTCTAATAAATAGACACGAGTATGAGTTAGCAGCTCTAAACGCTGCAGGTGCGATCGTATGTGCCGATATTTCCTTATGATTTCTTTTCGAGCATCGGGTCGCATGGTAATAGATGCGGTCGAGTGTCTGCATGTGCATTTTACATTTAGTATGCATGCGGAATGCTTGGGTTGACAAAAACTTCATAGCCTGGCTCTCAGCTGTCAGCCGCATTCACTGGAATTCTGCTACCCGCATGCGCATAGGTTTGCCTCTAAGTGTTAGAAGTGAGCTTTCGTTAAATGTCAGGGCAGTGCTGGAGACCGAAAAGCTGGAAAAACCGGAACTCGACCGGAACCTTGTTTTGAGCCTGATGATTAGTGCGGATCCAGCCAAGTCACAGTGGTGGCAGCAATAAACAGAACTGAAATGGCTAATCTTCATATTGAATGACGGGCTCATCAAACTGTGTATGCAACTTCCGACAGCAGGTGTTCGAATTTACGAATGAATACTTAGTGTTCGGCCATAATTGGGGTCCAGGTTCGTAGGCAAACTTGTACAACGTAGTCAAAAGATTTGCTTCCTTCCAATTATCGCATTTTGCAGCCATAAATACCTGTATACTTTTAGCTAAAACCTCAGAGATTATTTGAAAACAATCTTGAACGGAAGAAACGGCCACTAAACAATGGTAAATAATGTTGCAAATTTTTAAACTATGAAAGTGTCTATCTAAATTTCCATCTGCAACATTGAATTTTATTAATTGAGTGATCAATCTATTGATAGCTCTGCTAAAACATAGAAGGCGTCATATGGCTACACTCCTCCTTTTTTAGTTTTACTGTCCAGCGGCAGGATAATGATTAATAAAAAGGAATGCTGTTTTCAGACAGCAATTTTGTCACAATAACCACTTATTGAGTAATAACACTTTCACATCACATAGGTTGTCCCAGTTGATCGTATCTCAGTCTGTCAGGCGGTTGTCTATGGCGTTTGGGATACTGGTTATTGGTGACTGGCCGCGATGCTGCCATCGACTCAGTCTCACTGGTCTCCTTGGCATCTTGCAGTTCAGTAGCCGGCTGCGCTATTTGATGATGTGTCTCGCCGGTTTCTGGGATCCTGGGTTTCGTCTGTCCAATGTGCTTTCTTAACACTTTTCCATCTTCTTCGACGTTGACAATGACTTTTCCTTCAGATCCGATAATCACGCCAGGGGCCCATTCTTGCTGTGATCGTTGTAGACTCTGGCCCACACAGGTTGTCTCGCTAGTTGAATGATCGGGCAGCGCAGTAGATGTCCTCTCATGAGTTCAGCTGGCGCTTGACCTGTTGTGGAGTGCTTTGCGTTTCGATACTGCAGCAAAAACCTGTCGATACTGGCTTGCATGTCGCTCGAATCTTGTGCTGCACGAAGATGGTTTTTAAGGTCCCGAACGAATCTCTCGGCGATCCCATTTGAGCGAGGATGATATGGAGGTGTCAGGAGATGTTTGCAACCGATCCCTCGGAGCCAGCTTTCCATCTCCTTTGAGACTAGCTGGGGTCCGTTATCCGAAACGAGGACAGGTGGCACACCCTCTTGTGCGAAAGTGCGCCGGAGTTGACGGATTGTGTCCTCCGTAGTGATTGAGTTCATCAGGTGGACTTCGGCCCACTTGCTGTAGGCGTCGATCATGATGAGACAGAACTTCCCATTCTTGAAGGGGCCGGCAAAGTCTATGTGAACCCGGCTCCACTTCTCTGTCTCCTGAGGCCAGGAGGTCCACCCGCCTACTGAATAATCCTTTTGCGTCTGACAGTTTTTACACGTCTTTGCCTGGAGTTCGATTTCCTTATCGATTGAAGGCCACCACACACACTGTCGGGCGATAGATTTCATCTTATCAGCACCCAGGTGTCCATAATTGTGCAGGGTCCTCAGTACGTAGCTCCGTAGCGTATCTGGTACCACAATTCGAAGTCCTCTGAACAGGATTCCGCTCTCGATAGACAGTTCCTCTTGTATCCTGGAATACTCCCGTACCATAGCTCTACCAATTCTAGTCCATCCATACTTCACCTGTGCGAAAACTTTCCGCATCAGTGGATCTTTCAGAGACTCCTGTCAAACCTTTTCTTTGTCAATTGGGAAATCCAAAATGGTGTCTTGAACAGAACTCACGTCAAATTGTTCTGATTCAGTGTGCGGTGACTTCAGCCTTGATAGAGCGTCGGCGACCGGGATCTCTTCCGAGCGGCGGCACTCGACTTTATAGTTGTACTGCATGAGAGCAATAGCCCATCGCTGAATCCGGGTTGAAGCCAAACTGGTGATGCTTTTTGACGGATCGAATATGAATTTCAACGGATGATGGTCTGTCACCAGTGTGAACTTGCGTCCGTACAGGTATTTGTGGAGGCGCTTAACGGCCCAGATGATAGCTAAGGCCTCCCGTAGTTTCTCTCAGTCTTGCTCAGAGTTTTTGAGATGAAGAGTACAGGTCCATTAGATTGCTCAAGCACAGCCCCGATTCCATATGGGGATGCGTCGGTGGTAAGCCTGGTCACCGGGTCACAAGGGTCGAACGGCTTTATTACTTTCGATTTAAGGATATTATTCTTGATTTTGTTCAAGGCAGATTGCTCTTGCACGTCCCAATGCCACTTCTCGTCCTGTCGGATTAACTTTGCCAACGGTTCCTTTATGGTAGCGAGGCTCTGGATGAACCTGCAGTAGAACTCGGAAGTCCCAGGAAAGATCGAAGTTCCTTTGGAGACGTTGGTTCTTTTAGTCCTCTAATGACGTCCATCTTGTCAATGGCTGGGCATATTCCCTCTTCGGTGATATCCAAACCCGGGAATTTCACTCGCTTACTCTTGATAAAACTTTTCTGGTAGTTGACCTCTACGTTGTTCTCTTTCAGGATGCTTTTTACAGTCTCCAGCTGGTCGTCGTGCTCGCGCTCTTTTCGGCCAAAAATCAGGATGTCGTCCTGGTAGCTAACGGCATTTTTCTGCGACGCTAGCAACTTGTCCATATAGTTTTGGAATATGGCCGGTGCCTGTTTGACCCCCTAAGACAACGACTGGGGCTTGTGAGTCCAAATGGCGTGCTCAGTGTTAGAACACTCGCCGATGCCTTGTCCACAGGAAGCTGCAGATAAGCATTCGTTAGATCCAGGACAGAAAAGGTCTTGGCTCCTCCAAGTTGGCTCAACACGTTCTCGATGCTCGGTGTAGTGGAGATCATGTCGCACAACGATCTGTTAACCGTAACTTTATAATCACCACACAGCCTGATCTTACCATTCTGCTTTCTGACAACGACGATAGGTGTAGCCCAGTCACTCTGATTCACCTTCCGCAGGACTCCATCATTCACGAGCTTATCCAGTTCTTCCTTCACACTGTCTCGAAGACCGTACGGTCTGGGCTTGAGGAACACGGGTATTGTTCCCTCCCTCAAAGTTAGATGAGCTTGGTTTTGCTTCACCCGATAGATTTTCAGACCAGGTTTCAAAAAAGCATGCATCCACTGCAGTCCATAGATGTTGGGAGCATCTGACTTGTCCACAATATATACTGGTAGTTTCTTAGAGTTGCCATCGTATTTCACAGTGACCATTGCCTCGCCTAGAATTGGAACAGCATGACCTTGGAACTCATTGGGTCTCTTGTTCGTCGGCAATACTTCGGGGATGACTGACAGGCACTCGAATGTTAGTTTTCGATATGAGAGAGACATCCGCTCCCGTGTCGAACACCATATCAACTGTAGTTCCGTTTATGCAGACTTCACGGGCGATCCTTTGCCGGGATGATAGCGAAAAAATCTGACCGTGCTGTTCTCCATCCTCTGCTTCACCATCGAGTAAAGGATCTTGCTGCAGGAGTCGAACTCTTGATGTTGCTCGGCGTCCACTTGTTTGGGACTTTGCGGCTTTACACACCGCTTTCAGATGACCTGCTTTGCCACAGCTGTCGCATGTGAGCGCTTTGTGTCGACACTCAGTTTTGGTGTGTCCAGGTTTTCCGCAGCAGAAGCATGTGCCTTACCCTGGTTTCGTTCGGCCGGCGCCTTTGCGTAGCGCTTCCACGACTCTCTCGTGTGCTGAGGTCGGCTGCTTTTTTGTCGCATGTGCAGAACATTTGAGCCGCTCATGTCCTTCTCTCCTCTTTGGACAGCCTCGCACGCTGCGGCGACAGCAGTGACATTCTCCCAGGTGAGATCCTTTAACTTTTCGGAGAGTAGTTTTCTTAGGATTTCCTTGCTCTTTAGGCCGAATATGAACTGGTCACGGAGTCGGTCCGAGTTATCGGCGAACTCGCAGTCCTCTGCTAGCTGCTTTAGCGTGCGACTGTAGGTCAGGATGTCTTCGCTGCTTTCTTGCTTCGCCTTGTGAAACTCGTATCTGCAGGCGATTACTGATTTCTCGCCTTTCACTTCTTTTTTGATTAGCAGCACCAAATCATCAAATGATTTTGTTTCCACTTTAGCAGGTAGTGTTGCATCTGCAAGAAGGTTGAACATCCTCTTGCCGATTAGAGCCAGGAAGGCGTCTCGTTTATTGTCGTCCTTCCAGCCGTTAAGTTTGGCACTGATCTCGAAGCGCTGGATCGATCTATTTGGGTCCTCGCCGTCTTCCAGTGGTTCGATGGTTGGTAGCCTCGTTGCCATTGTTAGTCTTCTTATCCAATTGGGTAACTTAGGAAACAAAATGCTGCTTTGGGGATTTGAGATTTCAGCTCTCTCTTAGAGCGTGCAACCAAATTCTTACGAGCGTATATTATCTGCGGCTCTCTTTAGTCATCGCAGTTTAAAACAACAATTACAGGATTGTGTTTCCATAGACAACATCAATCTATTGATAGCACTGCTAAAACATAGAAGGCGTCATATGGCTACAGGAATGAAATAGGACCAAGCATATGAAGAGGTAACCGAGCTATTGCCAAGAAACATATTGCAATATTTGGGCGTTAAAACAAGGATGATGAAAATGTTCACTCAACCATGCCTGCGAATAGCACGAAAAAACCAGAATCCGGCAATATTTAATAGCAATATTAGTTGTGAAATCAGCAGTCAGACAGCAGGATGCGACAAGGATGTTGTCTGCAGCGGGATGCGACAAGGATGTTTCCTGCAGTGGGATGCGACAAGGATGTTGTCTGCAGCGGGATGCGACAAGGATGTTTCCTGCAGCGGGATTCGACAAGGATGTTTCCTGCAGTGGGATGCGACAAGGATGTTGTCTGCAGCGGGATTCGACAAGGATGTTTCCTGCAGTGGGATGCGACAAGGATGTTGTCTGCAGCGGGATGCGACAAGGATGTTTCCTGCAGTGGGATGCGACAAGGATGTTTCCTGCAGTGGGATGCGACAAGGATGTTGTCTGCAGTGGGATGCGACAAGGATGTTGTCTGCAGCGGGATGCGACAAGGATGTTGTCTGCAGCGGGATTCGACAAGGATGTTTCCTGCAGTGGGATGCGACAAGGATGTTGTCTGCAGCGGGATGCGACAAGGATGTTGTCTGCAGCGGGATTCGACAAGGATGTTTCCTGCAGTGGGATGCGACAAGGATGTTGTCTGCAGCGGGATGCGACAAGGATGTTTCCTGCAGTGGGATGCGACAAGGATGTTTCCTGCAGTGGGATGCGACAAGGATGTTTCTTGCAGTGGGATGCGACAAGGATGTTGTCTGCAGCGGGATGCGACAAGGATGTTATCTGCAGAGGACCAGCTAGCCTGCATGCAAACACAGTACAGCACGGCACAAAACGGCACAAAGAATACAAAACCCCTCAAAAGCAGCGCAACAGCACCAACAGACATCAGACAAACAATACCCTAACCGTTTCCCCTTACCAATCCCCCCTAGCAGCGGCTCTCGGTGCGTCTCTTCTGAGCGCACAGATTGAAGATGGCAGAAAGAAACTTGCATGGCTGGCTTGCAAATAACTCAAAACGAACCTAGTGGTCACGGTCAGTATAGCCACCGCTTTAGAGGACTGAGACTGGGAGCCCGCCTCCCCCCCCCCAACTGTCTTCTAGCAGGTCCAGTTTGATGTCAGCAAGTTCCTCACTTGGCGACTGACCTGGCTGCGAGTGGTCCAAATCGGTACTCCAGACCTGCTGCTTGAACTCGACCTCCTCACTGTCTTGCCACAGCGCTCGTCGACTTCTGAGACTGACTGACCGAACTCGAAACCCTCCCTAGAGGGGGGCGTAGCCAAGTGGTCTAGCACGACGCTCTTACCGGTATGTGCTAGCAGCATACGTTCGCTTTGGGTCTGTTCGTGCAATTAACACCCTTGAAGGCCAACCCTCAAGGCAGAGTGAAGTGTACTTGCCTGACGATAAATAAAGTTAGGGCCGCTGTACGTGCTGTGTGTGTCTGTGCGAATAACTGCGTACGTATCCGCGCCCTTGTGTGCCTGCTCAGGGGAGCCGGCGGAATGGGTAGTAACGCCTCTCGCCGGTTGTACGACAATGTCGCTTATAGTGCGCCAGGGTGCACACAGCAAAAAAATAGACGTGACACTATGAGCACTCGGAGGGACATCTTCCGATTCTGGGCACCCCTTGCTTCAAACGGGAATTGAACTTTCCTCCTCCGATTCCTCCCAGTCCAGCTCCAGAGAATGCCTTCTGCTGAGCAGACCACAGGGAAAGATCCGTCGTCAATCGAGGAGGCTGCTGATCCACCGGGCTCTCCCTGTCGATTAGATCGGTGTACACTGGTCTTCTCACACACTTTTTTACCCTGTAGCAATCAACACGGAGCCAACAAAGAATGGAGTACAATTTTTTAATAAACTAAATGTAGCTCCTGACCTCAGCCTTGACATCTCAGCGATTCCCCCGTGAGCCTTGACATCTCAGCGATTCCCCCTTTCGTGAGCCTTGACATCTCAGCGATTCCCTCCCGTGAGCCTTGACATCTCAGCGATTCCCCCCCCCCCGTGAGCCATGACATCTCAGCATTTACATCTTTTACGCGATCTTTTAGGGCCCAACCCACACCGCCGTGTCAAGGCCCTTGTGGTCCAGATTCAAGACCCGCACGAGCCCATCTTCCTTGAATGACGAATGCTGGAGTGCCTCGGTCGTAGTAGAGTTTCTGGTGCTGTTGGGTTGAGTTCAATTTTATCTGTTGCACTGCGAATTAGCTTTTAATTTGTTAGTTTTATTAACCAATAATAACAACAAGACGCCTCGCCTCGCAAGGACTAAAAACATAAACGCGTGAAAAACATAATTTAAATTGGAGGGAAAACCAGTTCATAAAAAACAGAAAATGTCTACGAAAAAATGATAACAACCCAAAAGACTTGAGTTAAAAAAGAACAAGTTCATGTTTTTTACATTTAGTTGGATTAAAACAATAAATAAATAACAAGTTCTTACTTGACTTACAAACCAATGTAGATATCTAGAGGATATCTGCAGGACCACAAAGACGACGCTGTTACAACGTGATAAATGAAAGCTGTGCTATTGTTTGACACGATCGCTACCATTGCCCCCCCTACCTGACGATCCACTCAGTCAGAATTAATTTTGTTTGCGACGTGGTTTTAGCAGTTACAGGTGGCACAGGAATTATTTCGACCCAGTGAAGCCATCAATAAAAACGAACAAACTCCTGTTGCCTTCTTTCCTGGAAATAGACCCGCATGGTAAACGTGCACTGCCTGGTCTGGATAGCCAGCAAGGTGGACTGCATCGGTTCCCTAATATTTGCGGCAGTCTATCTTTGCCCGGGCACAAGTGTCAGGACCGCATCGGTTCCCTAATATTTGCGGCAATCTATCTTTGCCCGGGCACAAGTGTCAAGACCGCATCGGTTCCCTAATATTTGCGGCAATCTATCTTTGCCCGGGCACAAGTGTCAGGACCGCATCGGTTCCCTAATATTTGCGGCAATCTATCTTTGCCCGGGCACAAGTGTCAGGACCGCATCGGTTCCCTAATATTTGCGGCAATCTATCTTTGCCCGGGCACAAGTGTCAAGACCGCATCGGTTCCCTAATATTTGCGGCAATCTATCTTTGCCCGGGCACAAGTGTCAGGACCGCATCGGTTCCCTAATATTTGCGGCAATCTATCTTTGCCCGGGCACAAGTGTCAGGACCGCATCGGTTCCCTAATATTTGCGGCAATCTATCTTTGCCCGGGCACAAGTGTCAGGATCACATCGGTTCCCTAATATTTGCGGAGATTCCCGAGATGCGGAGATGCGGAGCATCCGAAGATTCCCATGGCATGAGTTTTTATTTACTACTCGGATTGCGGAGTTTCGGCTGGCGTTGGCTGTCCAGTTTCTGTCAGCTTCAGTTCAGCACGAGCTATTCCAAGAAAGCACTTCCAGCTGCTGGGAAATCTGAGTCTCAGCCTCCCTGTTTTTGGATTTTAAATCATGGTTCATTGCTCTCCGCCTAAGCTAGGCTTCGATCGCGGCCAACCAAGTGCTCATGACATGCCTCTTGGCGTGAAACACCACTTCAGCGCTGCAGCTTCAGTGCTCAAGACGAAGGGGCGTTCAAGAAAATAAACTCGGAAGTTCTCGAGCATGATCACTACGTTGATCATTTTGCTGACGATCACCTTGTTGGGACAAGACAGCTAGAGAGCTGTCGCAGTGTAGATTGTCGTTCATTCATGAAATGCTACTATAAGTATAATAGTGGGAACACTCGCAGAGAAACTAAAACAATTAATTATGTTACCATTTACTCGTAATCATGAGCCCATTGCAACTTTTGAACACCACATAAGGTAACACAGTGTCTCCATTTCTATTTTGTTCACTAAAATTCAATTCAACTGTAAAAGGGTCAAATTCCTAAGAATTGACCTCTTCATCCCATCAAACTCAACTGGAAATAACCGGTTCTTGCATAAAAAGAGTATAGAAGATACAAGCACTCTGGGAGCCTCAAAACCTCAAACTCGGAGCGGTCCCAAAAAAGACTTGAAAAGAAAGGAACACCTGGGTCTTCATCTCTGAGCGAAATCATAACATTCGGTAAGCATTGCCAGTCTGTTATTTGATTACCGAGAGCAGAGTTGTTGGCTGTTGATTGAGAAACCGAATTACGTTGAATTTTTTAGTTAAAGGCCTCCATATTTCTCATGTATCGGATAGGATCCTTTGGAACGATTCGAATACCCTAAGACGTTCATTGATTGATCATTGATTGACGCTGATTGCGATATCCCAGAATAGCAGGCGGTGGCCTTTAGACACCAGACCCAATTCTCCTCTCTCTCTGTCTCTCTCTCTGTCTCTCTCTCTGTCTCTCTCTCTGTCTCTCTCTCTGTCTCTCTCTCTGTCTCTCTCTCTGTCTCTCTCTGTCTCTCTCTCTGTCTCTCTCTCTGTCTCTCTCTCTGTCTCTCTCTCTGTCTCTCTCTCTGTCTCTCTCTCTGTCTCTCTCTCTGTCTCTCTCTCTGTCTCTCTCTCTCTCTCTCTCTCTCCTCATTCTCAAGTGCACCAAAGGCGAACTCTTCAGCAGCCCAAGATGAAGGACTAAGCAGTTGGTGAAAATTCGTGAAGGGTAAGTGTTGTAGTAGATAATAGTTTAATCTTTATTAGCGCCTTAGCGCCTGGCTTCAGCTTTTTTAAAGCATTTAACTACACCTCTTCCGTTCAATATTAAGAAAACTCGCATTCTGTTTCGGCAGGCGGACATTCATTTCATCATTCTATATTTAGCTACTTCAACCGTCATTTGAATTCGGCAAGAACCCATTCAATTTCAGCAATCAGCATTCAATTTTGGAAAATTGATATTCTATTTCCACAGGTAGGAGGAATTCAAGTTAAATGCAAAAAAATTGCCCATAATCGGTTTTTTGCTCATGGGATAGAATTTTTACCCCTGATTCTAAAATGACCTCCCATGAAATCCTAACTGATTGGGTTCGCGAGATATGCTCATAATTAAGTTTTTACCATAGATATGAGGCAGTCCAACAAGCAAAACTCGCCATTCAAGGATAAGTTTAATGTATTTTTTCCAAAACAGTTCTCACCACTGTGTATTCAATTTGTATTGAGTGCATGTATGTTTAATCATCCTTTTTGTAGGGTAAAACAAAACAAAAAAAAAAAGGCAACTTTGTTAAGTGTGCGATGTTACAACTGATGCTATGCTGTACATTCTTAGCGTAAAGAATTGGCCTCTTCTATATAAATAAGTTTGATTCTCTAAATTAGAGAAGATAACAAGTATTGTACAGTCTTCTAAGTCTATTTACCACCACGATCATGAAATATGCAATAAAATCACCTGACGTATAATCGATAAAAATATGTACATTCAACCCGCCACCATTAAACGGCAAAAGGCAAAATTTCGCTTGTGATCACACACACGATTTGCACATTATTTTTTATCGATCCCTTTATACCTAAATCATGAGCAGTTGCTCAATTTATGGTGATGTAAATGAG
Source organism: Macrostomum lignano (assembly GCA_002269645.1). Lineage (NCBI taxonomy): Eukaryota > Metazoa > Platyhelminthes > Macrostomidae > Macrostomum > Macrostomum lignano. Next base: position 130,179 of record NIVC01000636.1, read on the forward strand.
TATTTAGAGCATTTTAGAATATTTTGTTTCAATTGATCAACTGTCCAAACAAATTTCTTGTTTTTACTCATCAACTACAATGCCAAAGAAAAGAAACCACGAAGAAAATCTCCAGGCACTGTGTGCCATGTGTCTTCGAAGAGCGCATCGCCCTTTGACGGAGCATCAGATTGAACTAATTCAATCTACAGTGTACGAAGGCTTCAAGGTAGAAAGACAATATCTTCCATCTGGCATATGTGACGGCTGCAGAAGGAAGCTTTCGTCTTTGTCCTGCCCAGATTCGCGACCTATTCCAGTCCTACTGGCGTATGACCAGATAGTTACCGACCTTCAGTCTCTGCCGCCTTCAACTCGTGGCAACCCTGACTGCAACTGTGAGCTGTGTAGCTTGGCCAGCTCACACAGGAGCAGCAGTGCAGTGCCAGACACCAAATACTTGGCCACAGGTCCACCAGCAGGCCGAGGTCGTCCTGCTGTGGCAGAGGCTACTGCGATTCAAAAACTCTGCTCGCATTGCATGTCACGGATCGGACCCGGCCTGGAGCATCGCTGCAATAAAACAACCAAATTAAAGAATTTGCGAGACAAAATATCTCCTCTTACCAAGCACCAGCTGGCTAGCTCAGTCATCAAGGAGTGTAATGAGGCTGCAGCAGGTGGTATTGTACTAAGTCAAACTGCTGGTAAACCTCTTCGAGTCAAGGTAGCCTCTAGCTCAGCCGCTGAACCTATAACAAGTGTTTCTAGGAAAGGACATATAAGCCACGAAACAATTTCGGCTTTGAAAGTCGGCCTTAGTTTAAGCAGCAAGCAGACTCTAAAGCTGGCCAGCATTCTTAGGTTAGGTGCAGGCCGGCATGTGATCGAGCCTAACCTTCGTGAAGAGCTGCAGAAGAGAGGCCGCTGCCTAACAAGCTTCTTCGCGTTAGTTCAGCTGCCATTCATACGTTCATCTGGACAGACTCAGGAGGTTTCGGGACCAAGGCCAGCCGTGATCTGCTCCGATCTTCAAGGTTTGCTAAATCATATTTGCACCGAGCGTGGCATCGAGAACAGCTTTGTCAAGATTGGAATTGATGGCGGAGGAGGCTCTCTGAAAGTTGTGCTGACTGTGACCGGTGAGTCTGAGCCTGCAGCATCGCCAGTAAAGAAGTTAGCCTGCAGCCGCCAGTTTCTCAACTCTGGTGTTAAAAAATTAATAATCATCGCTATTGCTCCTGATGTTAGTGAGACTTATCTCAACGTAAAACTACTACTGGACTCTCTGAATCTACAGGCGATTTCGTTTACTGTTGCTTGTGATCTCAAGCTTGCCAACATAGTGATTGGCTTGCAGAATCACGCGGCAATGTACCCATGTACATGGTGCGAGGCAAAGGCTCCATTCGCTGCGGATGGTCTGACGCGCACATTTGGCAGTGTAACAAAGAATGCAGCTGCCTTTTCCGAAGCAGGCAATGATTTGCGATCGGCCAAACTTTTTAAAAGCTGTGTTAACAAACCCCTTTTGTCTGGTGGAGAAGATGAGCCGATACTCAACAAGCTGCCCCCACCTGAGCTGCATCTTCTCATTGGAGCTGTTAACAAGATCGTCGACTCGCTTGAAGCTGACGGAGGTCATGTACTCAGCTGGGCTGCAAGCCATAACATCGGGCGCGCTGACTATCGCGGAGGATCATTCGAGGGCAACCAGTGCCACGCAATCCTGCAACTTGCTGATGAACTGACGAGCATCCTGCCTGAGCGGCTGAAGCAGTTTGGTGAAGCCCTTCAATGCTTCCGTGAAGTGGTACACGCTTGCTTTGGGGAGAAGCTACAGCCTGAATATGAACAGCTGATTCAGCAGTTTCGAGAGTCCTACTGCAAGCTACCTATTAGAGTGACACCAAAAGTTCACTGCGTGTTCGTCCATGTGGTCGAGTTTTGCAGACTGCATGGCAAAGGCCTGGGCACATTTTCTGAGCAGGCTGGTGAAAGTGCTCACCATGATTTCAGTAAAGTATGGCAAAACTTTAAGCGCCGGAGTGGTGACCCAGCGATGGGACAACAGCTTCTACAGGCCACGGTACAATATAATAGCTGTCATTTGTAATTGCTTGTAAAACTAAAAATGCTCAATGACAATCTATTTGAATTTACAGCTCAATATCTATTGCATTACAGTTTTCTGTTTTGGTTTAGACTTAGAAAGATTAGCCATTATCTTAAAAATTCTATAGGTAAATAATGATAATAATTATTAATTTGCTGATTCACTGTTTAAATTAAAATATATATTTTGAAATAGTGCCTGAACTATTGCACACTACAAATTGAATTCACAGTGGTGAGAACTGTTTTGGACAAAATACATTCAACTTATCCTTGAATGGCGAGTTTTGCTTGTTGGACTGCCTCATATCTATGGTAAAAACTTAATTATGAGCATATCTCGCGAACCCAATCAGTTAGGATTTCATGGGAGGTCATTTTAGAATCAGGGGTACAAATTCTATCCCATGAACAAAAAACCGATTATGGGCAATTTTTTTGCATTTAACTTGAATTCCTCCTACCTGTGTTTCATACTATAGTAAGGGCGTTCATTCTTTTCTGTCTATGGATCAAGTCTATGCATAAATAGTTGTTGGGGCGGTTTCGATGCCGAACGGGATGACTTTTTACCTCGAGGTGCCTTTTGGGCATTAAAAACAACAACGAAAACAACAACATCAACAACAACATCAACAACAACAAAAGCAACTACAACAACAACAACAACAACAACAACAGCAACAGCACCCAGGATCCTGCACCTACTACACCGATGGCTCGGCCACCGGAGGGGTCGAAAACGGCGGAGCCGCTTGGATCCTCCTCGACCATGATGGCACCAGCCGTCGCCGGCCGAGGTCTATGGTAAAACGATCTCCTTCCATCAGGGACCTCGTCGCAAACAAATCCTCGTGGCGCAGGTCAGAGCAGGCCACTGCCCTGACTCCAACTATTATCGTAACCGCACCGGCATCACCGAAGGCGGCCCCTGCCGACTTTGCCTGGATGTTCCGGACCAATTTCACCTCTGGACCTGCCCTAAGCTCGAAGCTAATCGGCGCAACATCGGCGTCACTAGTCTGAGTGACTTTGCACGTGGTGACTTGGTGGCGCAGCTCCTGGGAGCCGTCGACTGGCGGCCCCTGTGAGTTGCTCACCGCAGACAACAACAACAACAACAACAGCAAAAACAACAACAACAAAAACAAAAGCATCAACAACAGCAACAGCAGGAGTGGCCACCCTTTTAATCTGGCGGAGTTCAGGAAGCGCATTGGTAGGCAAGAGGAGGGATGGTGCCGAGACGTTGGAGCATGTCATGGAGTGCCCCGCCACGCGCAGCCTTCAGGAGAAGCTGGACCTGCATGAGATGCGAGATTTTTGCAGGAGACCTGAGAACGTGTTTAATTTCTGGAGGATGATCCGCTTGAATGGAAGTCACCAGTAGCTTCTCGGAATTGCTAGGCACACACACAACACACACAACACACACAACAGCAGCTGCAGCAACAACAACAGCAACAAAAACAACAACAACAACAACAACAACAACACACGAAGCAGCAGCAGCAGCAAAAACAACAACAACGACAAAATACACAGTCAGGGTCTTTATTTTATAAGTCACTGGCCACACAATGTATGCGCAATGCTGTATGCGCTATGCGCAATGGCACCTCGTCCGGACCCAGCGCTTGCCCGACCAGTGACTGCTGGACGCCTCACAACGTCGGCTCTTCTGACTGGTACAACGCTAAAACTCTCCTCTTCCGGGAAAGGCGTCTCCGCCGGTAGCGTCGGATTGTCTGACAGTGGGAATGGCGGCGAGGCGAGGAGAAACTCACGCAGCTCCTGCGCTCGTCTGCAGAGTCGCCTGCCATGCAGGTTTAGTGGAAGACGCCTCTTTCACTCCTTTAGAGCGTTGATAGCCGACCAGGCCACGCGACCTCTGGCATCGGGTTCAGCGGCAGAGATGGTCCGAATGACGTAGTCAACAACAGCCTGCTGGCGCTGCAGATAAACAGCTGCCATGGGTTCCTGTCCCCCGTGGGTTGGTCGCCTGGTCAAACGGAGCCCCTCAAGCTCTTCCTTCGCTTGCCGAAATGCGGGGTCGTTCTCGGGGCAGCTCACACGTCCACGTACTCGAGCACCTTCACGGTTACCGCAGAGCGCAGTGGTGAAAGCGCTGGCAAAACGACTGTGAATGTCGGCTTCTCTAAGCGTGAGGTAGCTCGTAGTACGAGCGTAGAGTCGCAAAGACAAAAATTGCAGACGAGGAGTCGATGATGGGACTGCAGAGCCAACGGCGTGATGGTGTAGTGTGAGCATCTTTTGTGTATTCTATTAGTTCGTTTTTGCATCATTGTTATTGAATTATTATTTTGCATTAATTTAGTCACGTTTTCAATGTATTTTTTTTTCTTGTTAGAGTTTATTTTGCGTAAACAGGTTAGAAGTTAGACGCCAATTCTGTGACTCAGCGGAGGGTTGAGTTTTTCTGCAAACCCCGGCTTTGCGCGGCCAGCCAATCAGAACCGGCCTGGACCCTGGCACGCGTCAAAATCCAAGTCTACCCGGCTCCGCGGGCACAGTGCAAATCAGCTTAGCGAGCGGCCGGCCAGACGACCACCACCCGGCTTGAGGGGGGGTTTTGAGGGTCTGACAATAACTATATATGAAAGTGTGTTTGGCAATCGGATCTCACTTTTTTCTCTCCCTTCTTTCCCCGGTTCTTGGTTTTGTCCAGCTTCCCGGCCGCTTGCCCGATTGTTTTTGGTTCGCCCTTTGAGGCGCTTGAGTTCAGCACCCCGGTCCATATTTTTGTCCCCTGCCCGACCGCTTCAGTCTTGTAGCGTAACGTCTACGGCAAATTTCTGTCTGAAGTCGTCGCTATCAAGCGCGGTTAGATAGAGACTGTCGGATTTGACCAAGTACGTGGCCTCGACCCAGAGGGCCTCAGTGTCACACTGAAGGGCAGCGCTGATAGAACTTAGTCAGTGCTCCGTTAAACGGTCAATTCGGCAGGGCTCTCGTTTGAGTGTAGGTTCTGGTTTAGGCTAGGGGTTAGGAGTCCTCCGTGTCGTGTTCGGTTTCTTCTTCTTCCGCTGAGATCCGCTTGCCAATTGCGTAATTAATTATTAATCGTTGTATCGTTGTTTTCATCGGTTCGAATTATCTGCACCGCGAATTACGTTAAGAATCTTGTAACTTTATTAATCAAATTAAACCGTCAATAAAATTTAGTCATTCTTGAACCAGGATTATCAGTCTCTAAATCTATTCGGTTCGTCTTCCCCTGTGTTCTTTCTTTTCTTGTACTGTACCTGCGGCTATTGGAGAAAGACTGGTAGGACTCGCCGACCGGCGATGGGCAATTAGGGCCAATAGCTTTAAAATCTCCGAACGCTCCAAGTAGGTTTGTCTACGGCCTAAATAATTGCTTATCGTGCATGCTATATACATTTATTGTATCTATCACAATGGTGCGGCAGTTGACAGCGCGGCGGCGCTTGTCTCCGTGATGCGTTACCCTTAAGAGTCAGATGAGGGTGAGGGCAGTCCGCCAAAAAAGTCAGTTACATGTAGGTCACACCTGAGCATGCTCTTCGAGACCAGCTTTTGACTAGCGCTCCGTTAGCAGAAGCCATATAGTGCGGAGTAACTGGCTTGGCATAGTAGGAAAGGTCCTGATTTTTCGTGTTTTTCCCAACTAAATTCTGTGAGCTCTGTGTCCCTGAATAACGGGCTGAATGCTGAGCAAGGAGACTAAATGTCTGTTCACTATGTGCTCGTACTAGACATCTAAGATCATATTATATGGCTCATAGCTGCCTGCTAGAGAGCACCTTGTTCTTTTGCGTCAGTACAGAGTGAGCTGAAGTTGAGGCATCGTGCAGTCGATAAGAGTTCGGAAGGTGTGAGTGTCCGAGCAGGCATTCCAGGCAACCTGTCTTCACCCCAGAGTTGTGAGCCAACTCAAATGCACTTGCGCTTATCAATGAACAGAAGCCCAGTGTCAGATTTGCGTCGTATTATGCATTATTATATTAGCAATGCAAATTTTCCATGTTCGGATGCGAATGCGCAATTAAGCACATTAGTCGCCCATCAGCTTCTTTCAAATTTATGACCCGGTAACACGTAGCAGATCTCTGATAAAAATAGCAAATCTGTCAGGATATCAGCCGACGACTTCCATTGACTCGTCGTCAACTCCAAAAAACGACTCATCCATAATCCATAGGAAGAAACCTCTTGAACAGATACTCGTACGTGCAATTGGAGACACAACGCGCAACGTGCAATAAAAGTAAAAAAATAACAATTCGCTAAATTATAACACCAATAACGCACGATTCATTAATCGAAAAGCGGTTTAAACTGGTTGAAGTGTAAGCTGCACTGAATTATCTCAGAACACCGATTTCTGCGTGTCTTGCACGGTCGCAGCCGATCGAAAACACCGTGAAAAGCACGATTAAATCAATTTTACCGTAGCAGAAGCGATCTCGCATGCAAACAAAGCTGTCAACACATGCCGATCTTCCCATCCAGCTTGACTTTGAGCCCTTGGCAGCATAAATTCGTGAGCATTGAGGAAGACAAAGCAAGCCTTAGTGAAGACCAGCACAAACCATGCTGAAGCTGCTCATTGTCGCCTGCGCCCTCGGCCTGGCCTCGGCCATGCCCGACCCGTACGTCCTGTACGGTAGGACCGCCAGTCAGGGCCAGTTCCCGTTCGCCGCGTGGCTCGGTTCCTGCTCCGCCTCCATCCTGGACAGCCGCACCGTCCTCACCGCCGGTCACTGCGTGTGCCGCTCCAAGCCGACCTCCGTTCTGTTCGGCGCCGTTCAGGGCAACAACCCGGAGTCCGGCTCCCGGAGGTACAGCCTGGACACCAGCCGGCAGGTCATTCATCCACGCTACACTAGCTGCGGCACCATTGGCAAGTGAGTATTCCACACAGACGCTGTTTTGCTGGTTAGTTCTGCCGCTTTAGGCGTTATCACTTGATAAAAACTCATTGGCCAAAATACCACTGACCCACAGGGATGACATCGCCATCCTGAAGACCACCACGGCAATCTCCTTCACCTCCGTCATCGGCGCAATCACTTTGCACACATCCGCCACCTCTGTCGGCCAGAGCATCACCATCGCTGGCTACGGCCAGGACGAGAACAGGCGGTCCGGCGTGCTGAAGTACGCGACCAGCACCGTGGAGAGCTGCAGGCGCTTCATCGGCGCCGTCTGCCAGTCGATGAGCCCGAACAGCCCGTACTACGGTGACAGCGGTGGCCCGCTGTTCATCACCGTGAGCGGCCAGCCCCGCCAGGTCGGTGTCGTGTCCGGCGGTGACTTCAGCAACAACCAGGCCATCTACGGCAACGTGTACGACAATCTGAGCTTCATCCGCGGGCTCATGGGCTGAGCCTATGGTGCAATGTGCTGCATGCTGTGTTCTAATAAATAAACACGAGTACGAGTTGCTATCCTAAGCAGCTTTAAACGCTGCAGGTGCGATCGTATATTTTTTGAATCTTCCTAAAAAACCTTATTTTATTTGTGAGTAGAACGCAAAAGTCACAGGCTGAAAAATATGCTGGGTTATCCGCGCATTCCACAGTAGTGCGAATACAGAATCGGTTGACCAAAACGTTTTAGCGCTGAAGAACTAACGGGGTCATCGGATTATCGAATATACATCACTCGGATTGCATGCGGGTCAATGTACACATGTACAACGCTTGTAAAAACTTTTGTTAGAAATTAACATTCTGTGTAGTTCGGGGGAAGTGCTTATAAAACTGCACCCGGGCTTCAGTCCGGTTCGTTTCAAGTTTTCCGGACCGAATGAGGACCTGAAATGAAGGGCAACTGGGCTGCATTCGGTATTCAAATGAACGTGTCTTTGAAGCAATTGAAAGCAAGCACGACCAGCCGGAAGAACTGGAAAAACCGGAACTGTTGATCTTGAGAGTGCCGTTGCTGAGGTACGGGTTTGACAGAAGCGTGCCCGTGTATTTTGCGGCTAGACTTCACCTCAGAGCGTGAGCTGTAGCTAAGTAGCTTAAGTAGTGTTGTGGAATGAACCTTATTGTCATAATTATTTGATCTTATATTCGTATTTGATTCGGTATAAGCATTGCAAGTCTTAAAGAAAGAAAAGGAAAGCTGAGGTCTTAGTAACGTTGGTTGGGAGTTACATGTAAGATCATATGTGTAATTATGTGTAACTGTAAAGAATCAAGGCTAACTTTGAAAGAACGTGCAGCGGTGGGGAGAGATTTTTCAGAGCATACAAGTAGGTTCATGGTAACTTTAGTGGCAGTGCGTGAAGATCTCAACTAGTCACTTCTATTTGAAACGTTTGTTCTTCAGTTATTTAAGCTTTTTGTCGGCTAAGAGTTGATTGTTATTTTCATAAAAAAACTTCCAAGTGAGCGGGCGGCGAGCCAAGCGACACACCCAACTACAATAACTTGGCGGAGAAAGCTATGGTGCGCTCCAGGTGCACTACCAGGAAGCATGGCGAGTCGTTACACGAAAGAACTTGATTGTTGATGTTGATGCGTGATTGGAACCAGGCCTCGGCAGTAGCAGTGGAGAAGGCGTCAGTCTCCGGTCCTGCAGCACGGCTGCCTCCACCTGACTCACCAGGCTGTCAGTCCGAGCACTCGTTGGTCGTCAACTGTCTTCTTTGCCGTTGCGAATGGCAATAGCCCAGTGGAGAATCGTCTCATAAGACGGGCAAAAGTCTCCTATGGTCTGCCGCATTTCTTCAAGAATCTCGGTTGCTGAACGCCCCTGAAGGACATGAAACTTGATGATGTTTCATCAAGTTTCACCGAAGGCTCGTTCGACTGAGGACCCTCTTGTTGGCATTGCTCCAGGTAGCAACAGCGAAGACGGCCCCGCCCCAGGCGCTTACGCACGGCTCTGGGTTGTTCTCCTTGGCTGAGAATTGCGACGTCGTCGGCATACACGTGAGTGCCCGATCCATCAAAATCGACTTGATAATAGTATCAATGAAGAACAGAAACAGCTGGGAGGAGGCAGCACCGAACCCTGAGGAAGGCCTCAGTTCAGCAGCCTTTAGCTGATGGAGGCGCCTTTAAAGCGGACGCAGGCTTGTCGTCCATTCTGGAGAAAGCTGTAGCGCCATCGAACGACCTACATGGAAACGTTCTTGGAGATCATAGTACAGAAAAGGCGCTCACGCCAGACCTTGTCGTAGGTCTTAGAGTAGTAGGGATGGCCATGACCGATTATTGCATGGCGGAGAGAGCTGGAGTGCATCACTGATGCCCTGGACGAAAGCGACAATGTGGTCCTCGCAGCACCGGAGATCCTCCAGGGGACTCGGCGAGGTAGCTGAAGCGGGCCACCAGAATCCGTTCCAAGAGCTAAGCCATATGCATGAGGCTAAACTACCGGGTGATAGGAGTTTTTAACAGGTTTTCCGCGTTTGAGCAGGGAAAGGATGACGGTGCGGCGCCAGGTTTGCAGACACCAACGTTACCGCTGTGGAAAGACAGATTGAAAATTAAGAGCAGCTCCGAGAGTACCAGGAGATCTTTCAGAAAGCGAAGCGAACTATCACCCAGACCTTCGGCCCCATTGGCTTGCTTGAGCGCGTCAAAAGAGATCGGAGAGCAACTCTCATCATTGACACTGGGGGAGCGAAGCAGCTTTTTGGTTTTCTGACGTCGGTTCTCACCGCCATGTCGTAGGAATGACGGCCGTGCATTCCTTGATGAAGGCCTCCGAATTGAACTTACGCCCGTATTGTCGGAGAGAGTCCGGCCGGTGATGAATCAAAGCTTCGTTGGTGGACTGGCTGTCAAGGGAGCAGCTGAGGGAACGTATGAGTCGTCACGCTTTAGAGGGTCCTAACAGCTAGAGGTCCGCGTTCGTCAGAAACTCATTCCAAAGTTGATTCTTGCCTCCCTGGAGCGCGAGCGCAGCGACCATGCAGGTCTGAAGTCACTCGGCGCGCTGGGCCGGCAGCTGGCGACGAAGCAGCTTGTAGCGCTTGACAGCCGCTCTAGCGTTGTGAATGAGCCACGGGCCGGTCGGGCGTTTAGCGGAGATTTTTCCACGTGAGTGTTTGCGGGCCGGCTGGTGGATTTTTCGAGCAGGACAGGAGATTTGGATGATAATCTAGTAGTGGTCGAAGCCGAGGTCATCTGAGGTCAACAATTCACATTTCTCATGCCAGGCGCTGCATGTCAGTCCGTAGACGCAGCGGGGAGGCGATCGCCGCCCATTCCGCTGATGCACCAGCTAACCTCTGGAGATCTGAGACTGCCTGTCTTGCGGTTAACTCAGGTGGAAGAGCTGTTGTTTAGTAGGACCTGATCGCAGCTGACCCGCTAGTCCAGCAGGGCCTCACCGCGAGGATCCGGAGCCTGCAATGGGTCCCAGAGCGAAGCGTGCGCATTAAATTCGCCCAGCCCAAAATCAGCGTTGCCAAGGAGCGAGCTCCAGTCTTGGGGTACGGTAGTGCCAACGCCGTGAGCCAAAGAGGGGGGGGGGGTAAATTTTGTCAACGGTGACAGATTTTTGGGGCCGATGAAGATTTGAACGCAAATAATTTTACAGCTGACAGCCGCGGTCCTCGGCCGGAGTTCAACGTGCCGGAAGGCCAGGAAGCAGAAAGGTGTTCGTGTGCCAGGGTGGCGAACGCGCAGCAACCGACCTGAGATGGGCGATCAAGGCGGACTACAGAGTAGCCAGGGATGTGAGGGGTGGCGTTGTTCTCTTTGAGTTTGCTCTCTTAGATGTTGATAATAGATAACTGCGAAAATGCAATGAAGTTGAGCAGTTCGGTAAGTCTAGAAGACAACTCATCAGCAGCAGTGAAGAGACGGGTGAGCGGGCGTGGAAGGCCACGTGGATGATCAGTCGGCTTTTTGGTTGAGTTACGAGTGGTGTCGCGCAGCACTTCTGGATCTGGCGCATTCCAGATCTGACCCATGGCGCATTTCGTCCCGCGAGAGAGTTTTTCTAAACGAGACAATCGAGCGATCATCGAGTTTCATGTCCTTACTGACAGCCTGGTGAGTCAGGTGGAGGCAGCCGTGCTGCAGGACCGGAGACTGACCACCAGGCAGCTGGCTGATGCCATAGGGGTGTCCCACGACTCAGTCCACAAGATCCTGACCGAGGACCTTGGGATGCGCAAGGTCTGTGCCAAGTGGGTGCCGCATCTGCTCACTGACGATCAGCGGGCTCGGCGGGTCGCCATGTGCGCATCCAACCTGCAGCGGTGTCGGCGGGAGGGCATGGCGTTCCTGCAAAGGATCGTTGCCTGCGACGAAACCTGGGCGCATTCTTGGGAGGCTGGGTTGAAGCGGCAGAGTGCCACATGATGCAGGCCAGGTTCTCCGCGACATCAAAAGGCCATCCGGAGCATCGGCCAGTGGAAGGTCATGCACGTGACTTTCTTCGACCGGGAGGGTCTGTTGTTCGATCAGCCTGTGCCAGTGGGGCAGACGGTCAATGGTGATTTCTACCTGTCGGTTCTGGTGAAAGTTCGGCGTGCCATTCGGGACAAAAGGCCTGCACTTCACGCGGCTGGCCAGATTCTGCTTCACGACAACGCAGCCCCGCACCGAAAGCGTGCTGGCTACGATCGAGTCGTGGGGTGGGAAATTCTTCCACATCCGCCTTATTCCCCGGACTTAAGTCATGCGACTTTTTCCTCTTTCCTCGCATCAAGGAGTCGATGCGGGGCCAGCGTTTCAGCGCAGAGGAAGACGTGAATCGGGCCTACAAGGCTGGCATTGCCGCCGTGACGAATAATGGCATGACTGCAGGCATTGACGGGCTGGTGCGGCGTTGGGAGAAATGCATTGAAGCTGAGGGCTCATACTTTAAGTGAATAGATGTTAAGGAAGACATTTGTAACTTCTCATGTTTCTACTGTTTATCGTTCTCAAGTTATTACAATATACACAGAACTTTTCTGACAACCCTGAGAGCACAGAGGACCACTAGCATCATATGGACGCACAAAAGACCACTATTTTTGCGACGTGAAACCCAATGCAAGAAGATCCGCCAATTAACGCGCAAAATCGGGAAGAAATCCAAATATCCTGTTTTGAACTGATGGTTTCAATGTGGCATACAGCATAATCACATAATAATAGGGTTAAAAAACTGCTACTCCCCTGCTGCTACTGGCGTGGACTCTACAGTGTCGACAGTAACCCAGCAGTCCGTGACTTTTGAAAGCTTTTCCACCATTGCAGTCAGCTTGCGCTACGCGGGCCAAAGTCCCAGCACCGCTCCGATCGCTTCGCCCACGCTGCCACGCTTCCAACGCCTGCCAGCATGAGCGCCTATCTCCATTTGTCCGCAGAGTCACGTTCTCTGCGCTTTGCCTCGACTCCACATACGTCAAGGGGCTCTGCAACGGACAGCTGAAGCGATAAGCAGACCAGAGCTGGTAGCACATGCTGAACTCCCATCCGATCTTCTATATATTCGGCCCAAAAATGGAAGCCATTCATTGAAACCACACGTTTAGACCATGCTGAAGCTGATCATTGTCGCCTGCGCCCTCGGCGTGGCCTCGGCTTTGCCCGACCCGTACGTCCTGTACGGCCAGACCGCCGAACAGGGCCAGTTCCCGTTCGCCGGCTGGCTCGGCTTCTGCTCCGCCTCCATCCTGGACCGCCGCACCGTCCTCACCGCCGGCCACTGCGTGTGCCGCACTCGCCCGACTTCTGTTCTGTTCGGCGCCGTGCAGGGCAACCGGCCCGAGTCCGGCTCCAAGAGGTACAGCCTGGACACCAGCCGCCAGGTCATCAACCCGAAGTACACACAGTGCAACACGGTTGGCAAGTGAGTACAGTTTAAGATTCTAGCTTCCAAGAGAGTACCAATTATTGCACTCAAAGGCCATAAAAATAATCCCAAAACTGCTCAGGGACGACATCGCCATTGTGAAGACCACCGCTGATATCGAGTTCACCGACTTGATCAAGCCGATCGTTCTGTACGAAGCCGCCACCTCTGTCGGCCAGAGCGTCACCATCGCTGGCTACGGCCAAGACGAGAACAGGCGGTCCGGCGTGCTGAAGTACGCGACCAGCACCGTGGAGAGCTGCAGGCGCTTCATCGGCGCCGTCTGCCAGTCGATGAGCCCGAACAGCCCGTACTACGGTGACAGCGGTGGCCCGCTGTTCATCACCGTGAGCGGCCAGCCCCGCCAGGTCGGTGTCGTGTCCGGCGGAGACTTCAGCAACAACCAGGCCATCTACGGCAACGTGTACGACAATCTGAGCTTCCTGAAGGCCAACTTCGAGTAACTCACTCGAACCTGGTGTACATGTACACCGTACGAGTGCAATAAAAGAGAGTGCCAATTATCCGGGCCGCTTGTGCTTGCATGGTTGAGCTGGCTTCTCTGAAGCAAAACTTTGCTTAATTCGCTTTACTTTTATTTTTTATGCTTCCGGCTCTAAGAGCAGCTCAGTCATGATAAATATGAGCACTGAGCAACATAGAATAGCTGGTACTGATGATACTGATGATACTGATGATACTGATGATACTGATGATACTGATGATACTGATGATACTGATGATACTGATGATACTGATGATACTGATGATACTGATGATACTGATGATACTGATGATACTGATGATACTGATGATACTGATGATACTGATGATACTGATGATACTGATGATACTGATGATACTGATGATACTGATGATACTGATGATACTGATGATACTGATGATACTGATGATACTGATGATACTGATGGACTGATGATACTGAGATTTATTTTTTAGCGTCAAAGTTCCAATATCTTGACTTCTAAATACCAAATGAAGCAAACAGGTGCTTGTCTACAGTGCAAGCAAAAGTTTATGAAGCAATTTTTCATGAAATGCTACCTGCAGAGACCGGCAAGCAAGCAAAGTTCAAGCAAAGAATTTTGGCGACATGTTCATCTGAACGGCAAGCTGTGACAAAAATCTGAAAGTGATCATGCACTCGCCGAACGTCCTTTAGCGTGATGTACAGTGTGCAGTCCAGGCGACGACAGATTGCCTGCAACGACACGCCAGGTGCGCAAAGAAGTTCGGCTTCGAGCTTCTCCTTCATCCCCATCAGTGTTCTTTTAAAAAAATCGAGTGACAGCATCCAACATTGGTGGTGTAAATTTTGTCCTGAAGGCTCCTCCTTGTTGCCTCAAAGCTCTTCATTGGCAAACCTGTGGATGCTTTTGCAGCCGTTCTCGATACTGCAGCAAACGTGCGCTCGTATGCTAAAATGGAAGTCACTTTTGCCAAAGTTGAGCTTGAAATGGTAAAATACGTTTTCAAACTTTTTGAACCCGTGCGATACTGCCGCCAGGACCGACTTCTTCAGATTCTTCTGCCAAAGGCTGGAGTCAAAGCACAGCTATTGTAGGCTGAAAAGAACTTCAGCTTGGCGCTCTCGCATGGAGAATTTGGTTTTTCCACCATGCAAGCTTTTCGCGCCACACTCTATACTTCTTACTTATTAGTAGACGAACACCAACATGTGAATGGACAAACTTGCATTTTTTATTAGAGGTTGTTTTGTATTATGCGAAATTCGGGCTTGTTTAAAATTGTATCTTCTTGCACAGACTTTCAAGTTTTTAGTCCCGACTCCACAACAGGCCTCCGCGCCGTCTGAAGGACCTGATCGGGACCTTCGAAACGACGAATCAGTCTCTGGACCCATTCATATTGCGAATACCTGCCGCTGGCGCTGCAGCCTTCCGAATATTCTATGACCCAACCATTTTATGAAGCAATAATTTAATGACCCAGTAGTTCAATGACAACAATTTTTATAGTGACCCATTAATTATCCATCACCCATTACTCCATTAATCACAACCTAACCATAAGCCAACCATTCTATGACGCAATCTTTCTGTCCCAGTAATTGTTGACCCAGCCATAGTGACGCAAAGCCGCCAGCCTGAACTTCAGCTCAACAAGACGGGAAGCCAGCGAGTTGATTAGCAAAGCTCGGCTGTTCGCGTGTATTTCAAATCCGCGAGCCGGCGGCCCGGGACCGAGCAGAAATCTTCAAAGATCAGAAAATCTCGCTAACAGAGCGCTTCTTCTGTAGTTCAACTTTTGCTTGCCGTAGAAAAAAAAGCCTCGAAACGAGCCGGGCACGCCACTTTAAAAATGAACTGCGCTGAGAACAAAGAAAGAAAGAAGAAAACAGCAACAATTTAGTAATATTAGAACGCGTATGAAAAAAGTTAAAG
This sequence comes from Macrostomum lignano, assembly GCA_002269645.1. Taxonomy (NCBI): domain Eukaryota; kingdom Metazoa; phylum Platyhelminthes; family Macrostomidae; genus Macrostomum; species Macrostomum lignano. The sequence continues at coordinate 145,499 of NIVC01000636.1, forward strand.
CAATAAATCAGAGATTGACAGTCTTGAGAAGGACTCGCCGAGGTTAAAATATCAAGCCAAAAATGGGAGATGGGAGAAAATATCCGGCAAACTCTTTGCAGATAAGCGGCGGCAGACAGACAAAAAATGTGCTTAGCATTTGGGAAGTTAAAGCGAGTTGGACAGTGTGCGATGCATAAGAGCTGGGGCCGCCGCTGTGCGCAACTGGTCCGGCCGCTTCTGGCGGACTTGTCAATCAATCAGTATTATAAAAATGAAGAAGCGCGGGGATCGGGGGCCGGAGGGACGGGCCGGCGGGGCGCTGAGACGCTAAAACTGAGCGGATGAGGCGATGAGTACAGCGGCGGCTACGAGTATCGGGGATTAAAAACTGCGCGATGAAGCAATGACGTGATACCGTGAGTCGAGAGAAAAAGCAGAGGCTGGGGGCGGGGGCGGGGCAGCATCAGCGGCGGGTGTCAGAAGCCGGGGCTGGGCGATTATTTACAGAGCAGGAGCCGGCCAAGGGGACGCGCGAGCGACGGCGGAGCTCTTCTGTCGGTGGGATCTGCAATGCGGAGGCGAAGGCTGCGCTACTGCCGCAGGCTGACAAACGGGTAGGGGGGGGGGGGCATTCCGGGGATCGAGTCTCATGCAGGTCGGGAAAGCAGAGTCAGAGCGGCCAGGCAATTTGAGTAGCGAGTTAGTGCGGCTCCCCGACCCCAGCCCACCCGGACAATCAGTACGGGGAGAACTTCTGCTGCTTCCTCTGGACTGGCAGGCCGGTCTTCAGCTTCGTTGTCAGCGGCGACTGCTGCTGCTGCTGCTGCTGAGGCTGCGAGGGCGGCTGCTGCTGCTGCTGCTGAGGCAGATGCTGATGATGATGCTGCGCGAGATGCTGCGGCGGCAGGACGAACTGCAGCGCCTGCAGCCCACCGGTCGGGTCCTGCGCGAACAGGTGGTTGAAGCCGCTCAGGTCGATGAAGGCGGGCGGGGCGGCCATCTGAAGACCGCCATGGTGCGGCGGCGGGGGCGCCCCAGCGGCAGCGCGGAGCATCATAGCGGCGGGCGGAGGCGGCGGCATCGGCGGGGCCGGGGCGAGGCCGGCGGACACGGCCATGTTGAGCGCCAGCAGGTGCTTGTGCAGGTCGATGCTGCGCAGGTATTCGCCGGCGTCAAGGATGGGTGGGTGGGGCGGCAGAGCGTAGGGGCATGCGGCATGCGGCAAGCGGTGAGCACACTGATCCTACTCCCTGACGGCCTGTCTTGGCCGGCTGCTAAGCATGCTGGCAAGCAACCGAGCACTTCACAATCAGCACATTAATTATATTTCAGAATCGGGTCCTTGGCACGTACATCAGCTCATGCTCATGCATTGCCTTTCTCACCTGGCGCTAATGAGGTACTGCGCAGCCGAGATAGTGTCCGGTGTGCCTGTGATGGTGACCTTCCGCTCTTTGGCGCCGTCCTCGCAGTTGCTGATTTTGATCTGGGCGCCTGACAGCTGGCGAATCTCGTTGATCTTCGTGCCGCCGCGCCCGATGATGCAGCCGATGAGGTCGTTGGGGATGACCAGCTCCTGCGTGTTGGTGGGGGCCGGGGGCGCGGGTCCCTGGTGTGATCTCGCGGGGGTCAGGCCGGGGCCGGCCAGGGCCGGGTGGCCTAGCGCCAGGCTGGCTGCGGGTAGACAACCATTGGCCAGAAGGGCGTCACCTGCGGGTTTGAGATGGCGGCCGGGCTGTTAGCTCCGGGACTGAGCAGGGGCGGCGGCGCAAACATCCGTGGCCCAGCTGAGCAGCATTTGGGGAGATTTAATCAGCAGATTGGCCTGGGGCCTGCAAATCACTGGCTGGTGGGCGGCTTTTTTAATTAAATTAGCGGAGCGGGTGCATGGCAACAACGGAGGTGAATAAAAACAGCTCGCTGGCCGAGCGGAAAAACAGGCAGCCGGGCTTGTTAAAAGCAACAAAAAGGAAAAAGCAAAAGAAAAGCAGCGCCGCTCGCTGCTGGCGCACGTACCGGTTAGCGGCGAGGTGAAGGGCAGGCCGACCGAGCTGACGGGGACTGCCTTGCTCATCTGGAGGTGGCGCAGCATTCACGAAGCGGAAAAACGGGAGGGATAATTAACGCGGTGTTACAATGGGTGCAAGGAAAATGGGGATTCTGCAATGCACAAATTCAGCAGGTGAGAGCGGCAAAGGAAAAGGCGGTGGTGTGAGCAGTTCAATCGGAATGCGTTGGGGAGGTCCGAAGGACTCAAACTGGGATTTTATTCCAGTGCAGGGATGAGGAATACGCCGGATTTGGGATCATAGCGAGAAGCAAAATGCGGTCCGGAGGCACTTCAAAACGGGTGCAAGTTTGAGCACGCCAGTTAGTCAATATCATTATTGTAAGTTTAATAGCAAGATAATGCAGGAGGCGTTTGTATCAAATGGGAGTGAAACATTTAAAAAATTTTACCAACTCTAGCCTCCATCTGTAGCCTCCCTAGCCTCCATCTGTAGCCTCCCTAGCCTCCATCTGTAGCCTCCCTAGCCTCCATCTGTAGCCTCCTTAGCCTCCATCTGTAGCCTCCCTAGCCTCCGTCTGTAGCCTCCCTAGCCTCGATCTGTAGCCTCCCTAGCCTCCATCTGTAGCCTCCCTAGCCTCCATCTGTAGCCTCCTTAGCCTCCATCTGTAGCCTCCCTAGCCTCCATCTGTAGCCTCCCTAGCCTCCATCTGTAGCCTCCTTAGCCTCCATCTGTAGCCTCCTTAGCCTCCATCTGTAGCCTCCCTAGCCTCCATCTGTAGCCTCCTTAGCCTCCATCTGTAGCCTCCCTAGCCTCCATCTGTAGCCTCCTTAGCCTCCATCTGTAGCCTCCTTAGCCTCACTAGCCTCACTAGCCTCACTAGCCTCACTAGCCTCACTAGCCTCACTAGCCTCACTAGCCTCACTAGCCTCACTAGCCTCACTAGCCTCACTAGCCTCACTAGCCTCACTAGCCTCACTAGCTTCACTAGCCTCACTAGCCTCACTAGCCTCACTAGCCTCACTAGCCTCACTAGCCTCACTAGCCTCACTAGCCTCACTAGCCTCACTAGCCTCACTAGCCTCACTAGCCTCACTAGCCTCACTAGCCTCACTAGCCCTGTTAACACTCAAATCTAGCAGCACCAGTAGGGACCAACTTAATCTTATTCAACAGTTCCGCCTAACAACCTAATCAGAAACTCACCTATGCAGCTTTGAGCTGTGCTGCTAAACCAAAAATAAATCAATACAAAATAACGGGTGGTGAAACGCTGAAAAAGAAAAACAGCATCTGTGCTGCATCTACACAAAGCCAACTGCTAGCCAAGTGTGACTGGCAGGCGGGACCACTGACTCGCTCGCTTCCCTATTTCACAAAAATTGTGAATGGTTATTTGTCACGCGGGTGGCGGGTGAATCGAGGAAAAAGGAGCACTCTAAATCGCTGGAATAAATCACAGGCCGATCAATCGCTGGCAGCTGCCACTCACCTCCGGCATGAAAGGAATCGGCGGCCCGCTCATCGGCGGCTGCATCAGCGGTCCGGCGGCAGCGGCCGCGGCGGCAGCAGCTGCTGCGGCTGCGGCGGAGGGCACACCGTTGAGCTGGGGAATCGGCGTAGTGAGCATGACCGGCTTGGGCCTGTAGGGGACGGTGGCGCCCTTGGCTGGGGACTGCGGGGCGGGGGCGGAGGCGGCTGTTAATCCGGGCTGGCACCGGGCCGAACTCGAGCCGCCTCGGTCTGGCTGGCGCGTGACTGCGCCTTTCACTTTGCGGCTTATGCTCAGAGCTCCCCCAGTCTCCCCCCGGCTCTCGCTCCTTTTTTCTTTCAATTCACGGTTCGGGGATTTGCAGAGATTGCCTGCCTGCGTGCCGATCTTCAGATTGCCGAGCTGCGGGCCTCCGCCTCCTCTCCTTGCCTCCTTGTTAAACATAATGGCCTGGAGGGCTCGCGACTTGGGCACCTCAAAGCCTCACCCCAGCTGCTACTCGAATCCCCTCAAAGCCTCTCCTCAGCCTGCTCTCCTCACCTCCCATTGACCTATGGCAACCTGCGCTGGCTTTTTCCTAGATTGAGTCCCGTATGCATAATGACAGTGACAGGTTGCAGCTGCTGCGGGTTCAGCAGCTGACTGCCTCCACGGAGTTCGAATAACACACATCTCAGTGAATGCTGGAATAAGTGCCGATTGCGGTCCTTCCCGGAATAAAATCGCTAGAAACAGACTCGGGGATCTGGCGTCTGCAGCAACAAGACGGACTTACATCTAGCAGGATGTGGCACAGCTGCTTGATGCACTTGGCGATGGCCCGGGCGGTGCCAGATATGGTCACTGTGCGCTCGGACGAGTTCGGCAGGGCCTCGCTGGCAACTTGGATTGAAGCGCCCGTGAGCTGCAGAATGAGAGTAAAAAGAGATGAGGCGCAGTGGGGTGGGCGCGGCTGGCGACTGCCAGATAAGCCGGGGGAGGTGGGGCGGGCGGCTGCGAGGGAGACCGGGAGAGGAGGGGAATAGACGGGATTGGGAGATTCGTTTGGAGATAAAAATTGAGTCCCCGCTGCAGCTACAGAGCTCCCGAGCCAGGGGGGGGGGGCTATAGTCCCGCTGTGATAAATGGCGTCCACTGAGGTGTGAGTCAGGGGCTTCCCCTTGATCAAAGACTTCGATTCGCCCTGACTGGCTTCGACCTGCTCCAGCCACCCAGCCTCGGTCACAAAATGGGGCCAGCCCCGCTCCCTACCCGCCTCCGCAGCCCGCACAGGGCTTTTGTACTGGCCCAGCCAGTGCATTAATTAATAATCAGCGCTGCGTAATTAGCGCCCGTCAGCGCCGTCGGTGCGGCCGAGCGAAGGGCGCAGGCGGGTTTGTCAGTCGGGGGGGGGGGGGGGGCAGCGGCCCTCGGGACGGACTTCCCGGGGGATTGAGGGAGAGAAGGTAGGGGTGTCCCCTCACCCACTGCTTTCGCTCGAGTTGGAATGGGGACTTGCCAGTCTCAGGCCGCTGTCTCGCACACGCCTCCTTTTGAGCAGCCCTCACTCGCAGGGAGGCTGAGCAGCTTTCTGCCTCCTCTGTCCCGGAATTCCTGCCACTGTCCTTGCCCTAGCTTGTCCCAATCCCAGCCAACATACCTCACGAATCTCCTTGATCTTGCAGCCTCCCTTGCCAATGATGCTGCCGCACTGAGTTGCAGCCACGAGCAGTCTCAAAGTCACTGGCGGGCAGGTCACGTCGTCTGAGCCGGCAGGCTGGGCAGAGTTGGCGGCTGCTGCGGCTGTGGCTTTGTGTATCGACTGCGTAAAGTCCTGCAAAATGGGCGCGCGAACCACACGGCCTCTATAGTCAGGTCTTTATCGATTGGGCGGTGCTAATCCTACGCCACCCAACTCCACCCCGCCCTTACCCCTGTTTTTGCCGCCGATGAGTCACCCCCACCCTGCTATCAAACTCTCGCGCACAGATAGCAGAGTAAACACGGGGCCCGCGCTGATTGGCTATCGAGGCTTTGCTAGGATTGGTGTACACTCCAGCATGTACATTGGCCCTCGGGCCCCAGTCCCTCCCCCAAGCTTTCACCCTTCCGCCTATATAACTTGAATTTTTATTGCTCTGATTACTTGAACAAAAGTGAGGCCTGGAGGTTTCTTATGCCTGTTTTTTTACGATTTATGCTGAAATTTTGCTTCAATCAAAGTTTACTTAGAATCTGTAAAAATGTAAGAACGCTAAACAATAAATATTAATATGAAAAAATATTGCAGGCCGTTCAATTTTTTATAACTTCATTTAGTTTATACCGGCAAAATCTCAGCTCACTTCTTAGGTTGTCTTTTTAAGATTTAATGATTTTCATCATCCAGTGCAAGTACTCATAGACTGAATTATTGTTTTCATTGACCAGGGGTTAAAGCTTTAGTACTCTTAATAGATTATTAGAAGCAATCTTCAAGTCGTAAATTCTCACCGCATAAAATGGAGCAGAGGAGGATCGCGAGAGTGTAATAGCCGGATGCCTTTCCTCTATATAGCGATACCTACTGCTCCTGCTCAGTGATTTCGCCTGCTGCTCAAGTGTCCTCAGCGAATCTGTCTTTCCCCTCTCCCTCGATCCTGACACACGCTATAAATTATAATCATCTGTGCAGAGCGGCAGTCCGAGCTCGAAACTCGCATAAATCTGATTGTCAGAGGGGCGGCCCCGTGACCGAGGCCTTTCCAGAGTCTGCCGAGTTCCCGCAGTGTCTCCTCCCCATCCGCTTCGTCTCCCAGCCATCCATCTCACTGATTCGCGGGCTCCCAGACGTAGGAATTACTGTCAGCCTGCCCATAGGTGACTGATGCGCTGGGATTTGAGTCCTCACTCCCACTCTGAATGCCCCCATTCTTCCCGTATCTCTGCCTGCCTCCCGGACCGGGGACTCCCCCAGCAAATGCAATTTGTTTCGGGCGCTGGGGCAGGCGAGGGACTCCGCGTCGCTCAGTTGCGGCCGGAATTTAATCAGCGGCGGCGAGGGGACGCGCAGGCAAACTCCGGCTGTCAGGGGCTCGCTTCATAGCCCGGCTGGTGAGCCCGCTACTGCAGTGACCCCAGCCTCTCCTCACAGCCTCTTTTATCCCCGCCCGTCCGTCTCCCACCCGCTCTCCCGGAGGTGCCGGTTCGGCCAGCTGCGGCCTGAACTGTTGCAGCAGTCTTTCCCGCGGCTTCAGCTGCTCCCGGCAGCTTGCTTATCCACTCTTGCGTGCGTCCGCGCGGCCCCCGAGGCTGCAGATTTTGTCACAGGCCCCAGTCGCAGCTGGAGAAAGCGGAACCGCCACCCTCTATTGGGGTCTGCCTGTCGCATCTGTGCTCTGTGCGCAAACACATCTGCCACTCGATTCGGATTGAATCCGAGTCTCAGATAATGGACACGCGGACCGGCTGAGCCGGGAGCAGCGGGCCGGGACTGATGCAACAGTTGGACACCGTCGAGTCCCAGTCAAAGCTGCCAACTCAAATTCTTCCGCCTTTCCTGCAGCCGCTGCGACCTCCGAGTTCACAAATTCAATGCGCTGTTTTTATCTACCTTGCAGATTCCCCAGAGTCTGACGCACTCAAACAACCCCCCCCTTGCTCCACAGGTTGGGCAAGCCACAGTCTATTGATAAGGCACTAGGAGCTCTAGGAATCATGCAGCGATAAAAATCCCGCATGAAGCTTGCACAAGGCTCCCAGGTGGGTTGAGTCCCAGCCTGTGCCCCTTTCTCCCTCCCCTCTCCCCAGCAATCTAATCTATCGCTAAAAAAGGCAGGACAAACAATCCACAGGCAGAGGAGCCGCCCCCGCTCACGTCCTCAAACTTCTGGCACATCATGGCGAAGGCGGCGTGGATCTGCTCGGCCGTGCCCGTCACTGTGACGATCCTCTCGGGACACGAGCCGTCCGAGATGTTGATGCGGGCGCCGCTCTGTGGGGATGGGGGCGAGAGGCTGGGGATGAAGGTGGGGACCCGTATTAAGGGAATTAGCGTAGATCACGGGACTAGACGGGGCTTCGATCGGATTAGGTGAGGAGGCCTCGAGCGGAGTGAGCCTAATCAGGCGAACTTCAATCACGCGTGATGACGCAAAGACTGCGGCGCTTGAGTGAGCCTGAATGGATTAAGGGGGGGCAGCTAACTAAGGCCGGAGGGGCTACTCACCTCTTCTCGGTATCTCTTCACGTTGTCACCTTTCTGCAAGGGAAGAAGCGGGCGGGGAGAGTTTTTTGTCCGCACCGTGGGGATTTGGTCCGCTTCTGCTCCCATCGGATTCAATTAGTCTAATTCGCCCGCGTACTTTGTCTTCCGCAACTCAGCTGGAAGCGAATTTGTTTCATAAATTTATTAAAACTTCTCTTCGCTATCCCTTTTGTCTACTGTCAGTAGCAACGGAAGAGACTGTCGCTCAGCCTCAGCCTCGAGCTCAGGGTTTTGTCCCAGACGAGTGCAAGGACTCAAGTAGGACGGGAAGCCTCGTTTCTTAGAAAATTTTAGAAGGCAGGTTTTCCCGAAAAAATACACTACGGAGATAGGAAGTTTTCATTTTTTCAGCACAAAAATTGTTATTGCTTTTGATAGGAGGCAGATCCAGTGTTCATCTTTTGATATGCTGTGCCTTTCTTATTGCTCTATCGATATTCATAAAGCTTTTCGTTCAGAAAATTAGGATTTTTTGTTAATTTTTTATTCTAGATACATTCCCTGCACCAAAAAATCATAGAAATGCATGGCACAGCTGGACTCACTGGTTTTATGAATATATTTTATCATTCATAGCTGACTGTGCAACAATGTGTGTAACAGAAATGATAAAATAGGTTCATATAAAACCAATGAGCCGAGCCGTGCCATTTTAATGGTTTTTAGGCACATGACATGTACAAATGTACGTTAATAAAAATTAACATAGAATCCTAATTTTCTCAACAAAAGGCTTTATGAATATGAATAGAGCAATAAGAAAGGCACGACATATCAAAAGATGAACACTGGGTCTGTCTCCAATGGAAACCAATAACAAATTTAATATGAAAAATGAAAGCTTCCCATCTACGTAGTGTATTTTTTCCGAGAATTCCCGTCCTTCTACTGGAGCAGTCCTTGGACCGAGTGTTGCCTCGTAACACCAGCTTTGTACAGGGGGGGGGGTATCACGAAATTCAACAATTTTTTGCCATCTTGGAATCTCAAATCTGACAAGGAAAATCTGCACTTGGAGAATTCGCTAATATTAGCAAATTCACTTTTTTACAGTTTTTGTGCTCCGTTTCGGAAGAGAAACCTCAGGGTGAGCCGTCATTCAGAATTGAATTTTTAATTTAACAGCAATTCCATTTTTTCCGAATTCAAATCCGCTTCACCTACATAGCAGCTATTGAATGAGTAATGCAAGTTGAGTGGCCACTCACCCTGCCGATGATGCTCCCAACCTCCTGAAAGGTGAGAACAAATTGCAGGTGCTTGATGATGCTGAATGCTAAACAATATTGCGAGCACATTTTCAAGGGAATTACAGATCTACCCATGCAGATTTCTGTCACAGCACCTTCTGCCTGGAATTTCAGTCGTAAACCCGCTTATCGGCTATCGGATTTAAAAAAATTGCAGTGTCAATTGCTACCGTGAATCTCCTGTCTCTTCTCTTTCAAGAAGAAAAAATCCCAAAGCAGGGCAAGAAATCACGGGAAGCAGATTTCCGGAACTTGAATAATCCCAATTTTAAACTTCCTGAACATAAAAAGTTTATATCTGAAATTTCTGAGCCTACCTCTTGAGGTTGGGTGTCAACTTATTGTAGATCCATAAAACTCAGGTGCGAACTAATTGTACATCCATAAAATTCAGGTGTGAACTAATTGTAGATCCATAAAACTCAGGTGTGAACTAATTGAAGACCTATAAAACTCAGGTGTGAACTTATTGAAGACCTATAAAACTTAGGTGTGAACTTATTGAAGACCTACAAAACTCATGTGTGAACTAATTGTAGATTCATAAAACTCAGGTGTGAACTAATTGTAGATCCAAAAACTCATGTGTGAACTAATTGAAGACCTATAAAATTCAGGTGTGAACTAATTGTAGATCCATAAAACTCAGGTGTGAACTTATTGAAGACCTACAAAGCTCAGGTGCCAGCTTACTGACGACCAATAAAACTCAGTCCAAACTTTCTAAACAGAAAAATCGCGAAGCAGTAATCTTCCAATGCACGGACTTGAGTCCGTGGGTTGAGTTTAGAAAGCGAGCATTGTGAGCACTGCAACTCAAAGCTCCAGAGCCTACTCATCTATCCTGAGCCCCGAGCCCTCCTAAGTTTGAATCACCCACCTTGCCCGACATCAGCATCCGGATCGTCTGCACCAGAGTCGCCGGACTGCCAACTCCGCCATCGGAATTCGGCGAGCGCGCCATCTGCTGCGGCTCCGGCGACATCGGCGGCAGGCCGCACCCGCCGCCGCCGCCTCCTCCGCTCAGCACTGGCATCGGGGCCGCATGATGGTGCTGCGGCAGATGAGGCATCCCAGCATCAGACATCATGCAGCCGCCACCGTTGCTGCTGCTGCCGGCACCGCCGCCGCTGCCACCGCCGCCGCCGCCGAACAGAACGGGAGGCACTGGCGCGAACCGGTGCATGAAGAAGCCGGGGTCCAGCGCCAGCTGCCCGCCGCCGGGGGCCCCCAGGCCGGCTCCGCCAAAGGCGTCCAGGATGGCCGCTTCGGTGCCCGCTTCCTGTGGGTTGCGCCGCACAACGGGTGCAGGGAATCGAATGCAGTCTTCTTTAAACCAAAACTAGACCAAACCAATGTGCTCAAAGCACCCTAAAACAATGCTCATAGACTATAACCAATGCCCAGACTATAAACCAATGCACATAGACTATAAACCAATGCACAGACTATAAACCAATGCATATAGGTGCATATAAAACCAATGCACATAAACTATAAACCACAGGCCCATAGGCTATAGCCAGTGTTTATCGTCAATAAACCAAATGCACCCATCGCATACTCCAGATTTCTGAATCATGAAATTTTCGCCTCTGAAGCTAGAGAAAAGTTTCCCAGCGATCCGCGCCAACTCGAAACATTAGTAAAATATTTAGTTATATAGATTTTTACGCTTGCGTACGCGCGCTTTGGTCAAAAGCCTCTTTATTCCCGATTGCTCCGAGAACTGCGACCAGCGCTACGCCATCGCGCTTTCCCCTTTCAATTTTCTTCCCCATTCCAGCTGCTCGCCATCCCGGGATTTAGAGATTTCCGCGTGGGCCGGTTGAGCAGAGAAAGACGAAATATAATTTCTAGAAGTGACTCAGTTCGAGTTTGAAAAGCTTTGGGCAAAAATGCAGCGGGAAAATGTCATAGCCTTCTCTCCAGTGTGCAGGAATCCAACTCACTTCGCTGCTTGGCGACGGGATCTTTTTCCCTGCAGTTGCTTTGCGTGTCACTTTGCATTTGCTTCATCCTAATTTGGCTGCATCACCCAGTTTCCGTTGTTTGAATTGGATTTTTGCCGCTACGACGTACATCCAACTAAGAGACATAAGCGCCATTAGGGAGTACCTGACTCGAAAAGGAGTACCTGATTTTGGAAGGGAGTACCTGACTCTGGAAGGGAGCACCTGACTCTGGAACTGAGTACCTGACTCTGGAACTGAGTACCTGACTCTGGAACTGAGTACCTGACTCTGGAAGGGAGCACCTGACTCTGGATGGGAGCAACTGACTCTGGATGGAAGCAACTGACTCTGGAAGGGAGCACCTGGCTTTGGAAGGGAACACCTGTCTCTGGAAGGGAACACCTGGCTCTGGAAGGGAGCACCTGGCTCTGGAAGGGAACACCTGACTCTGGAAGGGAACACCTGACTCTGGAAGGGAGCACCTGGCTCTGGAAGGGAACACCTGGCTCTGGAAGGGAACACCTGGCTCTGGAAGGGAACACCTGGCTCTGGAAGGGAACACCTGGCTCTGGAAGGGAGCAACTGACTCTGGAAGGGAGCAACTGACTCTGGAAGGGAGCAACTGACTCTGGAAGGGAGCAACTGACTCTGGAAGGGAGCACCTGGCTCTAGAAGGGAGCAACTGACTCTGGAAGGGAGCAACTGGCTCTGAAAGGGAGCAACTGACTCTGGAAGGGAGCACCTGGCTCTGGAAGGGAACACCTGACTCTGGAAGGGAACACCTGACTCTAGAAGGGAGCAACTGACTCTGGAAGGGAGCAACTGGCTCTGAAAGGGAGCAACTGACTCTGGAAGGGAGCACCTGGCTCTGGAAGGGAACACCTGACTCTGGAAGGGAACACCTGACTCTGGAAGGGAGCACCTGGCTCTGGAAGGGAGCACCTGGCTCTGGAAGGGAACACCTGGCTCTGGAAGGGAACACCTGGCTCTGGAAGGGAACACCTGGCTCTGGAAGGGAGCAACTGACTCTGGAAGGGAGCAACTGACTCTGGAAGGGAGCAACTGACTCTGGAAGGGAGCAACTGACTCTGGAAGGGAGCACCTGGCTCTAGAAGGGAGCAACTGACTCTGGAAGGGAGCAACTGGCTCTGGAAGGGAGCAACTGACTCTGGAAGGGAGCACCTGGCTCTGGAAGGGAACACCTGACTCTGGAAGGGAGCACCTGACTCTGGAAGCATGAGGTTATATTGCGTGTCCGAGAGTGTCGGACAACTCTGCTGAAAAGTCCCAAGCGAGTAAGCAATGCCTGCTCATATTAAAATAAACAAATTAGAGATAGGAAATTTCCACCCCGTGATGATGGGCTGGGTTGCCAAGCACCTGTGTGCACGTGAGAGAGATCGCGGCACACGGGGAGGCAGATGGCCGCTCATAAACACACTTGCGAGTTGCGCACTCTAATGAACAAATGCGAGGAGTGAAGAAGTTTGAAGTTCAGACTCTCAGCTGCATCAATCAGCAGCAGCGGCGGGAGTCCCGCAATGTGGCACGCAGCGGCCAGACAATCCCGCAGCTGGCGATGAAGCTCGGGGAAGGGGTGGTCGATTTTGGCAGCCACGGCTGGCGGGTCATGCGCCGATGGCGGCTTCAATGCGAGGCCAGCCCACCATTCATCACGTAGCGACGCAGTCCCCCTCCACCGCTGTCACCCCTCCCGGATCCTTGGGGTATTTGGTCTCTCAGTTCCTGCCCGGAAGAATTATTTTATCCCCAGAAGAATGCCAGCAGCATGAAGGCTCCGCATGCGGCATTTCAGCGCCAGAATTCAGGCCGCACGATTCCCATAAAGCCCGGCTGCCATCTCGGACTTTCCGCCGCCACCCGCTTGGGCTGGGTGGGGGGGGGGGCGGCCCGTCTGGCGGACTTCGGCCTGGCAGGGCTGATTCAACAATGCCCGCGCCGGAGTGATGGCGCCGAGCAGCTGAGGCTGTCTGAGGGGGCGGGGATCAGAGAACGGATACAAGAGAGGCAGAGCAAACAGAGCGGACGGCGAGGGCGGGGAGCAGAGCGAGTGAGAGGGATGACCGGTGGAGCAGCTTCGAACTTCAATCTGCACAGGACATTCCGGAAACCCATTTTAAGGGGGTCTAAGGAAGGAACTCCCACCGAGGGGCGAATTATTGATCCTCGGAGTTTCGGGTCGCCGCCGCAGCTCGGGTGTGGGAATTCGCGCAGGGCCCCGGAGCGCTCGCGGAAGCGTGACACAATCGGGCTGGGAATCGGAGCGAAGAGGAGCGGGGAAGGCCGCGGGGCCGGGAGGCTGAAGGGATCAATTTTTTAGAGATCCCACTTGACCGTAAAATTTCCGGTTGCCCGTGGGGGCCAGCAAACAGGCCGGGTGGGGACGGACGGGGCAGCAAGACTTTTGAGTTCGCCAAAAATTCATTTCCGCCCCAAGACGTGACTCAAGGCTGGCGGCGCATGAAAATTGCATCTTTTGAAACTGGGGATCCCCTTGTGCGTCTCGCCTGAACCGGTCTGCTGGGGACAGTTCTCTCTCTGGAACTGGTAATATACGAGGAGCTACCTGGGGATGCGGTGTGGCCTCCAGATCCTCAGTTGCGTGAGTGAGCATGGGAGGATATGAGCTGCTGCATGTCCGCCAGTCTGTGTCCGCCTGTCAGTGTCTGTCAGTATCTGTCAGTGTCTGTCAGTGTCTGTCAGTATCTGTCAGTGTCTGTCAGTGTCTGTCAGTGTCTGCCAGTCTCTGCCAGTGTCTGTCAGTGTCTGTCAGTGTCTGTCAGTGTCTGTCAGTATCTGTCAGTGTCTGACAGTGTCTGCCAGTGTCTGTCAGTGTCTGTCAGTATCTGTCAGTGTCTGTCAGTATCTGTCAGTGTCTGTCAGTGTCTGTCAGTATCTGTCAGTGTCTGTCAGTGTCTGTCAGTATCTGTCAGTGTCTGTCAGTGTCTGTCAGTGTCTGACAGTGTCTATCTGCCGGATTTGGGAGGATTAGTCGGAACATGACTTTACCCGCTTTGGTTACTTTTACTATTTTACGAGCGTATAAAACCATTGTGATCGAGCGTGCTATGCCATGCCCTGCTAGCCTGCCTGTCAGCCCAGTGCCTGTCTGTCAATGTCCATCTGTCCTTGCAGTCCGACAGAAGCAGCACCGAGCGCCCAAGCCTCTTGTTTACATGCACGCACCGCTGGAATTGCATCTCCTGCCGCTTCGAAGCCTGGGGCAGCCGCTTCCAGGGAATCCTGGGAATGACGTGCGGGCTGCTACGGCGAAGCAAGGGGTAGCGTGTCATCGGGCATACCTGTCCTGGGACCCACGTGTTTATACAACCGGAGAGCTCCTCACTCCTCTGGAGGTCGACGGTGGGTCATTTTTTCGCCTTTCTGAAGCGCTCAATTCCGGTTGTACTGCAATGTTTTTATTGCCTGCTGAACCGAAGCAGCTGGGGGACTCACTTGTCAATGACGCACTGAGAGAGCTTGCTGTCGGCTCAGGGAACTGCGCTCCCTGTTGCTTCTTTTGCCTCGCCTTCGAATTCTCAGCTGGCCTGCGTCTCAGCCAGCTGTCCTTCTGGGAGTTGTCGAATCTCTGCGGCTTCTGTCAAAAAACGATAAAGTTTTCGCTTCAACCAGATTGGCGGAGAGGCCACTCCTTCAAGAAAGAGTTGAAGGTGCAGCAGCCTTCTGTTCCGGGCTTCCCTTAAAGCTAAATTGCATCCACCTATCGCAGGGTGCGCCTGGCAGGCCTGCGCCGCCATGTCGCACTCTGGCGTCCCAGTGGGAGGGCAGGCAGACTGGCCAGCAGGGAGGAAGTGGCACCAGGCAGGCGGCCAATGGGCGGCTGGGCTCGCCATGGTTTGGGTCAGGACAGGGCCAATCCAGGCCACCGACACGGCCGGTGCGGCTGCCCGGAGACCGAGCAGCTCGAAGGCGCTGCAAATGAAAATGTCACAAGCAATTAGATAAGAAGGTGGTGACTCGCAGCGATGGTGATTTCTGGGAATTGAAAAAACGCTATGAAGTAGGCCTGTGTCGGCTTACTCATGGGAGAGAGGGGAGGAAATGAGGCTCTGGCGTGCAGTTCTGGGTCTTATCTTGGCCGGCGCATGCCGCCCGGCGGTCCTGCTGGGAGGGCTGGCGGAACGGGCGTCCAGCCTCCTGCCAGCTTCATCGATACTGCCGCGGCAGCTCGAGGCGCTAAGCTTGGCACTAAACCTGCAATTAAGAGATTGTTGGGGCGGCTGCTCTTCCCGGGCTGCAGGGAAATGTTGGAAATGGAATAATCCGATGTTGTCTCCGCGCCGCAACCCGGAAACTATTGATTGGACCTTCGGCCCTGGAGAACCGCGGCAGTGTGATCAGGATGGACCGCAGCCACAAATCTATGGAAGTGCAAAGTTAATCTGGTAGTGACGTCGACTACCACGAGTAATATGGCTCAGACGAATTGCTCGAAGGTGGCTCAAGTTTTTGCAAGCTTCTGTTCGTCTTTGCCCTGGAAAACATGCGTCTGTACCCTGAAAACATACCCTGAACTCTCCTCTGAAACACCCGAACGCTGCCGTTTGCGCCTTAAAAGAAACTTTTTATCCCGCACTAAATCATGGCACATGGGCCAACTTCAAGAGAACGCGATCTGGGCGTTGCTATGTGACCTAAAATGCACCCCGGTGCAATGCACAAGACCTCTGTGATGACTTATGGGTCAGTGTCATTAATTATTTTGGCACTCAGCAATTTGACTACTTTGCTCCATCGCTAGAAGATGCAGCATCTTCAGGCGGCATCGAGGGCCGCTTTTTGCAGCGAACTCGCATTTTTACAACCGCGCTGCGCATTTGCGGCTTTGAATAAAAATCTTGTCGCGCGAATTCCGGCCAGCTAAGCAAATGCTTTTGGCTTGGCGATTTCCGCATCCGTGTTCGCGGCTGGATTCAGATAAATTCAACAATTTAAACAGAATTCCTGGAGAACCAGCCGCGAATTTTTCTGAGGTGCAGATTTATGGATCCGGGTGGATTTTTAAGAGTCCGGCAGCTGCCTGCGCCAGCAGCAGGCGGAATCCGACACTCCAGCGTGCCAAATTCCTGGCTCCGCCCCTGGCGACAGCACGCAGTGACCCGCTGGTCAGAGCCCTCCCAGCTGTTCCATGCCGGCACCCCCGGCCGAGCATCTTGCGTCACGGTTTGAACTTGACACCGTGACGAACTGCTCTCTCCCTTGTGGGAGCCGGTGGCAGCGCCGACACTCCAGTCTCTGATCGAGCCGATCCTGATGTTGCTCGCGGAAGGATTGTAGGGTAGAAAGACTTTGGTGGGCGCATTCCTCTGCTAATGCGATCGCTTGCTTCTACATGTATTGAATGCGCTTCTGCCCGGCTCGGGACTTGCCAGCGCGTGGCACCGGTGCCCCGGATTTTGCTGCACTCTCCCCTGTCCAAGGCGGAATGCTGCTGCTGGAAGAGCCGTGACTCGCGGCTGCCAGGCTTGGAATCAGAGAGCGGGGAGGGGTTGGCTCGCTGGGATCGTTGTCACGATCTTGTAGCTCCCACCCAGCCTTGCCCATTTCGGCACCAGGAGGGTGTATTCTGCATGGGATGCGACGCAGTTGCCTGTTCCCCGTGCTGCATCACTCAGAGAGGCTCCACTCTCCCGACCCCCGACCCCTCAGCTAATCCTCCCTGTTCTTTTTCCGAGTGGAGCGAGTGCGATTTTATTGCCATTGCGGGTTCAGCGGGATCTGCTGGTGCACTGCAGAATGCGGGTAATACTGCTGTGGCTTCTTGTCGTTTCGGATGCAGTCTATTTTCATTATGGGTATGCGTGGCTCATCGAGAGACTGCATGGAAAACTGATTTCTCACAATTTGCTTTAATTGATCGATGTTATGACGAAGCATATGCAGGTTTACAAAAGGTTTTATCAAATTTCAAGGCTGTTTTTTCTGCCGTCCGAAAAAGTTTTCCGTATGCACTTCAGCTGCGCAGTTTTAAAGTTGGATGAAACCAGGGTGAAAAACAAATTCAGGGACAAAACAAAAGGTGAACTCTCATCACAGCTTGAACTTAATTTAAATTACATGTAATTGTGAAACTATTTAAGACTTGAAATACTCCAATTCACGAAATTTAACATGCATTTATACACTAGAGGCTCGGTGGGCCATCATAGGGGAGCCAGCAGGGGACGCCATCAGGGGCGCCATCAGGTGGAGCCAGCACCAATAATGGGGCGCTAGCAGTAGCCGAGCATAACGAGCATAAAGAGCATACCAAATACAGGCTTGAGGCACTTTTTGATAATGAAATCTATATAAAGTTTATTTTATTAAAATAAGTTATAACAAAAAATCGCAGTTATGATGATATGTCTAATACAAAAATTTGAATCACAAAATATATAACATTGTTCTTTGTTTTAATTGACAAGTTCTAATAATTCATTTGACGACGATGACTAATTCATTCATAGACAAATTAAAATTATCTGACTGAACATGAGTCACTGGAGTTAAGTGATTACTGGAATTGGAATTTAACGGATTTATCTCTATTTATTTGAATACCCTATTATCTTTTGGCAAACAGACAGCTCTACCAGAGTAACCTATTTCGTACTTTAATCTTATTGAAAAAATACTTCTAATAACATAATCAGCAAGAATGGCAACTGTTGAAGTAATGAAAGGCTTGGTAAGCACACTTGACATCTGCAAGTGCAAGTTTGTTACATTTTTTCTCTTGTCATACGTAAAAAAGCCAATATTTATACAGTCTTGGACGTTAAATAGATTAAAGTAGCTAGCTAATGTAATGTATTCAATTTTTTTCAAGATTTTTTTACAAGATTTTTGCATGCAAGAACTTTTTTGTCTTAAATACCATATGCACGTACATGCCCAACCCCCTGATTTACACCAGCCAGGCAACTTACTTTTTGACCAAAATGCAACTTACCTATGAGAGAAACTTTAGCAAAATGAACATAATTGTGGGTAAATTATACTATAGTCCATTTAATGCTTAAAGTTATGGCTATGCCAGAGAAAAACTGATGAAATTTCATCATTTATGCCAGACTTACACTAGGCTTAAGCACCAAATGCCAGGTATATAAATGCCTAGACTAGGGGGGAGGGGGTGCAGGGGAGTTTTTTATAGGCCTACAAACATAAACATTTTTCAATTTAAAAAAGTTTAATGTTTCCATTTGTGTATTTTTATGAAAACTTTAAAAACATATAAGTATTAATAAGATAATAACAGCACAATTTCTTGATTTTAAACTTTGTTTACTTTTTATGAATAATAAAATATTAGTTATTTAAATTCTCCATTTGTTCAAATATAAAGTAAGTTATAGGCCTAGTCAGTGAAATACTAGTCACATTTATTTCTAGGTAGAGAAATATGCCAAAAAATTATCAGTTGTTTTTATGCCAATCCATTTTTCTATCAATTCTTATACCAAGGCAGATTTTTTTCTAGATTTACACTGTTCTCCAACATAACTATAACAAAATGGGTAAATAGTAAGAGTAACTATAATTGTTCTATATTATTTGAGCTTAATACCTTATCATCTTAGTACTATATCTTATTATATCTATTCTATGTTTTTGGGATGGGCATTTTTGCAACTTACCTTGACAAGGCTTTTTATTAGCCTGCTAAATCAGCCAGCTTAACCAAGTATTACACATATACAAGTCAAGTCAAATCTATTTTATCATTAGGTACCATATTGTAGCCATAGTTCAAATCATATATTAGTATATACCAGGTCTAGTGAGGGAAAAAGTATAGGACCACATTTGTATGCCAGGACCAAAAATATTTTTAATTAGATATGCCAAAATTGTATACTTTTTTCATTCTTGGATTTATTATTCATGCAAAAAATGAACTTAAAAATTATGGACTTTTGAAACATGTATTAAGAAAAGAAAATTATAAAAAATATCTTGAATATTTTTATTTGTTAAAAATTACAAAAAAAGTTTTTTTGGCATAAAGTTTTAAGGTTATAATAGTTTTTTTAAATTATTCTTTATATATTGTGTTGATCTTGTTGCTTGTAGTGTATTTACTTTATTTGACCCGATCATGCATGCAGATATGCTATAGATATAAGCCAAATTTTTTTTGTATCTGTCATGTCAAATTTTGACTATGTCATGCATACTAGGATCCATTGTTCATTTCAATGCTTGGAGTTATGTCAGAAGAAAACTTATTCAAATTTTATCATTTATGCCAGACTTATGCCAGGCTTATATGTACCACATACTAGGCATAATGTCTAGACTAGGAGAGGGGGTGCAGGCAATTTGTATAAAGATTTTTCATTTAAAAAAAGTTTAATGTTTCCATTTGTGTAGTATAATTAAAACTTTATAAACATATAAATATCAAAAGATAATAATGTAAAAGTTTATGCATTATAGCACAATTTCTAGATGTTAAACTTTGTTTTACTTCTTACAAACATATATGCCCAACTTCAAAATTTCACTCATCCAGTGCAACTTAATTTTGTCCAGATTTGTGACTTAGTTCCTCCCAATTGTGACTTGTTTCTCTTGATTGCAACTTAGTTCCCCCAATTGCAACCTAATTTTTACTTTGTATGCAACTTAGTTCCTCTCAATCATGCATGCCCAACACCCACCCAACCTATTTATTTATCTATTTTTCTATCAATTCTTATGCCAAGCATTTATGCCAAGGCTAATTTTTTCTAAAATTATGCCAAAGATTTCTGGCATAACTGTAAAAAATGGATTATAGGCTGGGATATATATTGAAATATGCTAAAAATGGCAAGTACCCTTGTTGTATACTAGGAAGTCCCAGATGTTGCCTTTCAAAGTATAGAATTGCAGAAGGTATAATATACATACATGCGCAACCCCCCTGATTTACACTGGCCATGCGACTTACTTTTTGACCAAAAATGTGACTTACCTGTGAAAACCCTAAGGCAAATTAATGTAAAGTTTTGAGTAAATGGCAGGAATAACTATGACTGTCTTATTAGGCCTAAATGCCTCGGCATCTAATTAGTACTATGTCCATATTCTTTGGGGTGGCATTTTTGTGACTTACCCCTGGTACACCACAACTTATGGTGGCCAGATTGGCCATGTCGGCCAGCAGTTGCGCATATATGTTAATATATGCCAGAAAATTCTGGCATACAAATGTTTTAGCTAGTATATAAATCGTATACAAAGAGGAAATACAATTTTCTGGCATAATCATCAGTTTACAATTCTTAGGCCTATCTATACATGTTCAAGCTTGTGGTGCAACATGCAAAAGCATTGAGGTATATATCATAATTGTATAAATTATGTCGAATAATCTTTTGCTATAGCCAAAGTCAGGAAGATTGCCTTTTCATAGAAATTTCGATATAAAAAAGAGTTAGATACATATTGTGCTGGCATATTCTGGCACAATAGCAGGCAAGGACAAAAAATCCAGTGTAATGCAAGACAAAAAATTGCATAATTTGTTGCAAGACAAAAACTTTGGCAAGACAATATTTTTGTAAAGAGATAATTTTTTATTAGGCCCTACACTTTTTTGTTCACCAGTGTATTGAGAGCTTTTTTAATTATAATATATTAACATTGCATTTTCTATGAAACAGATTCAAAAAAAGTTTTACCATATTTTTTTAAACAATAAAAAATACAGATTTTTGTTTTTGCATTAAAAAAACAGTTCTAGCATACAGTGCAAGCAGACTTGTTTGATAGGAATAGTTCTAGCGCATGGCACAAATAAACTTTTTTGATAGGATTTGTTCCAGTGCAGGCATACCATGATCTTGACTATGGTGCTATAGTAAAGTTAATTTAAAAATTGTGGCAATAAATTAGGTCTTTTAAGTAATATGTTAAACTTTTCTATAGTTACTAATGGACAATAAACCTAAATTAGTAATATATCTAACTATTTTTTTTACTATTTTTTTGTTTTTAAATGATATAGGTTTCAATTTTCTGCAGCAATTATTCATTGCATCTACTGCTTGTTGTATTTAGTTATATGCTTATTAATCACATAATTTTTAGTGCTAGCTCGTATATAGTTTACTAGTAAACACTTAATCGGTATAATTTATTGGCATACACTTTACTAGATAGCCAAATACTTTCCCACTTATATATAACAATATGGAATATAGATTGGGTATCAATTTTTTGTTTACTGGCAGTTCTTCTATTGAGGAGATAAAAGTTTTCTTTCTAAAACTGCTAGGAAATAGGAGTAGGATGGGGAGCTGCAGCACTTTAATGATGTGAATAGAGAGGAGATTGTTAGGTAGCTCCCTATCCTACTCCTCATTCCCATCCCATTTCCCAGCAGACTAACAATTCTAAGAGAAAAAGGCATTCTGTCTACTTAGCAGATCAACTGTCAGTAGACAAATGAACTGGAAACCCTTTCATCCACCTTTGCAATTGCATTAGGGGCTAGGGGAGAGGTCTATAATACTAATAGCTATATTTGGACATAGGAAGAGGGGTAGAGTTGCATAGTATCAATGTTAGGCTTAGTATCTCATTGTATTTACTATTTGTAATCCCTTTGCTAGATCATATTAAATGTACACTTGAATATATGTGAGAACCAAATGCATATAATGTACCAAACAAAATGTATGCTATTAGAAAATTCTAGCATAAATTATGTCTTTTAGAGTGTGGTTTATATTTGTTTAAGTATGTTTTGGATGCAAGTCATTTTGTTTGAGCTCTAATCTCAGTTGGCTTATCTCCCATCTCAGGGCCCAGATGTGCGCACGATCAAGCTGAATGGCCATGTGGGCTTTGACAGCCTCCCTGACCAGCTGGTGAACAAGCATGTTGCCCAGGGCTTCAGCTTTAACATCATGTGCATCGGCGAGACGGGCCTCGGCAAGAGCACCCTGATAGAGACCCTGTTCAACCAGCGCTTCGAGTTCACGCCTTCCTCGCACGAGGTGCCTCAGGTTAAACTGAAGCCGCATACTTACGGTGAGCAGTGTTGGACTGCTAGCTTAATGTATATAAAGTATGAAAGTGAACTTTTTAATTTGTAAATTTTCAATGCTTCGTACAGACCTGAAGGAGGGCAGCGTGAAGCTGAAGCTCACCATCATTGAGACCAGTGGCTTTGGCGACCAGGTGAACAAGGAGGACAGCAGCAAGCCGATCATTGACTACATCAACCAGCAGTTTGAGAACTTCCTGCAGGAGGAGCTCAAGATCAAGCGATCGCTGCACACCTACCACGACACTAGGGTGCACGTCTGCCTGTACTTTATCGCGCCTACGGGTCACTCGTGAGTGCTTAACCGATTCCGTTCGTTTTTGACTCATGATATTTAGCAGTTTTAGTAATACATATTTTACTACTCCTCTGTGTTTCGAACTTTTGAAGTTTCCAGTTAAAGTCTCTAAATTCACTCTTCTTCCAGTCTGAATCACAGATACTAGAACAACCAGATGGGCCACTCAACACATTTGCGTGTAAGCTACTTTCAGTTCAGTAGCAAGTTAAACGGAAGCATTTTAATGTATTTTTAAAGTCAAGGCTCATTTATTGGCTCTTACCTCCAGCTTAAACCCTCCAACTGCGCCTTTCCACACTAACCCCCACCCCACCCCAATTTTTATTGCCTTTCTCGGAATTCCAGCCTAAAGCTGCCATGTACATTTCAGTAAACTGGCCAATGTACATTATTGCTGAACCAATTAGCAAGTTGTTTACGCCTGCAAGCTTGGGCTTCTAAACTTATCAAAGTCATTTCAGCTGCCTTTATTTTTATAAAATAGCTTATGTATTCTTCTTTGCTACTGAACTGAAAGTAGAAAGCTATTTTACTAAGTAAATGTGCCTGAGTGGCCCATCTAGTTATTTTAGTATCTGTAGGTCTGAATCTGCAATAAATTGGCAAACGGCAATATCAATATTCCTCAATTTTCATTTCCAGACTCAAGTCGATCGACATGGTCACAATGAAGAAGCTCGACAGTCGCGTCAACATCATTCCGGTAATCGCCAAGTCCGATACAATTACCAAGCCGGAGCTGCAGCGCTTCAAGACAAGAGTAAGTCGCGATTTCTCCTTTTTAGGCGAATTTTTTACTACAGTGTATTTTTCCGCCTTACTAACTGACTTTTCGATACATATCGGCAAAGATATTTTATCCATTTTTACCCGAGCTTGAGCTATAGAAGTCCAACTGTACCTGTTAGCAGTAGTGGGGAAGCAAATTTGTATTCCTCTTGACCGGTTTTTCGGTGGCTTTGCTCACCTTGCGGGTTTTCAAATGCAAATTTCTTCCCAAAATCGATTTTTTTATTTTTTGATGCCAAATATCCCAAAATTTAATCGATTTCTTCCAGATCCAGAATGAGATCGCCAACAACGACATCCACATCTACCAGTTCCCCACCGATGACGAGACCGTCAGCGAGCAGAACTCAATTATGAAGGTGAAGATCGGCCTGATTGGGATAAAATATGCGGCTATTGAGCAAAAATCCCCGCTGAGAAGGTGGAATCGAACCACTCCGACGCTAGTCGGCTACAGGTTTGAAGCCTGCACCCCGGACCACCGAAGGTCATCCCAGCAGGCTCTGGGGCTGTCGGCGTGCCTATTTATACCCGGATTGGGGCCGGCGAAGTCATGCACCGGAAATGCACAGGGGCGCAGGCTGGCCGGCTCGGAATACAAGCAGATTAGTTATGGAATTGAGCAGTATGGAATTGTAGCGATTGGGAAATCTTTGAAGTTACGCTTATGACCTTAGAAAGAGTTTCTTGGAGCTGCTTGGAGAGCTATTTTTCTATTCTACTACTAATGTTCATGCTTTAATGTTCATGTGTGATTTATTATCAATTATCATCCTTAAAGTTATGCTTCTTATTTCTTAGCAAAAAAGTCAATTAGCTCAACCATAATCAAGTTGATTTTTAATTCTCGACATTCAGTTTTGATTGGGACAGAAGCCAATTTTTAGTAGCGGTAATCCTATTCAAGGATAAATCTAGCTGATCAGGGTCTGCGACAATTGAATTGCTGCAATTTGACTGCCACTAATCACCTAAACCCTAATTCTCATACTCATAACCTATTCCTCATTAATTCCCAGAGTAAGGAAACTCTAATTCCTTATTCTAACCTAAAACCCTAGGTCTAAACCCCTAACCTAAACCTTGATTCTCTAACCCTGATTGCTCCCAGCTGATCCGAGGCCGTTTCTTTAAACAGTAGCTCGTGTGAACAGGCCTATCAACAGGATTTACAAGCCTGTGACTGTGACTCAAAGCTATTTGATTATATTATCACCTCCTCGCCCCCCCCCCCCGCAGAACCTGGTGCCCTTCGCCGTGGTTGGCAGCTCAGATGAGATCACAGTGAACGGGCGCAAGAGCCGGGCCCGCCAGTACCCGTGGGGCGCCGTCCTGGTTGACAGCGAAGCCCACTGCGACTTCGTCCGCCTGCGGGAGGCCATGCTCCGCGTCAACATGGACGACCTGCGCGAACGAACCCACGCGATGCACTACGAGCACTACAGGAGGCAGCGCCTGGCCGAGATGGGCTTCAGCGACGAGGATAAGCTCAGCCTGCAGGAGATGTACGAGAAACGGCGGGAGACCCACCAGGTGCTCACCTCAACCTGGATATTTTTATTGGATATTATTCTCGTGCCGTTCCTCCTCTTTAAGTTAGCTCTTTGCATGAAGATCCACGGAGTCATTTCCCTCAGGACTGATTCAGTCATTCAATCAGCTGATCATTTCCCTCAGGACTGATTCAGTCATTCAATCAGCTGATCATTTCCCTCAGGACTGATTCAGTCATTCAATCAGCTGATCATTTCCCTCAGGACTGATTCAGTCATTCAATCAGCTGATCATTTCCCTCAGGACTGATTCAGTCAGCTGATAATTTCCTTCAGGACTGATTCAGTCAGCTGATAATTTCCATCAGGACTGATTCAGTCAGCTGATAATTTCCATCAGGACTGATTCAGTCAGCTGATAATTTCCATCAGGACTGATTCAGTCAGCTGATAATTTCCCTCAGGACTGATTCAGTCAGCTGATCATTTCCCTCAGGACTGATTCAGTCAGCTGATCATTTCCCTCAGGACTGATTCAGTCAGCTGATTGCACCACAGATTCAATGATTCAGTCAGCTGATTGCATCACAGATTCAATGATTCAGTTAGCTGATTGCACCACAGATTAAATGATTCAGTCAGCTGATTGCACCACAGATTCAATGATTCAGTCAGCTGATTGCATCACAGATTGAATGATTCAGTCAGCTGATTGCATCACAGATTAAATGATTCAGTTAGCTGATTGCATCACAGATTAAATGATTCAGTCAGCTGATTGCACCACAGATTCAATGATTCAGTCAGCTGATTGCATCACAGATTAAATGATTCAGTCAGCTGATTGCATCACAGATTAAATGATTCAGTTAGCTGATTGCATCACAGATTAAATGATTCAGTCAGCTGATTGCACCACAAATTCAATGATTCAGTCAGCAATCGCATCACAGATTCAATGATTCAGTCAGCTGATTGCACCACAGATTCAATGATTCAGCCCGTTCGGTCTGGTGCACTTTATTCCTGAATAATTAACCTGGTCATCATCAATCCCGCAGGCGGAGCTGCAGCGCAAGGAGGAGGAGATGCGCCAGATGTTCGTAGTGCGCGTCAAGGAGAAGGAGCAGGAGCTGAAGAAAGCCGAGGGTGACCTGCAGACGAAGTTCGAGGCCGTCAAGAAGCAGCACGCGGATGAGAAGCGCAAGCTGGAGGAGAAGCGGCAGGGCCTGGACGAGGAGATTGCGGAATTCCAGCGCCGGAAGACCGCGGCTGACAACCGGAACAATCTGGCGTCCGGCACGAGCTTCACGCTCAGCAAGTCCAAGAAGAAGTGAGCAGCGGCTCAGCTGATGTGACACGGAAGTGGAGGCGATGATTTCTGTTTCCTAATAACTGCAGTGAATTGGGCGGGGCCGGTGCTTCAGCTCAGGCTGGCTGATGCTCGAGAGACTGCTTAGCGTTATGATGAACAAAATGCCAGGCTAGTCACGGGCTCCGTATTTGCGCATCGCAGTGCCCTAAGCGTTTCGGCAACACCGTTTTATTTTACTGTGCTTGTCTGCAATTTCTAATTTCCTATCTGCTTTGCCGCAATCTGTTCTATATCTGCATAGCCTTTTGAGTTTTCCGAGAGCAGCGCACTCACTAATTTTCTGCGTATGAGTTGCTCTCATGCAGCTGTTGTTTTTTACAGTTTTTACTCTGCTGTTTGATATTTTAATGTTATTTAAATTTTGTTTCAACGCTTAGCAAAGCTGTATTAATCTAACATTTATTTCAAATAATTCGAATATTTCTATGTTGGCAGACTGGAAACCCCAGGCTTGTGTTGCTGACTACCGCAATTCGCTTCGCTCTGTTTGTGCCCATAGTTATCGTCTTTGCTATGCGATTCTTTTTATTCTTTACAGTATTTTTCTGCATTGAACTTCCACGCTTAGTGCACTCACTCTGATGTAATCCGGTTTATAACAAGTCTTATTGCTGTACTTTTCTAACTATTGTGACCAATCAACTTTTATGTAGTCAACTTAGTCCACGCGATTTGGTTATTTAAAAGCAAACTGAAATCTGCATGCTGTTTGCGAACGTTTTGATAAAACTTGTTAAAAATAAAATTTGCTATGCGGTTCCGTGCACAATATCTACCGCGATGTTAAATCTTCACAGCGAGAAAGTCTGGTTTCAGTATACTGTTTTGTTTTCGGTTTTAGAATTGCAACAATCAAAATCAACGTTGGGTTGATTTTTGTATATAGGATTTGTATATAGGAGGAATAGTAACTTTGGAAGCAGACAGGAGCAAAGCACCAGGAAAAATCGTAGTGCAAGAACCCCTTAATTTTGATCCGCTTTTCCCCTGTCTTAATAATTGATTTCGAGACGTTAAATTATTAGAAGCGAAGGCAAATGAAACGCCCTGTAGAAAGCTAAAAATGAGGTAATTAGTTTTCAGTTAACTTGAATTTTACATATCACTTTGGTAGTAGTGACTCTGGCGCATTCATTAATAAATTTGATATTTTTGAAGTTTTGCTGTGTGCACACCCGTTGCATGTGTGCATCATTACCGATTACAATGTAAATACGAGTATACATTTTTTATTTATTAAGACTCTAGCTCGCTGGAGAGTTACACATTACACTGTAGCAATGACGACTTAAGTAGTAGAATGACAGGAAACCTCGTTTCTTAGAAAATTTTAGAAGGCAGGTTTTCCTGAAAAAATACGCTACGGAGATAGGAAGTTTTCATTTTTTCAGCACAAAAATTGTTATTGCTTTTGATAGGAGGCAGATCCAGTGTTCATCTTTTGTTGTGAAGCTTTCTTATTGCTCTATCGATATTCATAAAGCTTTTCGTTCAGAAATTAGGATTCTATGTAAATTTTTTATTCTACGTCCATTTCCTGTACCTAAAAATAATAAAAATGCATTGCACAGCCCCAAATCTTTGGCTTTCTGAATCTATTTTATCATTTGTGCTACGCATATTCGTTACACAGTCAGGTAAGAACGATAGAATAGACTCATAAAACCAAAAAGCCGAGCTGTGCTATTTTAATGGTTTTTAGGCACAAGGCATGCGCCAATTTACGTTGAAAAAATAAAATAGAATCCTAATTTTCTGAACGAAAAGCTTTATGAATCTCAATAGAGCAATAAGAGAGGCACAACATATCAAAAGATGAACACTGGATCTGCCTCCTATCAAAAGCAATAACAATTTTTGTGCTGAAAAAAATGAAAACTTCCTATCTCCGTACTCCTTAATGTATTTTTTCAGGAAAACTTTAAAAGTTTCTAAGAAACAAGTTTTCCCGTCCTTCTACTTAAGTCATCCTTGCACTGGAGACGTTAGCGAACTAACGGACCCATCCAAAGAATAAAGCTACGACTGAAAATTTTAACACATTTGTTTTACTGTAACTGATGATTCATTTCACTTAATAGTGCAGCAAAAAAAATTAGTATTATGTATCTGTAATGAATCGAAGAAAATTTTTTAATTGTAAATTTTAATAGATTATCAGTAAACAGTTCTGCATTTGTTAAATAGAGTAGAAACTTTGTTTTAGTATCTGACATATCAACTTTAATTGACCATACTGGAAGTGATTATTTTAAAGTAAAAAAACAAAGGCGTTTTCGTATGACAAATTTGTTCCCTAGGCCTATGTGTCATCCATGGAGCTTGCGTCTGTACATACGTTAACTAAAGTAGCACTAAACATGATCTTTTTTTTTGTCAAATTCTATTTCAATATTTCGTACTCAGTTCCAATTAACAGTTATATTTTTTATTAATAATTAGGCCTACTGACTAGGGCCTAACTTTCCAAACGATAGCAAGGCTAGAGGCGTAGGCCGAGGCGGAGGCTAAATTATTAAGCTCTATTTCCAAGGCTTATTTCTTTTCTACCTCAGCTATAATTCTGTCATTTTATAATTAAAAGCATTTGATCATTTTCTAATCATTACACACCATGAACTTCTTTGGCTAGGCCTATTAATATATTAAGTCTAGACTGGCAAGGCAAGAGGGGCAACCATTAAGAAAAAGCCAAGGATGGCTAGGCCAAGGCATAGGTTTAACCCTGTTAATTAGGCCTATGCCCTAAGTATTAGGCCAGTATTGAATCTTGGCAATGAGCTATAAGAACAAAAATTTGTGACCTATTTTCAGTGTACCTAATTTTTAATATAGGAGATTTTTGTTTAACAACTAAATTCAATTTAATTTTGTTTTCATTTTCAATATTTTTACAAGTATAATACATATATATTGTTAATATTATAAAGCTTTGGCCTTGGCTCAAGGCTATAAAAATTAATAATTTCTATAATTTAAAAGTAAAATAATGCTTCACTTCTATTCTAATTTCAAAAGTTATATATAACCATAATCAGGAAGATGGCGTTTTATCCAGAAAATTCCAGCATACACAGGAAAATTTTGGGCCAATTTTTTTTTTTGGTCTATAGTCAAGATGATATACAATATGCAGAAATTTCTGGTGTACCATTGAAAATTTTACTTTTTTTGGCATATAATTGGCATGAAACATGAGGCAAAATAATTTGGCATACCTTTTGGCATGACGCTGTGGCATAAATAAATTGTTGGCATAATGCCATAACCTTAGAATCTTATTATAAAATCATAAAAACCATAAAACTCGTAAGATAAAGTTCATAACTATTCGTGATATATAAAAATTTAAAATTCCACGCAAACTAATCATGTAATTTTCTAAAAAAAACTTAAACAAAAACTAGTGCATTGTATTTGGTGAGTGAAGCGGGTAAAGTAGAGGTGTTTACGAAGTAGGCAAAAATGTGTAACGCAAAAAAGGTCATTTATTGTCGCAAAGACTTGAAAACCTGGCGTAAGTTCCTAGGACCTTGGCATACATTTCAGTATAAAGTGGCATAGATTTTTAGGGAACTTTTTATTCTTGCATTGCATATACCATGACATGATCCTGACTATGGATTTCAATGTTCACAGTATAACACGGTTTAGAGAAACTACCCCATGGCATGCAATAGCATACCACAACACACAATTGTATGTCGCGCCACTTTGGGCATGGGGCTTTGCCCACCCACAATATCTTAAATATTAATGCATAAAAATTTATTTAAAAAAACTATTTTTTAAAACTGAAAAAGACAGAAAATGTTTTTTTCTAGTGCTATTTTCTTTTGTTAAAGTCATTAAAATTTTAACACAAATGAAAAACTTTGTTAAAGTTTTGTAAAGATGTTCCAAAATTCGAATTTTGATTTTTATTTTCCAAAATTTAGATTTTTTAAAGCAAATTTTGATTTCAAAAAATAAGTAGTAAATTGAAAGTAGATCTTAAAGTATTAAACTTTGTTTTTCTGAATTTTGATTTCAGAAAATTTCAATTTTGATTTCAGAAAACTAACAGTTTTTTATATTTGCCTAGATTTAAAATGCATAAAAGTTTTATAATTTTTGTATAGAATAAAGAGGTCTATCTCAAACATTTAAAAGTCCTTTTCAAATCTCATTTGAAGACTAAGATAGCAAACTTGCAGAAAGAATATAAATATAAATGTGTTAGCTATTGATCTGAAAATATTTAATTGTACATAACAATTTTATAATAAAATTTATCTTGAAATTAAATATCGAAAAATGCAAAAAACATTTTTTTTCTCACAAAAATACATTTGAAATTTTGCATTTTATATAATTTTGATGCAGGTAGTCTAAATCTTTAATTTTTTTATGATCTATCAAGTTCTAAAGTAATTAAGTTTTACAAGTTATTACAAGTAGAAATTATTTTGCTTATAATAAAAAAGAATAATTCTATTAGACATGTATGAAAAATTCATTCTGGTCATCTTATATACTAAAAATTAAGATACTGATTTCAAAAATTAAAGACGTCATGTTTCAAGGCCCAAAAAATTCTATGTAACATAGTACATGTCTCAAGTAGTAGTTGCATGACAAAAAGTGAGTTATTTTGTAGAATATACCAAGAAACTTTACTTAGTCTTCTATGTATACCATATACTAGGGCTGTCTAGGACCTCATTGCATATGAGAATTAAAAAAGAGAAGCATCTTTGAGACTTGAAAATATAGCTTAGGTCAAGGAGCCTCTATTGAAGTCCTTAAATATGCAATTGGTTTTCATTTGAATTATGGTAAACCATGCTTGGGCATTTCTATTGGCAACAAACATGTGTATGTCACTATTGGATAGAATAGTAGTCATATGACTGCTCTCAGCCAATAGCAACTTACATGTGTGTTGCCAATACAAATAGCCAGGTGATTCCTAAGATTGTGCATATATATGGTAAACTTATAAACTATGCCATCTTTTTCATTAAAAAGCATTAAAATTACATGACTTTTGTAAAAAATAGCTGCTTTGTATTTTCAACAAATATAGATTGTTGAATATTATATTTATAATGTATATATATGCATATGCCCAACCTCAAAATTTCACCTGTCTGGTACAACTTAGTTTCTCCCAATTGCAACTTAGTTCCTCTTGATTGCAACTTAGTTCCCCCAATTGCAACTTAATTTTCACTTTGTATATGACTTTTCTTGCCTTTTTCTCTTTTCTTCTCTTTTTTGTCTCCTCTTCCTCTCTCTTTTCCATCCTTTCTTTTCCTTTTCTCCTCCTTTCCTTTCTCCTAATTTTTTGTTTTTCAGGTTTTCAATTTTGCAACTTACCTTGGCCGGTGGCCATTACACCTGTCTAGTTTGGATGGGTTGGACAGGTGTTGGGCATATATGATAATGTATAAAGTATAATGTATAAAGGCCAGATGCATAATCATAATAATGTTTTTATGAATTAATTTTCTTAATAGTTTTATGTCAAATTAGAAACCAAATTGATTTGTTATGTTCATAATTTTAAGTAATAGAAACTATAAATGTAGCATTCTTAATAGATTTTTTCTTTACCTACGAGTACTAAGTTTTTTTTAGTATTCATGCTTTGTACAGCCTTATATACCGGTAATGCAGTTTAATCAAAGAATTCTCCTAATTAAAAAAGCAAACCACTTGAAAAATTAAAATGCTTTCATTAGGTAAAGAATAACTTTAAGGCTTTTATTATAGTATTATATTACTTTTCTAGTTAAGCATCATAAACTGAGGCACCAAAAACACAAGTAAAATATTTATTTTGTTGTCAAATTTTGTCAAGAATGTAAAAATTCTTTTAATTTTTTTTTACAATTTCCCTTTGTCTACCACAATTTATGCTGTATGGGTCAGAGAAGCTAGGTTGGCTAGCAGTTGTGGATTATCTTAAGGATATATCTTAAGACGTAAGATTTCATAGTTTATATTGCGACTTGCCTCTAGGCTATAGCTCCTATTGAAACCAAGGGGTGCTTATGTGGAGATTAAGTAATGATGATAAATAGTGAGTTGTCAAATTATTTGTTCTTAATCAATGGCAACTTGTTTGTATTGCCAGAATAATTGGTTGGTTTTGCAATTAAATTTAAGTAGAACACAAAGAATTCAGTTTTCTGTGACCAATATTACCTTTATCTAAGGTCGCATTTGCATTGCCTATTCTTGCAGCGCATCCTCTGAACGCAATGGCTCGGTCTAGAGCTTCTGCTCGCAAAGGGAAGAGCAAGGCCAAGAAGGGCAAGAAGGGAGCCGCCAAGAAGGCCTCCCCTGCCAAGAATGCCAAGGCCAGCAAGGCTACAGCCAAGCAGGTGAAGGATGCCGCCAAGCAGGCCGCTGACGCCCAGGCTGACAGCAAGTGATGGAGCCGGCCATCATGTCTGACTCGGGCATGGCCCAGACTATTTCTGTTGTCTCCTATTAAAATTTTGCAATACCTTCCTGCACTGGGCGCCTCCCTATCTAGTATTTTAGTGCGGTTTTTATCTATCAAAAAACCAAAGAATTGACATACCTGTACTCTACTGCAATTCATCTCTGAGTCTTACCGTACTCACCCCCAGTTTGTTCAGCAGTGCTACTGCTCTGGGGCAAGCAGCTGACTGTTTAAACTTACAATTTCAGCAGATGTTCCGCTTTTTCATTTTTCAGAAAACATCGCTGTTTACCATTTTTTCGCGTAGAAATCTTTTTAACAGCTCCCCACTGTACTGTCGGGAAGACTTGTTTAAGCAAAATTATCCCTTCATTGTTTATCAAACTTACATTAGTTCAGTGTGAAAAATACATCTTTTATCTCAGTCCCTTTAAAATGAATTGTCTGTTGTCATTTAAACCTGCTTGCTAATTAGAATTTATTTTAGAAAGGCGGTATTTACTATCAGCGATTTAAACTAAATGGAGAGCAGCGGGCAGGGTACACTGGAAGGACATGGACTAACCAGGCTCGAACATTTGTAACCTGCTTGAAATGCTGGGAATTCTTTTATGATCTATTTGATTAATTTGGCATTTCCTAAGAATTCCTGAAGCATGGTGAGGGTTACGGGGCCTGCAGTGCTAGTATTTCAAGACAGCTAAGCCTGATTTTGTGCACCTGCGTTGCTCAGTGCAGTAAGACTATTGGGAGCCCATTGGCATGCATTCCCACCCATTGCGAACTGACTATTGGAAAATCGAATGCATGATGACGTAATCCCGTTGCCTCTTCAGTGAGATGGCCCGCACCAAGCAGACAGCCCGCAAGTCCACCGGCGGCAAGGCGCCGCGCAAGCAGCTGGCCACCAAGGCCGCTCGCAAGTCCGCGCCGAGCACGGGCGGCGTCAAGAAGCCGCATCGCTACCGGCCTGGCACGGTGGCCCTGCGCGAGATCCGGCGCTACCAGAAGAGCACCGAGCTGCTCATCCGCAAGCTGCCATTCCAGCGGCTGGTGCGCGAGATCGCCCAGGACTTCAAGACCGACCTGCGCTTTCAGTCGGCCGCCGTTGGTGCCCTGCAGGAGGCCAGCGAGGCCTACCTGGTCGGCCTGTTCGAGGACACGAACCTGTGCGCCATCCACGCCAAGCGGGTCACCATCATGCCCAAGGACATCCAGCTGGCCCGCCGGATCCGCGGCGAGCGCGCCTGAGCGCTGTTTAGCACTCTTGCGAAACTCGTACTGGCTGCAGACTCTTCTGTAAATAGGTCGCGTTTTTTGTGTCTAATTTCTATTTGGCATTGTCAGCTATTTCTATTAATATATCAACACTTTCTGTGGTATGTTGCGTCCCGCACAAAACATTGTGTTATTTGTGACAATTTCATCACTACTATTTTATCTTAGCCAGCATTGACAGCAGGCAAAGCACCCGTGTTGGCTGTCCGCTGTTGACAACTGCACTGATTCGCGTAATAATTGTTGCGTTTTCGTTTCTGTCGCTTTTATCCAATTTTTACTTTTTTATTAATTGCAAATTACTGGCGTCAACTCTGGCGAGTGCTTTAGCGTTATTTTTGTGTGAACAAGTCTCGCTAATTATTGACGAAATAATAAATACACCGAATACTGTCAGTGAGCGCAGGCCTTTGCTAACAACATCTCTGAGGCCCGCAGCAAACCGTTAAAAACAAAATTATGATTCTATGGCAAAAATAATGTTTATTAAAGTTTTCTGTACACGGCTGCAATGCAGCAATCGGGGTTGTCCTCGACCGCGACATGTATGTCGAACATGCTGAATCCTCACCGTGCCAGGCTAATTCCTCCGCCTGCACGATGCAACCTACTGTGCGATGGTTGCACACGGATAAGGAGATTTCGGTGAAAATCCAGCCTCCGGCAGCAATCATGATTGGTGCGGATATTTGTGTGTACTCTCGTATCTCAATGACTATAAAGTAGTACACAAAGGCGAATCGTGTACATGTAGGACAGGATATGCACTTCTACCTTCTGGGGCATTTTGAAAGCTGCTGGCTTATGCGAAAAATGTACGTACTTTAGTTTTGGTGTACATGTGCACTAAAGACATCTGAATCTAGTGTGGTACTTTTGGAATAATTGATATCCAACTTTAAGTACGTGTACCGCGCGGTATGGCTGGGTTACACTGATTGTTGCAAAGCTTTTTTGAAGCCGGATTTTAATATAAGCATGCAAGCATGTTGCAAAAGTGCATGTAATGCTTTGCACCTTAGAATGAGGTGTCCTCGTACAAACGTAGGCAATTTATTTATGCACAATAATGGGGAAGGCAGTTCAAATGTAAGGCTTTGATATCTGAGTCTTTTTGTCTTAGCTTTCTTCTTCCATGGGGGAGAGCTATAGTTGCATACTTTGGGCCTCCTCACTCCTCAGAAGCCCCTTGCCCAAGGAGCCCAGGATCCAAGGCTTACATGTCAAGGCTCACAGTGAGTTAGTCACGGTTCAGTCAATCATGGGAAGTTGCCGAACCACTGAGGCGGTGCGTGAAGTCTCTCAGAGCGGTGCAACGCAGTGGCGTTGGCGGCGCCGCCTCTAGTTGCCCGCCGTCCAGCTGTTGCGGAGCTTATCGGCCGGTGTCATCGGCCCCGTCACCCCAGCCGCGGCGGTCATCCAGGATGCAGCGGCTGATGTGCCAGCGGCTACCATCGGTCAGAGTGATTGTGTTGCCCTCACGACTGACAACTGTCTGTTGCTCGGAGACGCTGCTGCTGAGCTTTCCACGCCTTGGCCGACGGGCGCGGACGCGGCTCCCGACAGTCAGCGCTGCGTCCTTGATCAGAGGCTGGTTCTGCATGCTGGCGCATCCGGCGACGGCGCTCTTGACATTCTAATGCTGCTGTCGCTCTGGGACGCCGCACTGCAGCTCCTGGTCCGTCGTTGACTCGGTGCTTGCTGGTCAAAGACGATCAAGAGGCAGGCGGAGCTTCCGTGATAGCATCAGCCGGCAACTTCTTGGTCAGCGTGTTCTCGGATGACCGATACTCCAGAAGCAGCTCCTGAACCACCTGCTTCACCGGTTTGGGCCGAGATACGTAGAAGAACCTTTTTTTAACTAACGAGCTTTATTTAGATTTCCCTGCAGGCCGTAGGCGAGAAGTGCGCACAATGAGGTCTTGATGAATCCGTTAAACCTCTCGACTCCGCCATTCTGCTGTGGGCAGTAGAACGGAGTGGCGATCTTGATGTCGATCAGCGAACTGAGGAAGTCCGTGAACTCTTTCGACACAAACTGAGGTCCGAATTGTCCATAGTAATTTCGTGTGGAACAGCTGCGAAGAGCTTCTATACAAGTGAATTAGATGCACGGCTTTCTGCTTCCCGATTTATAGGCACTTAAACTTAACCTTATTAGTCGATCAAGCCTCTTTGTAGCTCTCAGTAGCGTACGTAGGTAGTGCTGCCACCAGTCCGTCGGGTCTCCGCCTTCGGTGGGGTGAGTTTCCGTCGGGACGAAAAAACTAAGACGAGCGAACGCAGCACAACGTGCAGATTTGCAGCTCCACGTACGGCGTCTCGTCAGCAGTCCTGCCGGGCTTTGGTGGGTGGTAGGGAGGGCTGTGTTAGCCTAGCTCTCGTAGGCTTGGAGTTGGGTTTAGATTGGGTCTCAGTCAGACCAATAGCAGGAGAGTTAAATGTACGCAGACACAGAACGGGCGTTCAAGTGACTAACGTGAAGCTATACTGGGAACTAGAGACTGGAAACTGGAAACTGGAAACATGCTTGACGGAAACAAGGGTGAGGGGGTCTGTATTTATAGCGCGAGATTCACCACTGCCCCCAACGCACAAGACATCGTGACTTTGTTCTATCTTTAGAACTGACGTCACTGGGGTCTCCAGGCAGAGTGCACTAGGCTGTGACTCAATGTCTATTTTTAGAAACATGAGTCACTCCTCTCCTTAGAGAAAGGAAGGCCTTAGGCACTTGATTCTCCCATAAACACAGACACAGTCCAGGACTCCAAGAAAACAAGATCTCCAAGGAAACAGGCCACTGAAGTGACCTCAGGGACTACTGGAGCAAAACAAGAGCAGCTACCACCACAGAGAATTGCCTGTGGCCTGATGCTGTGTTGACTTTGCAGAATTGCAAGGCGATAGCGAGAGTTGGGCCTGTGGGCCTTGGCTGTCGTGAGAGACAAACTGAGAGACAATGAGTTAAGTATCCACAAACAGTGGATACTTAACTCATTGTTCATTCGTGAATTGTCAGAGAACATCCTTATTACGTTCACGGTATTCGTGTATAAATCCGGAAATTCTTTATTTCTTTCATCTGGCTTTTCTCTTTTTCTTCACAAGTCTGTTAGCTAGCCTGGACTTAGGCATATTGACTGTTACTAACTCAACTGAACTGCCATACTTTTATTATTCGCGGATTAACATCAAATTATTTTTAAGCTCTCGTGTGGTCATTTATTAATTTTTCTCCTGCAGAATGTACTTTCTGGTAGTTGAACTCTCAGTCTAGTGAACTTCAATTGCAATGAACTTCCAAGCTCAATTGAAACTGTAACTGTTCGTGTGCAGTTACTTTGGAAAGTTCAGCATAGCTAATGAATTTGCATTTACCACCATGAATCAACTTTATTTTTACGATAAGCGATTTACATACGCCGGTAGGCCCTAGGTAGCCCTTGTCACTCATGACTCATTTGTTAGCTTCCCAAATATTAGGCTGCAACCTTATATAACATTCTAACCTAAGTCTAAGATAAAGATGTTAAAGCAAAAAGCATCAGCCTAAAGGCTGAACCTAAACCTAAATAAAACTGAAGGCCAGCAGTCTAGCCTAAGATATTAGCATCTTCTTTTATTAGCATCAGTATCAAAATCAAAACCTTTTTTAGTAGGCCCTAGTATTTGGCATCTTAGCATTATTTGTTTAGTCATAACGACTCATAAGGCCTTAACATTTATTCTTGTAACAACTAATAAGCAATTTTAATTAAGTCATGGCCTAATCTTGGTAGGGGCCTAATCAGACATTTTTCAACTGGCATTTTGTCAATTGGAATTTTCTTCAAGCCAAAATTATTTGTTTAGTATATATAGGCCCTATTAGCTATTAATATTAACAAGTGTTATATTACATTAATTTAAAACATGTGCAGTTTTAAAATTGAAATAAATGGAAAGATGGACATTAGGCCTAGCCCTAGCATTAAGACTATTATTGTAAGATTACTTCCAAAAATAGAAAACATTATTTTTAAAGACAAAGAAATGTGTCACATGCTTTAAACAAATCTAATATTAAATTTCTACTTTAGCTTTGCAACTATAATCAATTTGCTAAGTTACCTTAAAATCTAGTTGACAAAATATTAGTTGATAAAATGATGGTTAATATTTCATAGAATAGAACCCTTAACCTAAGCTAAAGTTTAAATGAATTTTAATTTAATTTTATTAGTAGGGGTTAAACAATGTTTAATTTTTAAGATTTTTGAGATTCAATATTTTTTGACAATATAATATAAGATTTGATCAACATTTTAAGATATTTAATTCAAATAAGCCTAAGACAAAGCTAAAAAACTGAAAGTACCAGTTTTCTTTATACAACTTTTTATACATTTAAAAAAATTAAATTTGTACATTTTTGTTAAAAATCACAACCTTAAATTCATAAAAAACACAAAATTTTTAGGTGCATCATTTTTTCAAACACTTGGCTAAATCCTTTAATATGGGTAACATTATAATAAG
This sequence comes from Macrostomum lignano, assembly GCA_002269645.1. Taxonomy (NCBI): domain Eukaryota; kingdom Metazoa; phylum Platyhelminthes; family Macrostomidae; genus Macrostomum; species Macrostomum lignano. Next base: position 183,670 of record NIVC01000636.1, read on the forward strand.
TTGATTTTTGGCCCTAATTTGATTGATGTTGAAGTCAATTAGTTTATATTGATGTCTAAGTAATTTATGCTATATTCAAAAGATTAGTATTAAACCTAGGGCTCTTTATTTTATTTTATTTTATATCTGATTCTTGGCACTTTTTAAAACCAAGATTTGATCCCATAGTCATATCTATAAATTGCTTGAACTCTAGTTTAAACACTTAAATAATTATTTATTATATCATAATTTTTATAGATTCATAGTGGTATAATATAGGCTGCTTATTAATTATAACTTTAGTTAATAAATATTGTAGCCTAGGAGGTTGTAGCCTAGTGGTTAGAGCATTGGACTCATGACTGAAAAGTTGGGGGTTTGATTCTCAACTCACCTAGAACAATTCATATATTTCAGAATCTGGCAAATACCCTAGCAACCTTGGGTATTGTAAACTAGCTTACAAGTCACTAAATTTCATTTTTATGTTAAAGTTTTCTTATTTGATAGCCAGATCACTAATGAGTAAACCATATGCTTGGTCATTCTCTGACCCCCCCACTGGCCCGATGCTGACATGGCTGCATTCGCCGGCAGGTTTCGCCAGTCCAAGTTCAAGCACGTGTTCGGCAAGGGCGCCAAGCGCGAGTTCTGCTATGACAACATCCGGGTCACGAAGAGCAGCTGGGACTCCACCTTCTGCGCCGTCAATCCCAAGTACATCGCCATCATCACTGACGCGGCTGGCGGCGGCGCCTTCATGGTGCTGGCGCACGATCAGTATGGCCGGGTGGAGCGCGACCCTCCGCTGGTGGCCGGTCACAAGGCCGCCGTGCTGGACGTTCAGTGGTGCCCGCACGATGACGAGTTCATCGCCAGCGCCTCGGAGGACTGCACGGCCAAGGTGTGGCGCATCCTGCCAGAATCCTTCTCGGATGGCAACCTGACCGAGTCCTACCGCGATCTGGTAGCCCACAACAGGCGCGTCGGCTTGGTTGTCTGGCATCCGTCTGCCTACATGGTGCTGCTCACTGCCGGTGAGTCACCGCCTTCTCCATCGTTATTTCCAGAGACCTAGCTCATTGTTCTCTAATCTCTGTTCTCTAGGAGTAGCAGCTCTTTACAGAAAACTGCTCATATTTTATAAAGAAAAGATGGAGAATGTGGAACTCTGTCTATACCTATCATCTCCTCTCGACTCCTGTCTTTTCCCCTGTCTTCTCTCCCGTCTTCTGTCTCCCTGTCTTCTCTCCCGTCTTCTGTCTCCCTGTCTTCTCTCCCGTCTTCTGTCTCCCTGTCTTCTCTCCCGTCTTCTGTCTCCCTGTCTTCTCTCCCGTCTTCTGTCTCCCTGTCTTCTCTCCCGTCTTCTGTCTCCCTGTCTTCTCTCCCGTCTTCTGTCTCCCTGTCTTCTCTCCCGTCTTCTCTCCCCCTGTCTTCTGTCTCCGGTTTTTCCCCTGTCTTCTCTCCCGTCTTCTCTACCCTGTCTTCTCCCATCATCGCCTTCTCTTTCAGTCTCGCCATCGTATCCATTTTCTCCCTCTCAAAGGCTTCCTGTTTTATTATTTATCGCTCCAGGCGCGGACAACAAGGTGCTCATTTGGAACGTAGAAGAGGAGGAAGTGATGAAGGAGATTGAGTTTCCGGACAATGTGCTGTCGTGCAGCTTCAATTGGGTCGGCTCCATGTTCGTCTGCTCCTGCAAGGACAAGGTCACTCGGGTTGTCAATGCAAGGACTGGCGAGTTCGTGGCTGTGAGTTCTGTACCGTTGCTAGGGGCACTGGACCGTTGCTAGGGACAGACGTTTCTATATAGGAGTGTAGTGTTGCTGGTGGCAAGTTCTCCATTAGCTACAGTAATGTAATGCTGTTTGCCAAATCCCTATCTGGATTCCCATTCGATTGCCTATTAATATATAATCCCCACCAAATCCTAATAGAATCCCCATCCAAACCATATAAAATCCCCATCCAGCCCATATAAAATCCCCACCCAGCCCATATAGAATCCCCATCCAGCCCATATAAAATCCCATCCAGCCCATATAGAATCCCCATCCAGCCCATATAAAATCCCCACCAGTCCATATAGAATCCCCACCCAGCCCATATAGAATCCCCTCCCAATCCATATAGAATCCCCTCCCAATCCATATAGAATCCCCACCGAACCCATATAGTCTCCCCATCAAATACACACCGAGCCCCTCACTGCCAGGAGGAGAAGCTGCACGAGGGCACGAAGCCGCAGCAGGTGCTGTTTCTGCGCGACGGCCGGGTATTCAGCACCGGCTTCTCGCGCATGAGCGAGCGCCAGTGGGGCCTGTGGAACGGCAGCACCCTGGAGCCCATCGACAAGCAGGAGCTGGACAACAGCAACGGCGTGCTGTTCCCCTTCTACGACCCGGACGTGAACCTGCTGTACCTGGTCGGCAAGGGCGACTCGGTGATTCGCTACTTCGAGGTGACGGAAGACGCTCCGTACGTGCACTTCCTGAACGTGTTCCAGAGCTCGGAGCCGCAGCGCGGCATGGGCTGGATGCCCAAGCGCGGCTTGGACGTGTCGAGCTGCGAGATCTCCCGCCTGTACAAGCTGCACCAGAAGGGCCTGTGCGAGCCCATCAGCTTCACCGTACCGCGCAAGTCCGAGCTGTTCCAGGACGACTTGTACCCGGACACCTGCGCCGAGTCCTACGCCCTCACCGCCGAGGAGTGGCTGCAGGGCAAGGACGCCGAGCCGGTGCTCTCTCCCGTGCGGCCCGACGCCGCCTCCGCTGCCGACATTGCGGCCGCCAAAGCCAAGAAGCGGGTGCCAGAGAAGCGTCCGAAGAAGTCCGCCGCCTCCGCCGCGGCTGACAAAGGGGACAGGGCCGATGTGAGTCCGGGGTGATGGGACAGGGCCGATGTGAGTCTGGGGTGATGGGACAGGGCCGATCGGAGTGTTGGTTTGGAACCCTCAGTGCCAGGGTGTGTGGTATTTTCTGCTCTTGTGTGAGATACCTTGAACACCCAAGTCTCTGATTCAGTGACATCGCGTGCACCCCAGAGCGTGGCCCTGTGCCCTGTGTGGCAAGGCTGGCGCAAAATTAGTTATCAGAACGCGTCCGCTTCGCCATAAACGAAATTCCGGAGCCATATTTAAATATCGAATCATTGCAAGTCCAGCTGCAATTTCTAGCTGTGCTAATCCGAGTCCAAACACCCCCTGCCAGCGCCGCCCCCTCAAAACTTGAGATTTTATCGCTGCTGTAGAACTGCTGATGCCCTCCTGGCCTTATCGAGTTATCGGCACCCGGGGCCGCGCCAGAACTGCTTCGCTCACGGCTGTGCAAGCTCGCATCGGCTGTCTGTTTATTCCTGCGCGGCCGGGGGTTGTGCGCAGTGCGCAGTCCTGCATAGACAGCCAGTTGCGAGCTGAAATAGTCCATGTATTTCTCACTTACTGGGCTTATTTAAACATTTTCTGCGCCAAAAATTTGCGCTGTCTGAAACAGTTCTTAGATTCTTTTTAATAGTTTGTGTACCTATTAAAATTGCTAAATGGACTGCTAAATGATCCCTAACCAAACTCCCAAGGTCATGGAGACCGCATCCCAGATCCCAGAGTCATGGAGACCGCATCCCAGATCCCAGAGTCATGAAGACCGCATCCCAGATCCCAGAGTCATGGAGACCGCATCCCAGATCCCAGAGTCATGGAGACCGCATCCCAGATCCCAGAGTCATGGAGACCGCATCCCAGATCCCAGAGTCATGGAGACCGCATCCCAGATCCCAGAGTCATGGAGACCGCATCCCAGATCCCAGAGTCATGAAGACCGCATCCCAGATCCCAGAGTCATGGAGACCGCATCCCAGATCCCAGAGTCATGGAGACCGCATCCCAGATCCCAGAGTCATGGAGACCGCATCCCAGATCCCAGAGTCATGGAGACCGCATCCCAGATCCCAGAGTCATGAAGACCGCATCCCAGATCCCAGAGTCATGGAGACCGCATCCCAGATCCCAGAGTCATGGAGACCGCATCCCAGATCCCAGAGTCATGGAGACCGCATCCCAGATCCCAGAGTCATGGAGACCGCATCCCAGATCCCAGAGTCATGGAGACCGCATCTCAGATCTACAGTGAGTCTAGTTGCCAGATTGCTTGTCTCCGTGTGGCATGAGTCTGCCTGAGCAAGCAGAAGAAAAGAGCGCAAGTCAAGGCCAGGAAACTCCAAATCCGGCCGCTCGCAGGCCGCCTCCAAATCCGGCCAGTCCGCCTCCTCAGTGGCCAACGGACAGCAGGCGGCGGCCACCGAGAGCCCCCGACCGTCGCCTGAAGTGACGCAGCTACTGGACGACATGCGCAAGATGAAGATCATCATCAAGGGCCACGAGAGGCGCATCAAGTTTCTGGAGGAAAAGCTGAAGGGGGCCGAGGCCCCGGACAGCTAGGAGGTCGGGGTCGCGGACCCTGACCCCCCTCGGCCCCCGCCCCGCCTCCATCTCACCCGCCCACCGCCAGCCAACCAGCCTGGGTAACATTGAGTCCAAGGTGTCCTGTTAATCTCAACCTTGGCCTTGCCGACACCGAGCCTTGTCTTGCTGCACGATGCATGCTTCCGTTTCTACTGCCAACTGCTGCCATGGCAACCACTTCCCCCAGTCATTTTTGTCCCGATTGTGCGGATTCTGTGCTGGGGAGCTCCGAATGTGCATATGGAATCCTCAACTCGTTTGAAAAATTGACTATAACAAAATAAAGTTAATAGCGGTTCGGTAGTGGGGATTATTGGGATTCGGTAGTGGGATTATCAGGATTCAGTAGTAAGAGATTATCGGGATTCGGTAGTGAGGAATATCGGGATTCGGTAGTGAGGATTATCAGGATTCGGTATTAGGGATTATCAAGAATCGGTAGTGGGGATTATCGGGATTCAGTAGTAAGAGATTATCGGGATTCGGTAGTGAGGAATATCGGGATTCGGTAGGGGGATTATTGGGTGTCGGTAGTGGGGATTATCAGGATTCGGTAGGGGGGTTCTTTGGTGTCGGTAGTGGGGATTATCAGGATTCGGTAGGGGGATTATTGGGTGTCGGTAGTGGGGATTATCAGGATTCGGTAGGGGGGTTATTGGGTGTCGGTAGTGGGGATTATCAGGATTCGGTAGGGGGGTTATTGGGTGTCGGTAGTGGGGATTTATCAGGATTCGGTAGGGGGATTATTGGGTGTCGGTAGTGGGGATTTATCAGGATTCGGTAGGGGGATTATTGGGTGTCGGTAGTGGGGATTTATCAGGATTCGGTAAAGGGGTTATTGGGTGTCGGTAGTGGGGATTTATCAGGATTCGGTAGGGGGATTATTGGGTGTCGGTAGTGGGGATTATCAGGATTCGGTAGGGGATTATTGGGTGTCGGTAGTGGGGATTATCAGGATTCGGTAGGGGATTATTGGGTGTCGGTAGTGGGGATTATCAGGATTCGGTAGGGGGGTTCTTTGGTGTCGGTAGTGGGGATTATCAGGATTCGGTAGGGGATTATTGGGTGTCGGTAGTGGGGATTATCAGGATTCGGTAGGGGGGTTATTGGGTGTCGGTAGTGGGGATTTATCAGGATTCGGTAGGGGGATTCTTTGGTGTCGGTAGTGGGGATTATCAGGATTCGGTAGGGGGTTATTTGGTGTCGGTAGTGGGGATTTATCAGGATTCGGTAGGGGGGTTCTTTGGTGTCGGTAGTGGGGATTATCAGGATTCGGTAGGGGGTTATTTGGTGTCGGTAGTGGGGATTTATCAGGATTCGGTAGGGGGGTTCTTTGGTGTCGGTAGTGGGGATTATCAGGATTCGGTAGGGGGATTATTTGGTGTCGGTAGTGGGGATTTATCGGGATTCGGTAGGGGGGTTCTTTGGTGTCGGTAGTGGGGATTATAGCTCAGCAACGGCATGGCGTGTACTCCGCACCTGTAGTCCTGTACGGCAGATACATTTTTATACTAATTAGCTCTATCCTAGTGCGCGCCCCATACAATTATGCGTTGGTGGCTGTGCTCGCACATGCATAGCATGCAGCACACAGGATGACGGGCTATGCGCTGTCGGCATGTCTTTTCCATGTGCTCGTACTGCACCAAGCATGCTGGAGTTGCTGTGGGCCTGCCGTTCTCTGCGTCCCTGGCTGCGCAAGCACGGCTGACCGATCCCCCTTCCCTAATCCGCAGGTCCCCGCCAACCACCTGCTCGCCAACTCCAACTCGTCCGACTCTACCGCCGCTGCCACCGTTGCCGCCGACCCCGCCGACACCTCGGCGCTGGAATCCCGCGTCGCCGATCTGGAGGCCACCGTGCAAAACTTGACCAGCCTGGTGGAGTCCATGCGCGACTCCATGGCGCAGCTCACCTCCGAGTGCGAGCAGCTGCGGGCCACCAGGGTGGGCTGAGCTGGGACTCTGTTGCTGGGGCCTCCCCGCCTCTCCTTGACTCTATTGGTTGTCTGTCCCGCCACTTGCTACTCCATCCATGTCAAGCAGTGAGGATCCAATCCAATGAAACAGGGGATGGGGGGCTGTCTGAGCTCGGGCCGGTACACTGGGAATGGGGGGGGAGGGTTTCAAATTTCATCCGCGGGAATCACCGCTTCCCAGCTTATTTATTGAACTTATTTATACTCGTCCACACGCTGCTGTCGTACTTGTGTTCCTACTGTCAGTAGCGAGTATCGGATTTGCGCTGTCTAACTGTTTTTTACACCAATAAGCCATCGAATTGTCTTTGCTTGCGTTTGCGTGCTTTTCTGTTGTACTGGCCTTCTTTTTTATCCCCGGTTGCCGCCGCCGCGTTGCCGGGGGCCTTGCGCGGCTTTTTGTTTTTTTCTCTCTACGCTTAGCGAGTTCCCAGTTTCTAGTTATCTAGCAAAGTAGCCTTGTCGGTTGGCAGCCCAGTATTAGAATTGTACACCCGCAGTAACTACACTAACTGTTGCATACAAGCTGGCTTCTACCTGGCCTTCGCGTTATTGGCGCTGCACTTCTGCTCGGAGTCTTCCCAGTTATTTTGTTGGCCGAATTAATTATTGCTTTAGTTGTTGAGACAGCTTAAAATTATTGTCTTTTGACAGGTTCAATATTGATTAATTGTTGCTGCTGATTGGCTTTTGCTGATTGGCTGCTATTGATTAGCGATTGCTGATTGGCTGTTGCAGATTGGCTGCTACTGATTAGCGATTGCTGATTGGCTGTTGCTGATTGGCTGCTACTGATTAGCGATTTCTGATTGGCTGTTGCTGATTGGCTGCTACTGATTAGCGATTGCTGATTGGCTGTTCCTGATTGGCTGCTACTGATTAGCGATTGCTGATTGGCTGCTATTGATTAGCTGTTGCTGATTTGCGGGGTTCTCATTGGCTGTTGCTGATTTGCGGGGTTCTCATTGGCTGTTGCTGATTGGCTGCCTAAAGGCATTCTATTGAGTAATTTTCTGATTGGCTGCTGTACTCACGCTCACTCAATACTGCATCTTGCATGCGGAGGTGCCGACTCGCTCCTCCGACCGTTGGTTTTTGTAATCCTAATTCCTCTGCTTTTGATCAACTTTGCAGTTGTTTTATTCAGTCTGCAATGCGAATGCAGCGGCAAATCTTGACTGCCTTATTGAAATTCAATCATCCATATTTCGTTTGTCTTTGTACTCCGCTTCCGCTTCCGGCTAGCAACCAATAGCTTATTTATAACTGCTAAATCCTGTTTTTTTAGTTTCCGTTTTGATATTTTCTTTATTGGCTTTCTGTTGCCCCCCCGCCCGCCACGCCGAGTTGTCTGCTTCCACACTCCGCTGCTGAGGTTTTTGTTTTCAGTTTCTCCAGTTTCAGTTTGCCCCGGGATCTTCTGAGAACAATAAATGCTTACTAATAAAAAGTACATGGGTTTCGCCGCGTATTCACTGAATTAGCAATATTATGACTGACTCCCATTTCGGCACTAAACTCCGACCTGCTCGTTGCCAGCTGCTTTTTATTCATTTCGAAAGGAAGTCACGGAAGGCCTGGACTTCTGTCCGGCCTGCCAAAGCCAGCCACCGCTGCCAGCTACTCTAATTGCTAAATTGATCTGCGAGCATTGATCTGCACTTCCCAGTTTCGTACTGTATTTAAACTCAGCCAGTGAAGCCAAAGCAGAACGAAATATTAATAGTCTTGTAAGCTACGAATGACTTTTAATAACGGAGAGACTGTTTTGCTTTATTGTGCTTCTTCAGAGTGCAGTTTTTTACTTCGAGACAATGAAAAAAGTACTCTCTGAACTTATCGGTGCTTAACAGTGGGTCAACTGCGATCAAGACTACTGCAAGTAGCACAGGGGAATTTGTCCCTGATTTGGTTCCCGGGTCATCAACCGCCACGGGCCATCAGCCTGACGCTCTGCAGGGCCTTCCATGCGGCGGCGGCCAGCACCGCCAGCCAGGAGGTCGGCCGGAGACCCGCGGCCGCGCCGCCCTCGCCATCGTCGGACGGTCGAAACTCGGCCGGCACGGCGCGGTGCAGCAGCAGCAGGAACTCGGCCCGCTGAAAGTGCAGCACCCGCAACCGGCCGGCCGGGTCGGGCACCGGCTGTCCAACACGGTTGGCCACGCGCAGCAGGTCCAGGCCCGTCTGCACCGCCGGCACCCCCGGGCTGGTGGACAGCGTCAAGTGCGCCCGCTGGCCCGGTGCAGCCTCGCCTTCGCCGTTCGCCCACAGTTTGAGAGCGTCGGCGCCCAGAGCGGCGCGGTAGCCAAAAGTGCGGGGCGTCAGCAGCAGGGCGGTGGCGTTCAGGCCGAAGCCGCCGCCCACGGCTGCCTGCACGGCGGGCCGGGCCGCGTAGGCGGCGCAGGCGGGTACGGCACCGTAATTGCAGTAGAAGCTGGTCACGTGCAGCTCCGCAGTCGGGTTCGCGTAGGCAAAGCGGCTCAGGTTGGCCACGGGAGTGTCTGCGGGACTGGCGGAGCTGGTGATCAGGAGGCTGCTGGGAGATGGGGAATGGGGATCGCTGCTGGGAGATAGGGAGCTAGTTTGGGGGGCTGCTGGGAGGTTGCTAGGAGATGGGGAGGCTGCTACGAGATGGGGAGGCTGCTGGGAGATGGGGAGGTTGCTAGGAGATGGGGAGGCTGCTGGGAGATGGGGAGGTTGCTAGATGGGGAGCTAGTTTGCTACGAGATGGGGAGGCTGCTGGGAGATGGGGAGGTTGCTAGATGGGGAGCTAGTTTGCTACGAGATGGGGAGGCTGCTGGGAGATGGGGAGGCTGCTGGGAGATGAGGAGGCTGCTGGGAGATGGGGAGGCTGCTGGGAGATGAGGAGGCTGCTGGGAGATGAGGAGGCTGCTGGGAGATGGGGAGGCTGCTGGGAGATGGAGAGGTTGCTGAGAGATTGGAAGCTATTTTGCTAAGAGATAGGGAGCTAGTTTGCTAATAGATAGGGAGCTAGCTTGCTAATAGATGGGGGCTGTTGGGAGATGGGGAGCTAGTTTGCTAAGAGATAGGGAGCTAGTTTGCTAAGAGATAGGGAGGCTGCTGGGAGACGGGGAGGCTGCTGGGCGATGGGGAGCTATACAAGCAGGAAAAGGTGTCATTTGGTTGTTTCGATCAGCGGCTCCAAGCCGTCTTCAACAGTCCGGAGCAGCAGCTGGTTGCAGCAGTGTCTCACCCAGACTGTGGTTGGTGAAATCGCAGTACAGCCGGCGCACCTCCTCGATGCCAAGCGCGGCCAGCAGGGTTTCCCTGGCCAGCTGCTTCAGGCCAGCCTCTGTGTTGTTGTCCGCGGGGAAGAAGCCAAAGTACAGCGGCAGCGGCCTGACGGTGGCGGGGCCGCTGGAGCCGCAGGCGGCCGCGATAGCCGCCACGAGCAAGAGGGCGGGCGCCGCTGGCCTGCGTGAGTTCGAATCGTGGCATTCAGCCGAAGTAAGTGGCGAAGGATCACATCGCAATCTCACACCTACCTGGTCTGTAAAGCCAGGTAGGTGTCTTTGCAAAGCGTCTTTGTAAAATATAGAATTAATGCTACTAATAGGATACATTTGGAACGTTACAGACAGACCAGCAGATCTAAGACTCTTAGCATAGGTGGATGGATAGAAGTAGCATAGGACGAAATGTCCAGTGCATTCCGGCTACTTGCGTGTTAAGTTAATGGCCTACTGACAACTCTCACGCCACTCCTCTGTGCACAGACCTCAACAATGCAAGTTCCTTTGGCAGACAAAAGATGCGGACAGTGAGAATAGCAAGATTGATTGAGCAGTTGAGGAATTTCTGTGCCGCTCACCCAGCTCTCCAAATCCCGACAGTCTTCATCCAAGCTTAGCAGGCGGTCCTGTTGCAAACAGCTGAGCTGTGGCAAGTGGAGCTGCAGGGAGGCGCAACTTCTCTGCGCATGGAAATTGCAGCTTGCCGCGAGCGCCGGACTTGGCACCAAAGCTTTGGCGCCCGGCTTTTATTTTATCTAATCAGCGGTGGAAAGGCCGCAGGTGGCTGAATTTGTGTATAGATCGCATTTACATGTACACAATGCTAACATCTAGCTTGCAAGAGAAGGCTAAAAATAGAGGGCCAGGACTTTAAGTCTTCACTTAGACTTGCATGTGCAACATGCAGCACGGCTGGCCAATGAGGTGGCCCGGTACCGCTGCAGATTCATATATTTACCAATTGCTCCAGCACGAATGAGTATAATTATGATAACTTATGTACAACAAATAGCAGTGCTGATTGAGGTGTGCAATCGCGAGGAGCCGCAATGGGAATCTGCTGACTGGCGATCGCGGCAAAAAACAAAGCAAATCTGGCAGTTGTGAAACGGCTTGAAACAGCAAATCAAAAAGTAGGGAGAGGCGACATTGTGAAAGAAAACGGGGTGCTCCAAGCACTGGCTGTCACAGCTGCTAGCTAGAGAGCGAAATTTGCACTGTACATGATGCAGCAGTTAGAGCAGCTTTGGGCTGATCTGATTGGCTGCTAGACTAGACTGACTTGGATCTGATTGGCTGCTGAACTAGACTGACTCGGATCTGATTGGCTGCTAGACTATACTGACTGATCTGATTGGCTGCTAGACTATACTGACTGATCTGATTGGCTGCTAGACTATACTGACTCTGATCTGATTGGCTGCTAGACTATACTGACTCTGATCTGATTGGCTGCTAGACTATACTGACTCTGATCTGATTGGCTGCTAGACTATACTGACTCTGATCTGATTGGCTGCTAGACTATACTGACTCTGATCTGATTGGCTGCTAGACTGACTCAACTCGTATTGGCTTTAGAATTCTGAACAGAGTCCAACACCAATACGCGCAAGTACGCCGCCTGCAACCGGCCGGACCGCTGGCTAGTCCAGCTGCTGCTCCGATTGGTCGGCAGCGGTGGCGGCAGCGGCTGGCGACTCGGGGCCGGGCCAGAGCCAGATGTACTTGTGCACCATGTAGGAGCCGTCACTGTCTGTTGAATAGCCGAAGGCATCGCTGCGCAGAGCCCAGCCAGTGCGGGCCATGTGGTGGAACAGGGCCAGCTTTTCCGAGTTGCTCACCGACACGCTCTGGTAGGAGTCCGCCGCCGCCGCCGCAGCCCCTCCTGCCGGCTCCTCAGCCGGCCGCTGCAGTGGCAGCGCTCTGAGCGCCTCGGCGTGGCCGGAGATGACCAGGCCGCCGGACTTGAAGGCGCCGTTGTTCGACTGCCGGTTAGGCGGCGGCATGTAGAACCGGTAGAAGTAAGCCGTCTCCTCGAACTCCAGCACCTCCACCAGGTACTTGAATGGAATGTCGGCTGCCGACGGCGCCTGCGCCTTCGGCTGCTGCTGTTGCGACACGGGAGCGTCGCGTCGCTCCCTGCAGGCGGCCAGCAGGCCGGGCAGCCCGAAGAAATCCGCCTCGGCCTCCAGCAGGTCGAACTCATGCGGGGTGGCAATTTGTAGTGCTGGGAGCTGGGCGCGGAATTGCTGAGTGCCATTTGTCTGTCTGTGATTGCTGAGTGCCATTTGTCTCTCTGTGATTGCTGAGTGCAATTTGTCTCTCTGTGATTGCTGAGTACCATTTGTCTGTCTGTGATTGCTGAGTGCAATTTGTCTCTCTGTGATTGCTGAGTGCCATTTGTCTCTCTGTGATTGCTGAGTGCCATTTGTCCATCTGTGATTGCTGAGTGCCATTTGTCTGTCTGTGATTGCTGAGTGCCATTTGTCTCTCTGTGATTGCTCTTTGTCTAGATCTGTGATTACTGAGTGCCATTTGTCTAGATCTGTGATTGATGAGTGCAATTTGTCTCTCTGTGATTGCTGAGTGCCATTTGTCTCTCTGTGATTGCTGAGTGCAATTTGTCTCTCTGTGATTGCTGAGTGCCATTTGTCTCTCTGTGATTGCTGAGTGCAATTTGTCTAGATCTGTGATTGCTGAGTGCCATTTGTCTAGATCTGTGATTGCTGAGTGCAATTTGTGTAGATCTGTGATTGCTGAGTGCAATTTGTCTCTCTGTGATTGCTGAGTGCAATTTGTCTCTCTGTGATTGCTGAGTGCCATTTGTCTAGATATGTGATTGCTGAGTGCCATTTGTCTAGATCTGTGATTGCTGAGTGCCATTTGTCTAGATCTGTGATTGCTGAGTGCCATTTGTCTAGATCTGTGATTGCTGAGTGCAATTTGTGTAGATCTGTGATTGCTGAGTGCCATTTGTCTGTCTGTGATTGCTGAGTGCCATTTGTCTCTCTGTGATTGCTCTTTGTCTAGATCTGCGATTACTGAGTGCCATTTGTCTAGATCTGTGATTGATGAGTGCAATTTGTCTCTCTGTGATTGCTGAGTGCCATTTGTCTCTCTGTGATTGCTGAGTGCAATTTGTCTCTCTGTGATTGCTGAGTGCCATTTGTCTGTCTGTGATTGCTGAGTGCCATTTGTCTCTCTGTGATTGCTGAGTGCAATTTGTCTCTCTGTGATTGCTGAGTGCAATTTGTCTAGATCTGTGATTGATGAGTGCAATTTGTCTCTCTGTGATTGATGAGTGCAATTTGTCTCTCTGTGATTGCTGAGTGCCATTTGTCTCTCTGTGATTGCTGAGTGCAATTTGTCTCTCTGTGATTGCTGAGTGCAATTTGTCTAGATCTGTGATTGATGAGTGCAATTTGTCTCTCTGTGATTGATGAGTGCAATTTGTCTCTCTGTGATTGCTGAGTGCCATTTGTCTAGATCTGTGATTGATGAGTGCCATTTGTCTGTCTGTGATTGCTGAGTGCCATTTGTCTCTCTGTGATTGCTGAGTGCCATTTGTCTCTCTGTGATTGCTGAGTGCCATTTGTCTCTCTGTGATTGCTGAGTGCCATTTGTCTCTCTGTGATTGCTGAGTGCAATTTGTCTAGATCTGTGATTGATGAGTGCAATTTGTCTCTCTGTGATTGCTGAGTGCCTTTTTGTCTAGATCTGTGATTGCTGAGTGCCATTTGTCTAGATCTGTGATTGCTGAGTGCCATTTGTCTATCTGTGATAAGTACTACCAACAACCGCAGTCCAGCCTACCTGGAACCCATCTGGCAGGCACAGGCGGCTGCAGCGCAGGTAGTTGAGGACGTGCCTGAACAGCCTGCCGTCCCGGTCAATGAACACGTGGCCGGCCGGGTCGCGCAGCACAGATGGCGTGAAGCTGCCGCCAAACATGACAGCCAGCATGGAGCCGGGGAACTTGCACAGCGTGGCTCTGGTGGTGGTGTGCACAATGCCGCCGACATTCAGCACCACCGCCTGCTCCGAGGCTTCCATTCTGCGGTGGCACTACTAGGCCTCTGCTGGCGCGGAGCACAGACCAAATGTTGAGCTGGCGGCAGGCATGAAGGATTCCAACATTAATTTTCTATTTTCAGCTCTCCATCTCTGCATGCTGAGTTCTCCTATACTTTGCTAGGCTTGAAAATTGTTTGTGTGGAGCAATACTGGTGAATTGAGACTGCTGGGTGCCTCCAATACCAATTCCCAATACCAATTGGGAAAGTAAAAGGAGGAATTAAGGGATTGGCAATTTTGCAAAGGCCAGCAACAGAATAATTAGGTGCTCATTTATTTTAGAACAAAGCATAGAAACACCCATAATTGCCATAGGCTTACACAGTAGGCATGTATAAAATAGAGGTTGGTCATCTGCCAATTTGTAAGCATATGTTTTAAATTTACAATTGATGCTTTTTTTAAAAGCACAAAACAGTATTTTATTTTTGTTGGTCATCCACAATGAAAACAATATTTATTGGTACAATTAAATCCTAGTGCTTGCATTTGGATTTGCTAAATTTTGATTAAAATGTAATAGATAAGATATAATAAATTATGAAAATTTCATGAGTATAGTAAATTATAATTGTGATTCTAATTGTAACAACTAATATAACTATAAATTAATTATAAAAGTGAACACAATTATTTCATATAAAAACTACAAACATAACTTTAGCTTTACATAAAGCAAAAACAAAATTAAATTTAATACATTTTTATTATTTGATATAAGGGATATCCCAAAAGTTCTTAGAATGTTCAATCCTTAAAAACTTGATAAATTTTTGTTTATATGTTTATGTTTGTTTAACTTTTCCAAATTTACGAGGGGTATCCAAAAAGTAGTTGGAATTTTCCATATAGTTCATAGTTAATTTAAAGTATAGAAAATTATTCTAAAGCAATAGCTGCATCCTTTTTTTACATAGGCCCTAATTTAAATCTATATATTTGGCAATTTGCCAAAATGGTCTAAAATTGTTGCAGAAATGACTATTAGCATTGTCTTGTTGCAAAGTGTCTATTACCAATATGTCTTAGGGCCTATTGCAAAAGTGACTAATAATAGCCTGATAGGCAATAGCCCTTTGAAAAGAACTTGTCTTACAATCTTTAGCCAAAAACAAACATTTGGTATAAAATAAGCAAGTGCTAGCATTACTAGATATGATTAGCAACTTAAATAGGCCTAATAGTAGGCCCCCTAATTAGGCCTAGATTAGGAACTCCAAAGAAAAGTTTAGGAATTTAGAAATTAATATTTGAGGGGTGTCTAAAAATGAAAAATTAGTAGGAATTTTCTATGTAGTTCATAGCTAGAATCAGATACATAAATGGCATTGACAGTTCATGAAAGTGGCTTTATATATATATGCAATACATTTTGAATTATGTTAATATCTACTGGCATTCAAAATTTATGAGCAATTTAGTGCAGTTCTCCAAGGAATGACTTCTAGAAAATGTATTTGGACAGGTTTTAAGCTTCACTTTGTACTTTTGATGCATTATGTTTATACAATGATGCCTATAGACAATAGACATGGTAACGTATGTCTATAGGCTAAACACCAAAACTATGAATACATGCAGCATCATCATAGCCAGGCGATGCTAAGCTTTACATGGACAGCACAGCTCAGCCAGATATCTTGTCAACTTGAGCTTCTGAAGCAACCAAGTTTGTGCCAACATGTTGGATATCCACTCAAAAGAGAATGCCACCAAGCTATTTTTACTCTATAGAGTCTTGGACTCAATGGATTAGATATTTTAAATAAACTATAGCATATCCATGGACAGCATGCAGTGAGCAAGAGCACAGTTTACTGGTGGATTGAGGAATTTGAGGCTGCTGGTTGAATGAATGTGGCGGCATTGATGCCATCATAAACCCAAAAAATCACAACTCCAAAAGCACTTCCTATCATAAACCCAAAATATCACAAACCCAAAATATCATAACTCCAAAAAATAAAATAGCAATGAGAAGTAAAAGAAAGGAGATTGCAAGCATTTTCATTAGAACGACATGTTTCGCCTAACTTTAGGCATCATTGGGCAGACACTGCTGTACTTGAGGCCTATTCTGATTTGTTGCTTCCACTTTGCAACTACATTTCAATAATGTCGGATGGTCCATCTGTCATGGTGGGGTGACACAAAGGCTTCTATATGCTGATTCAAAAGCATGCTCCTTAGCTACTAGAGGTAGAGATGAACACCTGAATTTTGCACCATGTTTCTAACATACTTCACAAGTTCACAATGAACTGACTGACTACGAGCACACCCAAAGCCTACTTGACCTTCAGTGCCACCACTTCCTGTGTTATGTGGAAACCCGCTGGGTGCAGCTTTTGCCTATTGCCAACTGACTTGTCAAGCAATTGCCAGGCTTGTGCAAATACTTCAAGAGGCATCGCAGGTCAAATGCCAATGGAAACTTTGAAAATGGGCAAGTCTAGATCTTCGGTAAAACGTCAAGGTCAATCTAAATCCATGGCATGGGAGAGGGAGATGATGATAATAGCTTATATTTTTATTTAATTATGATTTTAAGGCATATCGCTAGGACTGTATGTCAGGATATAAAATTATAGAATCCTAATCGAAAATCTCTATGAATATCAAAAAAGCTATAGAAACGGCAAGACAAGATATATCAAAAGATTTAAACATTAGGCCTAGGTCTGCTTTCTATTAAAAGCGATAACAATTTTTGTGCTAAAAATGAAGGCCACGTATCTCCATGACCATCGGCCTAATGTATTTTTTCGGTTGCCTCCTTAAATTTTCCAAGAAACGTAGTTTCCCGTCCAGAAAAATTCAGATTTTTGAGAACCAGAATCCGTAAAGGAAAATGAAAAGCGCCGAGTCTATAAATTTTAAATCTTTGACAGTCTTTACAAATGTTATTTTGTCTTTCTTTGACCTAGTTTCTTCCTGAATATTATTTTGTTTAATTCAGAAAGCTATAATTCAGATCGAATTCGTAAATAACAAAAAGCTCTAGCTGCGCTGCACCCAGATAAACACCAGGAAAACATCACTCAGATATTTTCAGATACATTCTTGGAGCATTAGCTAAGCTTACGATTAACATCAGAAAATTTCCCGTGACGGTACATGCATCTTGGCTAAGATTCTGCACATTAAGCAACACGATTCCTTTAGCTGTGGTGCCTTCGGCTATGCAAGAGGGAATATTCAGCAAGGGAAGCTACTATACATTGCATCAGCAGCAAAATCAGAAAATTCACTTTTCTTTAAAAAAGTGAAATCGCGTACACACGAAAAGTTATCAGCAACAATTCCATGGATCGTGATCAAGCTATAGGTTATTTTCTCAGTTTGTCAAGTAAGTAGAGGAGCCATAAGTGCAGACGGTGCAGAAACAGTAGATTTAGGTGAGTTGTGCAGTTTGTTAGCACGCTCGTAAAATGCTACATCATGATGTACAAAACATGTAGCCATGCTGTCCTGTCATGTCATCCCGTCAGCTCACTGCATATGACTCCAGTAACTGTATCCGTGCATCCACAACGTGTAAGATTTTAACTTCTGCTGCTCGAGTTGCGTCAAACTTAATTCAGCTGATGTGTGAAAAAGAACTATGTTGAGCTACACATACATGTAAACATTCAGACAAAAAACGGGGTCTAATTTCCAAATTTTCAATAAATCTTCGTAAAAATGCCTTTAATTGGTACTGACAGATATAGTGAAACCGTGAATGCAAGCTGCGCTAAAAGTTTATATTTTCATTTTAAATGTCAAAAGGAGCTGCGACTGAAGAAGAGGGCTGGAGCTACGGGAGAGGTAAGCACGAATTGCAAGTGCAGTGACGTCTAG
Organism: Macrostomum lignano; assembly: GCA_002269645.1. Classification (NCBI taxonomy): domain Eukaryota; kingdom Metazoa; phylum Platyhelminthes; family Macrostomidae; genus Macrostomum; species Macrostomum lignano. The sequence continues at coordinate 201,263 of NIVC01000636.1, forward strand.
GACACGGGCGCTCGTTAAAGCAACAAACGACAAAAATATAATATGCCTCTCGCCGGCCACGAGTGGCCACAGGGGGTGTCAGAACGTACGCCTTCGGGTCGCACTCCTAAAAAAGTCAGCTCCTCCAGTCAGAGTCAGACCAGGGGCTCGCCTGCGCCGTCCACAACAACAGCTGTCGTGTAACGGCTTGCGGCAGCAATTAGTCTCTCCGACCGGATGACGTGACCAGCCAGCCTGAGCCGTCTCTCGCACAGCAGTGCAGAAGGCCGCTTTAGGCGGGCCCTATAGCGTAGAGCGCGACGGAGGACTCGGAGCCCGGGTCGCAGCTCACACGGAACGCAGAGCGCAGCATTGCAGAGCTGCTTCTCCAGGGCATCCATCAGGGTCCAGGTCTCAGTGTTATAGAGCAGAACAGTCTCGACGACTGCCTGAAACAGCTGAGACACAGACGGCTGTCCCATCATTCAGAACCTTAGATCGCAGCACCGAGTGTACCGAACGTAAGGCCAGCCCGCGTGTCCTTCTCGTGTCGCTGGCGATGTCCGAGGTACGCACGAAATGCCGGCAACGCGGAAGCGGGATCTCGTCCCCGGCAGCATCTCGGTACATTATCTCAGCAGGTCTAGCAACACAGTGGAGACTTTAGTATGAGACCAACCACCGCTGCCGCTTTCTTCGAGCCATCCAGTAGTCGTTGAGCGCCTTCGTTCAGCTTCGTTGAGCATCGTTGATGCTGTTGACGCCAGCCACGCAAGGTCGTTCGCTTAGCCGAGAAAACAGAGCCGCTTCTCCGGATGCCGCCGACTCGTGAAGAGTCTACACCATAGAGCACAAGTTGTGGCTAGAATGGTGTACAAAGCCGATGCTCAGAAATTTAAGACATTTCACATTTAAACAACAACAACAGCCATGCCACTAAAGTGCGCGGTAGCTAATTGCAATAACTGCGTTTCTGATGCATCTGTATTAATCTTAAGCATCGGCTTTGTACACCATTCTAGCCACAACTTGTGCCATAGACTAAAAAGCTTGGTGACCGGAGGGGGTGGGTGGATTCTAAAAATCGGCTTCAGATTTTCATCCTTATTGGCACTCTATACTAGGCGACCTCAATACTCTTTGGTTCCATCCTTCAACTTCAGTAGTTCTTGGACTTAGTGAGCTGCCTGTCACGGTACGGTCTTATCATATCGATAAATATCGATATAATTGCAGCCCATTTGGGCCCACGCGCATGAGTTAATTCCAAGATTTGTTTGCCAATGCAATGGAGCTTTTGTCTATGTGCAAGGCTGGCACATTGACATTTAATTTGGTCCAGCAAGCATCAATTTGGTCCAAACGCTCGTGAGCCATTCGGCAAATTCTTGCTCCTCTCGCAACCGTCTGCGGGTTGCTGAGTACCGCTGGAATGTCAGCGTCTCTACCAACAATTTTCAGTCGCTTTTCCAGAGCTCTGCTGATAGTCGAAATCTGATAACCAACTGGAACTGTTCCTTCAACTTTTGCTGCATTTCTGCACAGTTAACAAAGGGTTCGTCTCAACTGCATCGAGTAGCAGCTGGACCTGAGGATCTCGCAACTTGCCTTGGCGATTGCCACCCCTTCGCAGGTGATCTCTGCCGGCAGAGGTTTCAACGCACTAGCTGATGAATTCTGTAAACCATCTTTTCCTTTGCATTCAGCAACCTCGCAATGTTCTTTGGATGTTCACCTCTGTCGAGCGCTTCGATCACAAGCCAATCGTTCGACAGCCGGTATGGTCCACAATTGTGGGGCTGATCTTGCTCCTCCGCAGCAGTTTCAAATGAAGCTGTGGACCAAATTGATACTTAATGGACCAAGTTACGACGTAAATGCCGCTATACCAGCCTTGCTACCATAGACAAAAGCTCCATTACATTGGCAAACGTATCCTAGATTAAATCTTAGATTAAATTCAATGCGCGTTAGCCCAAAAGGGCTGCAAAAAGCTACGAGTATATTGTGCAGCGCATTCAGCCACCCCATGCAGCTGAGCTTCTATTTTTGGAACTCATTTTCATTTAGGTTAAGCCATAGACGCTTGCCGAGATCCATGCCCTGTGTAAACACTGTGTTGTACGAAATATGTTCTGAATTTGGCTCTTCAGAAACAAAGGTTAAATAAAGACTAGAAGACTGAATCTTGTTAAGCTCAGCAGCGGCTTGGCTGATGGAGATCGATAGCGACACAGCACCTCAGGAGGAGAAACCCTCCCTACTTGCTCAGCGGATGCAAATGCAGCTGAAGCAGCCGAGTACCCAGTTCATAAGCCAATCCCAGACCGTCTCCTCGTCAGCCGACCATCAGCATGATCTGTTCATCAGCGGCTACAATGTGCACACGATGCCGAACTTCCCCAACTTGGGCCCCCTGGTGAGGCTGAACACGGATGTCCGACTGGCCCGGGTCAACCTTAGGAAGTTTGTCAGCTCCGACACACTCTTCTATCCGTTTGAGTAAGTATATGTGCTAAGGTTGGCTGCAGAGTAAGGTGGCTTTGGAGTTGAGATAGCGGTGAGTGAGGTAGCTGTGAAGTGAGGTGGCTGTGGAGTGAGGTGGCTGCGGAGTGAGGTGGTTGTGGAGTGAGGTGGCTGCGGAGTGAGGTGGCTGCGGAGTGAGGTGGCTGCGGAGTGGGGTGGCTGCGGAGTGAGGTGGCTGCGAAGTGAGGTGGCTGTGGAGTGAGGTGGCTGCGAAGTGAGGTGGCTGCGGAGTGAGGTGGCTGCGGAGTGAGGTGGCTGCGGAGTGAGGTGGCTGCGGAGTGAGGTGGCTGCGGAGTGAGGTGGCTGCGGAGTGAGTTGGCTGTAGAGAGAGGTGGCTCTGGAGTGAGGTGGCTGCGGAGTAAGGTGGCTCTGGAGTGAGGTGTCTGTAGAGTTGAGACAGCTGCGAATAATGTGGTTATGAAGTGAGTTACTTTTCATAGTAGCCGTGAGGGAATCAGCAATACAGGAAGTTTTCGAGTAGCAGGCCGCATATTTACCCACAACGACTTGCCCATAATATGCCCTATAGGGTTCAGGTGACTATTCCACTACCACGAACGAGCGACTTTATGTGGGACTTCAAGCACAAGTTTTACTTGTCCATCATGTACAGTCAGGTGTACAGGTTCTTCTTTCCCTTCAACCGGCACAACTCTCAGCTGTTCCTAATCATAGACATGAGCGGAACCAGCGAGCCCCTCTGCGTGAACGTCCCGTCGCGAACCCTGCTGCGCAACGTCAGCGAGGCTCTGATGGACCACGAGGAGTTGGGCGCCAAGCAGTTCGAGAACTGCCTGATGATCGCCGTCAGCGCGTACAAAGACTACGCGGCCTTCTTTAGTGAGTCAGTCAGTCAGTCAGTCACCCACTCACTCAAGTCAGTCAGTCAGTCAGTCAGTCAGTCAGTCAGTCAGTCAGTCAGTCAGTCAGTCAGTCAGTCAGTCAATCAGTCAGTCAGTCAGTCAGTCAGTCAGTCAGTCAGTCAGTCAGTCAGTCAGTCAGTCAGTCAGTCAGTCAGTCAGTCAGTCAGTCAGTCAGTCAGTCAGTCAGTCAGTCAGTCAGTCAGTCAGTCAGTCAGTCAGTCAGTCAGTCAGTCAGTCAGTCAGTCAGTCAGTCAGTCAGTCAGTCAGTCAGTCAGTCAGTCAGTCAGTCAGTCAGTCAGTCAGTCAGTCAGTCAGTCAGTCAGTCAGTCAGTCAGTCAGTCAGTCAGTCAGTCAGTCAGTCAGTCAGTCAGTCAGTCAGTCAGTCAGTCAGTCAGTCAGTCAGTCAGTCAGTCAGTCAGTCAGTCAGTCTCAAACACAACTTGCAGGGCTGAGCTCAAAGCACAGGAGGTGCCCCGATAGCTACAAGAATTTCTGCTATGTGCCTCCGGTGTGGACGAACAAGCTGGAGTGAGTGTGCAAAAGAGAGAGCAGCGGCAAGCAGGCAGAAACTTTTGAACGACTCACTGCGAGACTTGACGCTTCTAAATTATGCGAAATAATACACGGTATAAACCGTATGGTTGAAATGGCAATAGAAAATTTGTTGAACACCTATGTAGGTGACATACCTCCACCTCGTGCTTCGACAATCGCATCGGCAAAGTGAGACTGTCTATTTTATTCGAACGTACACGATATTCCAGCGTCTTTTACATTACCAGTTCTTTCTGATTCCATTTGGCTTATAGCTAGTGGACATGGAACAGCTACTTCTGCAGCGCTCTCTGGCATGGAAAAATTTTATTAGCTCCTGTTCTCCAACTTTTCTAATTTGTAGAAGAATTTATCTTTAATACGCAATCCAGGAGCTCCGTTTCGAAAGTATATGCTTTGAATTATTGTATATGCAGGTGGATAAATTCATATTTTAATCCACATGCGTGGCCACAAAGGAAATAATTCAAGTTGGACTGTATTATAGTCTGATGTAGGGACGTCCTGCGCCTCCCATTAATTTCTGCGCACCCTGCCTTCCTCCCCTGTGATCCCTGTGCCCCCAGGATGACTCATTGGGATCATTAGGATGTCAGTCTCATGATGACTCCCTATCTCTCAAGCTTTTTCCCGCCTCTGCGACCGCCAAATTTCTCGTCCAATCACAGCGCGGGTGACGCCATCCAGGGTTGCTTGGTAACGGAGGTCAAGGACAAGTCACGGCCTTCAATATCACGCTTCACGCTGTGATAGCCTGACGCGTGATCTTGCAGTCCTACAAGTTAATCAAGCTAGATTCCCTAAACACTTGATTGCTCATAGATCCTCAGGATCTTCCGCTAGTTAGACATCCGCTAAACTAACTAACTAATCCACTTCACCTCCTACTGCTCACCGTTTTCTAATAAACTCATTCTCAATCCGTTTCACATAAATAATTAACCGAATTAATTTAGTGCGGCTTGTTCAGGGCAGGAAATTCAGGGCATTAGCCATTCAAATCTTTGTCTGTTTCTGCCTATTTTCTCATTTGTCATGAACTGTACGTGGCATGAAGTGTGAGTAGACAGTGCACCTGTCTCAGAGCATGAAATAGAAGCTGCATGAGGATCAAGTACTAAAATCACCGAGTATCGGTGGTATCCAACAAAACAATCATAGCAGCTGTAATATTCTATGTCCCTGTAAGATGTGCACCATGAAAGAGGAGAGCTCTGGGACCTGCACCTCCTCATCCCCAGCCGCATTGAGCCCGTCTAGGAGGAAAAACAATAGAATATGACGTTTCTATTATCCAACTTTGCATAGGATCCTGATGGCTTAGAGGTATAATTGAATTGTAGCCTAGAGAGTCGCAAGAAAAGCAAGGATCACGATTCAAATTAAGATAGGAGAATTGAAACTCTGCTGTAAACAACTATGGCTTTTCTGTGTAGAGAGAGTGAAGATTTCCTGCGGTAAGGCAATTTTTCTCGGAAAGCCAGACTTTAAAAAGTAATTATCTTCTGATGTTACGTGTACACAGCTAGTATCATGTTATATACCATCCTTCTGCTCAAGTACATGTATGCGGTTGTGGTCGACATTGATACAATTTTGTCTTTCCGATTTACGGCATCATAGATACCTTAGCGAGCTTAGCTGAAAATTACAGTAGTGTAATTCCGTTCATTTTGTACACTATTTAATTTGAAAGTAACGATTTTATCGATTATAACAAAGTAGTTATGCACTATACTAATAGGCCACGAATTTATTGACTATTTAACATAAAAGCGAAGATTTTTGTTTTATATTACATTTAAAAGGTGCAAAGCCACTATTTTTTAGTTCTTCAAGGATTTTCGCTTTTCGTTTTTGCGATTTAATTTTTGAACTTGACTTTAATTAATTACATTGATCGAGCTAGCTCACTGCCACTGCATGATTGATCAAGTGGTGATCGATCGTCATTTTTAAGAACCTCAGTTTCTTGCTCTTTCTAGTTATAAAAACGAAGTTAAATAGATCAAAGTGTTATTGTATGTAATTTTGTGTTCTTAGGACGTTACTTTTTCACTTATTGGAATACTAATTTATACTTAGAATTATGACCTTTGAGTGAAACTATAAAAGAAAAATTCAGTTGTCTTTACACGGTTTTTAAGCATTTCAGTAGACCTAGTAGCTAAGAGATAGTCTAATTTGTTTATAAAAACTTTGTTTATAAAAACGGACAAGTAACTGTCCGTTTTTATAAACAATCAAATAGTTTAATTATGATTGATTTTCAGTATCCAAGAATAGAGAAATGAAATTATCTAATTCTAATAATAATTAGATAACAGAATAGAGAAAATGTCATTTAAGGCCATAGTTGAAAAAAGTGTAAGACAGCTGCCATTTTTTCTCTTTAAAAGAGACTTAGATAATTGTTAGGAGACTAGGCAATGTTGTGTAATAACATTTATGATCTTTTTATACTCTTTAGTTTAGTTGATTGAATGATTATAACTCCTTTTTATGCCATTTTTAAACATTTTATAAATTTAAGGTGCCTGTAGATAAATAAAGGTAAATATCAACATGAAGTATTATTTGAGTTGCCGATGCATTTCGTCCATTTGCATTAGGACATCGTCAGGGTCTTTTTATTGAGAAACAATTTGAACGAATATTCAGTATATATAGATAGTTGAGAGTAACAAGAGTAGTTGAATTGAGTTTTTAATTGATGGTTTAAAACTTGTACATAGTAATCAATTTTTGATACAGTATTGGTTGGGTAAAGTGCATATCAGTTTCAAGCCAGTCCGGTCATTGACAAATCAGCTAAAAAATTCTGAGTTGACGGCTAGCCCCACCCATCGCAAGTTGGTTATTTAACGTGGGCTGTTTGGTCTTAATGTACAGGGCTTCTAATAGGCAGAGCATGTGATCTCTATTACAAAAATCAATAGCCTTTATCATTTCGTGTGGTTCAGCCTCACAACAAGAATTGCAGGTTAGCAGGTGTTCGTTAATAGCAGAGTTTTTTAGCCAGTGCTCTCTGACCCTCGTGTATAAGTGTCGTTTAGTTTTTCCTATGTAGGACGTCACTGTTCCATTTCTTCGGAGATTTGAGCGCTACGCCACTGCCCTTGGCAAGTGCCAGGTGGACAGTTGGTTCCTTCAGCAATGTATTGAACTACAGGTTGCACCCAAGTTTGTCCAGTTCAAGAAACCGAACACACCTGTTTTTCGTGATCTATCCAACGTTCACAATGCATTGATTCAACAAGAACTTCGAGCTAACCAACGGAAGACTCATCAACTACGGAATCGAGTCCAAGAACTTAAGTCAAACTTAAGAAATCAGCTGGGTTTGATCTCCTATGCAGTCCTATGGCATCTAGTGAGCAAGTCAACGCAAGAAAAACTTCGAGCGGACCGCCTGAGACTCGGAAAGAAGCTTCGCAACCTCTGGACCGAGCAGAAGCATCAGACCCATGGAGCCAATACCATCACCAACCTGTCTCGTCACCAACTCACGGTCACCGAGCTCAACTGTTTGCAACATGGTCTGCGCAACCCGACGCTACCAAAACGCATCAACAAGCTTAAAATCGCTGCTGAAATTGAATCTGGCCTGAGTAAGTGCCTAAAAACTGACAATTTGCGAGTTGACGGCGCTGTTCCACCCGATAAGCTTAAACACCGTATCATTGCTGAATTTGAAAAGTTTATCTGTAGAGCTCAAGGATACGTTAACAAGAAAAGCAATAGGCTTATGCACCAGACTATGAACGGTCTCAAGAACAATGACAACATCAAGATCGTTGGTTACGATAAAGGCTATGGCGTTGCTGTCTTAGACAGTAATGATTATTTCGAGAAACTGGAGAAAGTGACCAGGACAAACTCAAGTTTCAATGCCTTGGTACCGCCGATAAAGTCACTATGACCCACCCGATTCTGAAAAATGAAAGATCTCTTCAGAATTTTTTGAGAACTTATGTCAAGCCGCATGTGAGCCCTGAGATTTTTAAGGTGATTGTCCCAAATGGTAGCCAACCTGGACAACTGTATGGTCTGTGCAAAGTTCATAAGGATGGTCATCCTTTAAGACCAATTGTTTCGATGATCAACACTTCAGAGTATGAGCTAGCCAAATTCCTTGACAATTTAATTAAACCTGTTATTCCTTCTGAGCACTGTGTGGGATCCAATAAACAGTTTATTGAGAGCCTCAGCAATACCACGATTAATCAAACTGACAGGCTTTATATCTGTGAGGTTGTTTCACTGTTCACCAACATCCCTCTCGATTTCACCATTGAGCTGGCTGCTGATCTTGTGTATGAAAAAACCGATCCACCTCCTTTCTCCAAAGCCACTTTTAAGAAGATGCTCAAATTCGCCACCTCCGGCATCTTTCTTTTTCGGGACAAATATTACAGACAGATTGATGGGTGTGCCATGGGCAGCCCTCTCGCCCCAACCCTCGCTAATTTATGCATGGCCCACTGGGAGAAGGACTGGATGGCCCTCCCTTGTGCGCCTCACTTCTACAAACGCTACGTCGATGACACGTTTGCGATCTTTGAGGACGAAGCTAAGAAGGACGAGTTTTTTAAGTTAATCAATTCTACTTATGAGAATATCAAATTCACGGCGGAGGGGGAGGCAGAAGACTTCCTTTCTTAGACATTGACGTTGACGCCACCGATGAAACTATTTCGACCAGCGTGTATAGGAAACCTAGCTTTACCGGGCTTATGCTTAGGTTTGACGCCTTGTGCCCTAGACAATGGAAAACCGGATTGATTCGTTGCTTTCTTCACCGGGCTTTTTCCACTTGCAGCTCTTGGAGACTTTTCCACAACGAAGTTGAAATCCTCACCAATCTGCTCAGCTACAATGGCTATCCTAAGAACTTTGTGATGAAAATTGTCAACTCTTTTCTCAATGACAAACTGACTGAACCTAATCGGATGAAAGTTCGTGATTCCACCTCTGAATGTCCCTTGATCACTTTGCCTTACTTTGGTGTTTGTTCTATAGAGTTTAAAAAGAAGTTAGAAAAGCTGCTCCGTAAAGACTTAAACACTCAAATCCGTGTTGTGTTTCGCACCGAAAAGATTGCTAAGTTTGTCTGCAAGTTGAAATCCAGTGTTCCACGTCCTCTCGCGGCTGGTGTCGTGTATAAATTTGTTTGCTCTGAGGACCAGAGCATCTCCTACATAGGAAAAACTAAACGACACTTATACACGAGGGTCAGAGAGCACTGGCTAAAAAACTCTGCTATTAACGAACACCTGCTAACCTGCAATTCTTGTTGTGAGGCTGAACCACACGAAATGATAAAGGCTATTGATTTTTGTAATAGAGATCACATGCTCTGCCTATTAGAAGCCCTGTACATTAAGACCAAACAGCCCACGTTAAATAACCAACTTGCGATGGGTGGGGCTAGCCGTCAACTCAGAATTTTTTAGCTGATTTGTCAATGACCGGACTGGCTTGAAACTGATATGCACTTTACCCAACCAATACTGTATCAAAAATTGATTACTATGTACAAGTTTTAAACCATCAATTAAAAACTCAATTCAACTACTCTTGTTACTCTCAACTATCTATATATACTGAATATTCGTTCAAATTGTTTCTCAATAAAAAGACCCTGACGATGTCCTAATGCAAATGGACGAAATGCATCGGCAACTCAAATAATACTTCATGTTGATATTTACCTTTATTTATCTACTCTTCATCAAGCGAGCCACTTTACCTGATTTTAAGGTGCCTGTGATGTTTAAAATATGTAAAAATTAGTTTTATTTTCCTATTTTTATCCTATTTCAAATTTCTAAATCATTTCTTTAGTTTGGTTGTGCCTTATATCTTTGTTTAGTCTTTCCTTTATTACCTTATAAGTTCTTGGTTGTATACTGAATCTTTCTTTTTCTTGTTTGTACTAAATGTAGTTTTTCAGGCTTTGTATTTTTTATGAATTAAATTTTAATTAGTTATAGATAAAAAATCAAGTCATTTATTTAGTTTTTTATTTAATATGTTTCTATATCTATAACTAGAGTTGGACACTATAGTGTCCAAATAAAAATGCTAGTAGAAGTTAAAATTAATATAATAAACTGACAGTTTCTGCATTTGTATATATTATTTCTTAAAACATGCATAATTTTTTTCTAGTCTATCATATAGAATTAACTGTATAAATATATTAAACATTGGTTTTAAACCAAAGAATTAAATGATATCAAATCATATTGAATAGAAATCACACAGATAAATAGCTAATATACTAAATAAATTTATTCTAAAAATCAATATTAATATAATAAGAAAAGAAAAAAGTATAGTTGCTTTTGTGGCATTGTAATAATATTATTATTTAATATCTATTTAGTATTAAGGACTTATCTAAGGAATATCAAAGGTTAAATTTACTTTTCCCCTTGTAAAAGATCACATATTTATTTTAAAAAATACTTAGCAAAGGCATAATAAATATATGCTAAAATTTTCCTATAGCCACCAAAGTGTCTAAGAGTCTTGCATCTTCTATCTAGGACCTAGGACTCATAACTCTCATGACAGTTTAAACAATTTTATTATATGTATATCAAAGCATGCTTATTAATCAAATTCTATTGATGCAACAATGTTTTGAAAGCAACTTTTTAAATAGTAATTACAAGTTTTGGTTTTTGAATAAGTTTAGCCAATGACAAAATGGCATTCTAATGCATGCAAATTGGACAATGAAGTGTAGCAGCTGCTGCATTGACAAACCATCAAATGAATATCCACTGGAGCCACTGACTGATGCATGTCACCATCCGCTGCTGCAGATCTGCATTCGGGTTTGAATTTTGACTAAATGAAAATGATCACACATTTAAACTTGCATGCCTGTACGAGTATCTAAATATGAACTGTTGGTGCACAATTTCTATAGTGCTGCTTGAAGTCTGTGGACTCGGAAGGTGTCTGCCCATACAGCCAGTGCGATGGCGAGGTGGAGCCGGACTCAGAGAGCGCCGCCATCTACAGGCTGCAACTGGAGAGCGTTGTCTATGACTACAGGGACAAGGAGGTGTCCGGTAAGCTGATGCAGTGTGGATGCTGAAGGACTCCGCAATGAGGTTGGAGTTTCGTTAAATACCACTGGAGTCTCAGACCAAAGTATCAGGGATGGGATATTGATGCTGTGGTATCAGGGATGGGATATTGATGCTGTGGTATCAGGGATGGGATACTGATGCTGAGGTATCAGAGATGGGATACTGATGCTGTGGTATCAGGGATGGGATATTGATGCTGTGGTATCAGGGATGGGATACTGATGCTGTGGTATCAGGGATGGGATACTGATGCTGGAGTATCAGGGATGGGATATTGATGCTGAGGTATCAGAGATGGGATACTGATGCTGTGGTATCAGGGATGGGATACTGATGCTGGAGTATCAGTGATGGGATATTGATGCTGAGGTATCAGAGATGGGATACTGATGCTGTGGTATCAGGGATGGGATATTGATGCTGTGGTATCAGGGATGGGATACTGATGCTGTGGTATCAGGGATGGGATACTGATGCTGGAGTATCAGGGATGGGATATTGATGCTGAGGTATCAGTGATGGGATATTAATGCTGAGGTATCAAGGATGGGATATTGATGCTGAGGTATCAGTGATGGGATATTAATGCTGAGGTATCAAGGATGGGATATTGATGCTGAGGTATCAAGGATGGGATACTGATGCTGTGGTATCAGGGATGGGATACTGATGCTGGAGTATCAGGGATGGGATATTGATGCTGGAGTATCAGGGATGGGATATTGATGCTGAGGTATCAGTGATAGGATATTGATGCTGAGGTATCAGAGATGGGATACTGATGCTGTGGTATCAGGGATGGGATATTGATGCTGTGGTATCAGGGATGGGATACTGATGCTGTGGTATCAGGGATGGGATACTGATGCTGGAGTATCAGGGATGGGATATTGATGCTGAGGTATCAGAGATGGGATACTGATGCTGTGGTATCAGGGATGGGATACTGATGCTGGAGTATCAGTGATGGGATATTGATGCTGAGGTATCAGAGATGGGATACTGATGCTGTGGTATCAGGGATGGGATATTGATGCTGTGGTATCAGGGATGGGATACTGATGCTGTGGTATCAGGGATGGGATACTGATGCTGGAGTATCAGGGATGGGATATTGATGCTGAGGTATCAGTGATGGGATATTAATGCTGAGGTATCAAGGATGGGATATTGATGCTGAGGTATCAGTGATGGGATATTAATGCTGAGGTATCAAGGATGGGATATTGATGCTGAGGTATCAAGGATGGGATACTGATGCTGTGGTATCAGGGATGGGATACTGATGCTGGAGTATCAGGGATGGGATATTGATGCTGTGGTATCAGGGATGGGATATTGATGCTGAGGTATCAGTGATGGGATATTGATGCTGAGGTATCAGAGATGGGATACTGATGCTGTGGTATCAGGGATGGGATACTGATGCTGTGGTATCAGGGATGGGATACTGATGCTGGAGTATCAGGGATGGGATATTGATGCTGAGGTATCAGTGATGGGATATTAATGCTGAGGTATCAAGGATGGGATATTGATGCTGAGGTATCAGTGATGGGATATTAATGCTGAGGTATCAAGGATGGGATATTGATGCTGAGGTATCAAGGATGGGATACTGATGCTGTGGTATCAGGGATGGGATACTGATGCTGGAGTATCAGAGATGGGATATTGATGCTGAGGTATCAGGGATGGGATACTGATGCTGTGGTATCAGGGATGGGATACTGATGCTGGAGTATCAGAGATGGGATATTGATGCTGTGGTATCAGGGATGGGATATTGATGCTGTGGTATCAGGGATGGGATACTGATGCTGTGGTATCAGGGATGGGATACTGATGCTGGAGTATCAGGGATGGGATATTGATGCTGGAGTATCAGGGATGGGATATTGATGCTGAGGTATCAGTGATAGGATATTGATGCTGAGGTATCAGAGATGGGATACTGATGCTGTGGTATCAGGGATGGGATATTGATGCTGTGGTATCAGGGATGGGATACTGATGCTGTGGTATCAGGGATGGGATACTGATGCTGGAGTATCAGGGATGGGATACTGATGCTGGAGTATCAGGGATGGGATATTGATGCTGAGGTATCAGAGATGGGATACTGATGCTGTGGTATCAGGGATGGGATACTGATGCTGGAGTATCAGTGATGGGATATTGATGCTGAGGTATCAGAGATGGGATACTGATGCTGTGGTATCAGGGATGGGATATTGATGCTGTGGTATCAGGGATGGGATACTGATGCTGTGGTATCAGGGATGGGATACTGATGCTGGAGTATCAGGGATGGGATATTGATGCTGAGGTATCAGTGATGGGATATTAATGCTGAGGTATCAAGGATGGGATATTGATGCTGAGGTATCAGTGATGGGATATTAATGCTGAGGTATCAAGGATGGGATATTGATGCTGAGGTATCAAGGATGGGATACTGATGCTGTGGTATCAGGGATGGGATACTGATGCTGGAGTATCAGGGATGGGATATTGATGCTGTGGTATCAGGGATGGGATATTGATGCTGAGGTATCAGTGATGGGATATTGATGCTGAGGTATCAGAGATGGGATACTGATGCTGTGGTATCAGGGATGGGATACTGATGCTGTGGTATCAGGGATGGGATACTGATGCTGGAGTATCAGGGATGGGATATTGATGCTGAGGTATCAGTGATGGGATATTAATGCTGAGGTATCAAGGATGGGATATTGATGCTGAGGTATCAGTGATGGGATATTAATGCTGAGGTATCAAGGATGGGATATTGATGCTGAGGTATCAAGGATGGGATACTGATGCTGTGGTATCAGGGATGGGATACTGATGCTGGAGTATCAGAGATGGGATATTGATGCTGAGGTATCAGGGATGGGATACTGATGCTGTGGTATCAGGGATGGGATACTGATGCTGGAGTATCAGAGATGGGATATTGATGCTGAGGTATCAGGGATGGGATATTGATGCTGAGGTATCAGGGATAGGATATTGATGCTGAGGTATCAGGGATGGGATATTGATGCTGAGGTATCAGGGATGGGATTTTGATGCTGAGGTATCAAGGATGGGATATTGATGCTGAGGTATCAGGGATGGGATATTGATGCTGAGGTATCAGAGATGGGATATTGATGTTGAGGTATCAGTGATGGGATATTGATGCTGAGGTATCAATATTCGGTTTACTTTTGCAGTCCTTCAGAGCGCAAGACTGTCTCCAGCATGCTGCGTTTCCCACCCACAGTGTCCCAGCCGCAGGTTGCAGTATCGCAGCTGGTTTCAATCCCGCTCAACCTGTCCGTCAGCTTCATGTCAGGCGACACGGCCATCATCAGCGCCCAGAGTCTGGACTCCCTCAATGCCTTCAAGCTGAAATTGCAGCAGAAAATGGATGACAGGCCGCCGGTGCGCGAGATCAAAATCCTCATGGGCGGGACATCACTCGAGGTGAGCATTCACTGCTTCAGCCTGTGCACATCTCACCAGTGATCTCTGCACCTCACCAGCGCATCTGTTCCCTTCTGCACCTCACCAGCGCATCTGTTCCCCTCTGCACCTCACCAGTGCATTTGTTCCCCTCTGCACCTCACCAGTGCCTCTGTTCCCCTCTGCACCTCACCAGTGCATCTGTTCCCCTCTGCACCTCACCAGTGCATCTGTTCCCCTCTGCACCTCACCAGTGCATCTGTTCCCCTCTGCACCTCACCAGTGCATCTGTTCCCTCTGCACCTCACCAGTGCATCTGTTCCCCTCCCTGCACCTCACCAGTGCATCTGTTCCCCTCTGCACCTCACCAGTGCATCTGTTCCCTTCTGCACCTCACCAGTGCATCTGTTCCCTTCTGCACCTCACCAGTGCATCTGTTCCCCTCTGCACCTCACCAGTGCATCTGTTCCCCTCTGCACCTCACCAGTGCATCTGTTCCCCTCCCTGCACCTCACCAGTGCATCTGTTCCCCTCTGCACCTCACCAGTGCATCTGTTCCCTTCTGCACCTCACCAGTGCATCTGTTCCCCTCTGCACCTCACCAGTGCATCTGTTCCCCTCTGCACCTCACCAGTGCATCTGTTCCCCTCTGCACCTCACCAGTGCATCTGTTCCCCTCTGCACCTCACCAGTGCATCTGTTCCCCTCCCTGCACCTCACCAGTGCATCTGTTCCCCTCTGCACCTCACCAGTGCATCTGTTCCCCTCTGCACCTCACCAGTGCATCTGTTCCCCTCTGCACCTCACCAGTGCATCTGTTCCCCTCTGCACCTCACCAGTGCATCTGTTCCCCTCCCTGCACCTCACCAGTGCATCTGTTCCCTTCTGCACCTCACCAGTGCATCTGTTCCCTTCTGCACCTCACCAGTGCATCTGTTCCCCTCTGCACCTCACCAGTGCATCTGTTCCCCTCTGCACCTCACCAGTGCATCTGTTCCCCTCTGCACCTCACCAGTGCATCTGTTCCCCTCTGCACCTTACCAGTGCATCTGTTCCCCTCTGCACCTCACCAGTGCATCTGTTCCCTTCTGCACCTCACCAGTGCATCTGTTCCCCTCTGCACCTCACCAGTGCATCTGTTCCCCTCTGCACTTCAGCCCTGAGCTTGATAGCTCATACTCCTACCGAGCTTCATTTATCAATGCCTTCGTCCCACTGCTGCACCAACCGCAGGGAGACCACCGGACACTCGCTGAGCTGGGCATCGCCAGCGGCTGCACCGGCCTCAGAGCCATCCGCGTGCTGTACGAAGTGCCCAGCGACCTGAACAAGATTCGCTTCTCCATGTCCTGGGGCTGGCCGGAAAACAATCCAAAGAATTACCTGGATACGGCCTGCATCACCTTCTCCAAAGTGGGCGGCCTCATCACTCACCTGCACAATATCGACTTCCGCTCCACGTGGTGGCAACAAGCATACGAGTACCACTGCTATCAGAGGTTCATTGAGCACTGCGGAAATGCGACGAGAGACGACAGAGAGATGCGAAGCACTTCAACGTTCAATGTGAATCTTTGTATACTTTTATCGTTTATAGAAACTGGTCTGACCCGCTGCAAGGGGTCACGTGTGCAGTCAATGGCATAGCCATCGACAATATCAACATGCAATACATGTACATGCAGCATAAAGTGGAGCTCACCCCAGTGCCACTCACTTTTTGTGGATGCCAAGCAGCCTATTCAGCTGCGCACTAACCTCGAGCAAATCTGCTTAACTTTGCCGTCCTGGAGTTGAATGCATCAATTCGTGCTGAGCTGGTGACAGATTGAGAAGTTGTATTGACGCTACTGAGGTTTAGTTGAGTTTGCCAGGCTCTTTACCGCAATCCCAAGTGGTGTTTAATCGCATCTCGTGGATACCTTGCTCCCAACTCCAGGTGTGGGTGCAGAATCTTGACAACCTGGAAGTTCGGGGCCAGCCAGTGACTCACCTGCTGTTCCTGATGAGCGCGTGGCGCCGGCCCAACATGCAGGGCTACCGGATGCCCACCCTGCAGTTCTTTGACAGCGCCCGGCCCACCCAGAGTCTGTACGAGGGCACCTTGGAGTTCAGCCGCTTCAGCCACTACCGCGGCCTCATCGTCTGCCTGCTGAAAAAGGACCGCGGCGCCTGGCAGATCGTGCAGGTCGCCCGGCCGTTCACCTCGGGAGACGCCACTAATTACTACCCCATCGTCTCCGACTGTCGCAGAGTGGTTGAACAATTCGGCTAGCCTCACTCTTGTCGCTATCCGCGGACTGTGTGAACAGCTCTGTCTGTTGGACTCGGTCTGTGTTTTTTATTCTTCTAATACGAGAATATTCGAATGCGTTCGATTGAACTTGCAAACCACTTTCTGCTGACCTGGCTCGTGATGAGCTCTATTGCGCCATTTTATGGTAATTGCAGATTTTGTTGATTTTATTGGTGTATTGCATGCATGCATGAATTATCATTGAAGACAGAAATTTATGAAACTTTGAACATGAAATCGATCATCTTTGTATTCTGATTTTTTGCCAAAAAGGCCAATGCAAAAGCTGCAGTTTTGACTGGAGCCGGTTATACTTGGTAAACTTGTGAGTAACATGAGGCAAGCTACCTGGTAGGAACAGGGGAGTGGGACACAATGTATTGTTGTGTTGCGACACAGAAGTCTTATGTTTCCAGATGCTTGTATGGATATAGAGCAGCTGTGTAGTTATAAGTGCTCTTTAACACTCGTTTATTAGTCGTGTCCATAGACATAAATCAAACACAGAGAATGAGTCTATGAGTCTATCATAACATAACATGTATTATAAAACTGCAGCGCGAAACTTTCTACCATCGCAGTTAGCAGTTCACCTGGCAATGAGCTGAAGTCAGTGTAGGAATCGATAGAAAGGCACATAGGAACACACACGAAATTGCCACACGCTGCCTCCACCCAGTCAGCTCAGTCAGTCAGTCTCGCTTGCATTGGCAGCCAAGTGATTGAGAACCGTCCGGCCCATGCAAGTGCTGACTGTTGCTGAGCTGACAGCAAAGCAGGAGAAAGAGCGGGTGAAGAGACAGCGTGATTAAAGTACAATGCTGATCAACAATAATCCCGTCGCTACTCCTGTCCCGACGCTGGAAGCAGGCGGCCGAATGCGACGACCTCGCACAGTGTGAGGTATTCGCCCTCGGTTTGCTGCGTCACACTGAGAGTGCTGCCGACTTTATTGCAGGCGAAGTCTTTCACGCTGAATGTCTGGCCGGAGTTGTAGCTGGCGCACTGCTGGCCGTCCAGGGCGATGGTGAAGTTCGTCAGCCTGTTGGCGCAGCAGTCCTGCCGGTTGTAGATGCGCACCAGGCTAATGAAGGCCTTGGAGGCCGCGGCCGCCTGCCACCACTGTTTGGTGTTGGCCAAGTGGTCTGTGTGACCGCAGCTCCCGGCCGAGTAGGTCTGTGCCGTGCCGCCGTCTGTGACGCGTTCGCAGATGCCGTTGTAGCTGGTGCTGGACTGGCTGCAGCCGCTCAGCTGCAGCTGCTCTGCAGAATGTTTTTATGGAGGATATTTATATGAAGCCTAAATGCAGAGCCTCGAGGATACGGGATTGCAATATTAGTCCTCAGACTGGACTCAGACTCAAAGTTATTTTCCAGGTAACTGCATGGCCAAAAAAATTCTGTCATAATTTAGCATGTCAGCTTCCTTCAGACTAAGCTTTCTCACCTGACCGCCAGGCAAACACCCGGTCACCGCTGCAGTCAGTCGCTGAGGCGGCCGATGCAGCCGCGCTGACTTCCTGCTCGCTGCCTAGCAGGGCGCAGCCGCCGTCGTCAACAAGGCGGATGCCGCGGCACAGGGGCTCCAGTGTGCATCTCCAGGCGCAGGCGGAGAGCGCAGTTTTGAATCTGCCGCCCGAGCAGGCGGCGGCCGGGTTTCTCGGCTCGAAAATCAGTCGCGAGCTGCACGGCTGCAGAGCCTCAGCGCCGCGGACTGCAAGCAGCAGACAGCTGCAGCAGAATACAGCAATCAGCGGCATCGACACCGTCATTGTTGAAGTCGGTTTGGCAGCCTAAAATTATGAGTTGTATAGGGATGAGTCGTTCAGCCTTCGTCAGTTCGGGTCTACTATGGTGCAGATGATGCGAATTCCGTGAAATTTCATGCAAACATTATTGGAAATTGCTTCATTTTGGTATTCTCAAGTCCAGAAGGTGAAGTATTGGGAAATTTGTGCTAAAGAAACTGAAAATACTTCCTATATTGCCAATGCATTTTGCTGCGAAGTTTGTACGATTTGAGAGGTCTGCTATTCTGCTTTAGCTGTCCTTGCTTGAAAACTGCGGGCTTACCAGCATGCAGACTCGACTCAGCAGATGCCGAATATACAAAAATAGGCTGCTGTAATTATAAGAAACTGCAGCTGCGGGGCGCAACTGCCAATTATTTGGCATTCACTGAAGCACTGTGGGTGATTATATACTATCGTCTCTGCTACCTGTCTATTTCTGCAGGTGCCCTCTTTTTTGTCGCTATTCCCGGACCCAATCAATAACAATCGGGGTGCGTGGATTTGGCAGGTCAGTTGGCAGGGAAAATTAGCAAAATTACCGACATCGCACGGCATAGGAGACCCGCCAGCCTCGGTTTTTGCCTGCTCCACTTGAGTGCTGCTGCTGCCTCCCACTAGTCCGCAGAGGCTCTCAAGACAATGCAGCCATTAGAGAAAATACACCGAGCCAAACATGACCGACAGAATCAATTAAGTGGCTACTTCTGCTGTTTACGTCAATCAATTCTTCGTACACAAACATTTCCAGCTGTCTGGCTGTGTGCACCCTGGCGCACTTTTAGCGAATTGTCAACACAACCGGCGAGAGGCGTTACTTGCCCATTCCGCTGACTCCCCTGAGCAGGCACACAAGCGCACGGATGCATGCACACTGAGCAGTACACACAGGCACACACTACTCACACAGGAGTGCACAGCGGCCCTCACTTTATTCACCGTTAGGCATGCAACCTTGTGCCAAGGGCGTTAATCACTTAGCAGACCCAAGCCTGGGCCGCTGGCACATAAGAGCGCCGTGCTAGACAACTGGGCTACGGCCCCTGCTGTCGGCCTAAATTTCTAGAAAAGAGCTTGTAAAAACTTCACGCCTCAACCAGAGAGAGTGAGTGAGAGAGAGAGAGAGAGAGAGAGAGCGAGAGGCTGTCAAGGTCAAAGCCTTGTGGCAGTAGCCAGAGGTGAACTGGCTTGATGCAATGCGCAACCATATTACCTTCAGTAGAGTATTGCAGAGTATTGCAGTTTTTTGCAAACTATTGCAGATTATTGCAGGTATTGCAGGGTATTTCAGAGTATTGCAGAGTATTACAGGGTATTGCAGAGTATTACAGAGTATTAAAGGTTATTGCAGAGCATTACAGAGTATTGCAGAGTATTACAGAGTATTGCAGAGTATTGCAGAGTTTCAGAGTATTAAAGGGTATTGCAGGGTATTTCAGAGTATTGTAGAGTATTCAAGTTTCTTTTTCAGCTTTTGTTTTCTTTCACTATTTCAGCAGCAACCGCATTCGACTCCGCTAAGAAACGCTTGGCCGGTCGCTTCTTCCTTCTTCACAGCAGCCGTCCGAAGACGATGACCTCGCACAGGGTGAGGAACTCATTACTGAAGCGCTGCGTGACCTTGAGAGTCGTGCCAACCTGCTCGCAAGGAAAGTCCTTGATGCTGAATACCTGGGTGGAGTTGTAGCTGGCGCACTGCAGGCCGTCCACGGAGATCGCGAAGTTATTCAGTCTGGACTCCAAGTCGTCCTGCCGGTTGTAGATGCGCACCAAGCTGACGAAGGCCCTGGAGGCCATTGAGGCCTGCCACCACTCGTTGCCCACTGATGCCTGGGTATGGGTGCAGATGGCCCCGGCGTTGTGATTTTGGTCCAGGTTTCCGTCAATGGCATTGTTGCAGTTTCCATTATAGGTGCTTGACTCGCTACATCCTGACAGCTGCAGTTGCTCTGAAATGTTTTTGGTCGATTGAGCGAGTTATTAACTACCTAAAGACTTCAATTCAGAATAGTCCTGCTCCTGTCTAAAAATTTCAGGCGATAGTTTAGGGTTTGAGCTTTGACAGCTTTGAAAACTGTCACACGTGGACAGCTAAAGCAGATGGAGCCTGCATAGATAGGGTGTTGCATAGAATTGATTAGTGTGATGCGACATATAACAAGCTGAATAGTGACAAGCTACAGGTGTATGTCATTTTCGTTGCACACACACGTACTTGCAGGTTTCGTCTACAAGCTACAAGCTTGTGCGCACGATTGACCATAGGCATTCACTGGACAAGCGAAATTTTCGAGGTCTAAATTGTACGAGCTCTTAGAACTTGACCAGATAAGTCAAATGATAAGTTAGATAAGAAGCCATCGTTGTCATCCCACACACTCAGAGCAAAATTGCACCCAGTCGGGTGCTGCAGACGCTCGCCAATCAGATGACACATTTCGTCGACACGTTCCTCGCGCAAGCGAAACCTCGATTGATGATCATTGTAGTCGACATCAAAGTCGAAATTTATCCTTTCTTTGAATGTTCGGGGACGCTTAATTGGCTCCTTTTGATCGAAATCTTCTGAATCTGACTCATAGAACATTTTAGCTCAATGGATGTAATATGCTTTCAACCGACTACAAGCTTGAATAGCTCGTGGTTCACTACTCAACTTGTCACACTCGAATTTACTATGACACTAGCCAACATTAGATTATATGCAATAAACCGCTTGTAGCGCGACTAGTCACTGTTCACTTGTAGCTTGCCGCCTACTTGTAACTTGTCAAGTCTCTGTGCAACACAAGTCACCATTCGCTATTCTCTTGTCAAGCTTGTAGCTTGTAACTTGAGACTAATCATGCATACTGCAACACCCCCAGCATGCTCTCGAACAACACTGATTTTTCTCGACCGGATTTGTCTATGGCAGAACCCCATTCAGCGCTATGCGTTCTCTGGAGCGCTACGCCGTTTTGCCGCCTATTTCGACCAAATTTGCATCGAAAAACTCGCGACGCTTCTTTCTATTCAGTCACTGTGAGCTGGCCGGCCCCGGGTATCGAATCCAGATATTTACAAATTGTGACATCCTCTGCTAAACAAATCGACTCGCAGAACTTCAAGCGGATGTCAATCGCCCCGTGGTGTGTTTCGTCTGGCAGTTCCCTTGCCAGCTTGCTGTTACAACATGTAACAATTAAGCTTTTTACTGATATACAACTCTTTCCGTGGCCCCGACGTGAAGAGCCGCGCAGTGCGGACGGCCGTCCGGACTCTGACGGGGCGCAAAAAGCGCGTGGCGCTTAACCGGAAGGCAAGGCGCTCGGCCCTGACGAAGTCCCGGTCGAAGCGCTGCGACTTCGCTGTGTGGCCTCCCAGGTCACAGGCGTCATGAACCGCGTGCTCGCCGAGTGGACTGTCGCGCACATCGTGCCGATACCGAATAAGACAGGGACAACGCGGAAAGAAGACCACCGCGGGATCTCGCTGATGTCCTGCACCACGAAGCTCTTCAACCGCCTGCTGCTCGATCGTCTGCAGTCGGTGCTGGACCCGTACCTGCGGTACGAGCAGAACGGATTCCGGCCGCAACGCAGTATAGTGACACAGATCCTCGAACTCCGCCGTGTCATCGAGGAGGCGCGCATCCGCCAGTCTACGCTGATCATTGTCTTCGTTGACTTTCGAAAGGCGTTTGACTCGGTATTGAGAGCTGCGCTTCCCTTTGTCCTTCGAGACTACCGGGTACCCCAGCAGCCGATCGACGCTATCATGTCGCTGTATCGCGATACTCGAGCTGCTGTGGTGACGGCGGACGGCCTGTCTGACCTGTTCGATACTTCATCAGGAGTTCTGGAGGGCGACACGCTGGCGCCGTTCCTCTTCGTGCTGCTGCTGGACTGGGTGCTTCGGACCGCACTCCCCTCGGCTAATGACGGCTTCCTGCTGAGCAGACGCATCGGTCGCCGCCACGGCGAAAAGCGTCTAAGCGTGCTTGGCTACGCCGACGACCTCGCCCTCCTGTCCTGAGGTATGGCGCAGCGCGAAGAGCGCGACCCCGAGTAGGGAGAGCATGGTCCATTTGCACCGACAAGTGTCGGAGTCGCCTCCACTTGCCCCACGATTCTCGCGGGACGAAAGTGGACCATGTTGGAGGCTCTGTTGCTTGGCGGGTAGCAGTTGGGGCAGCTGCAAGGAGTT
Organism: Macrostomum lignano; assembly: GCA_002269645.1. NCBI lineage: Eukaryota > Metazoa > Platyhelminthes > Macrostomidae > Macrostomum > Macrostomum lignano. The sequence goes on from NIVC01000636.1 coordinate 224,024, forward strand.
GCTGCTCAACACCTACAAGGCCATTTCGCGCAGCATCCTCAACTACACTGCTCCTGTTTGGGGACCTGTCATCTCGTCCACCTTCTGGAACGGGCTTCAGTCGGTCCAAAACGCGGCCATTCGGTGCATCACCGGCTGCACCGTCAACACCTCTGTTGCCGACCTTCACTGCGAGACCCGGATGCTCCCGGTCCAGCAGCACAACAGGCTCCTGTCTCTCCAGTTCCTCCTGGCCTCTCGCCGTCCTGAGCACCCCTGCCACCTTTCCGCCTGCCCGGCCCCTCGCCGGCGCATGAAGCCGTCCATTTTTACCGCACCATTCTTTGACGATTCCTGGCAGCCAGTCGAAGCCCCGGCGGTCCTCGACGACGCGGCAGCCTGGGACAGGGCGAGGCGAGCTCAACACTCGCTCATAGTGCTCAATCACATCGACGGCCTACCTCCTAACCGCGTCGTCGGCCTTCGCCCCGACGTCTGCGATTCCGAGCGTTCTTTGCCGCGTCGGACCCGCTCTCTGCTCGCCCAGCTGCGCTCTGGCTTCAGTCATATCCTACGTAGTTACCAGCACCGGTTGAATCCTGAGACGCCTCCAAGCTGTCCTGAGTGCGACGCGGCCACGCATGATTGCCTGCATCTTTTTAATTGCCCGGCTCACCCCACCGAGTTGGTGCCTTCTGACCTGTGGCGCAACCCTGTTGAAGTCGCTGAGTTCCTGTCGCTGCCTGTCCAGCGCGACCCTGGCGAGGGTTAAAAACAACAACAAACAACCCTCCTGTCCTCGTCCGTTGAAGGCGCCCAGCGCCAGATCGACAGGCTGGTCGAGGTGGCATCGAGCGTTGGTCTGATCGTCAACACGCTGAAGACCGAGGTGCTGACTGTGCCGGCCGACATCGCAGCGGACCTGACGTGCCGCGGCGCAGACGGGCAGACGACCAAGCTCGCACGCTGCCAGCGGTTCACCTACCTCGGCGGTCTGGTGCCCCACGTGGAAGAGGACCCCCGGCGGCGCAGAGTACTTGCCTGGGCGGCCTTTCGACAGCCGTCCTCCAGTCCGAAGCGCTGCCCGACCGCCAGAGGGCTCGGCTGTCGCAGGCGGTGGTCGAAGCCGTCCTGCTCTACAACGCCGAGACGTGGACACTGACGGATACGCTGGAGCGGCAGCTGGACTCGGCGCACTCAGGGCTGCTCCGTGCGGCCTTTAGAGCTGACGAGAGCGTCGGGACCGAGGCCCTGTACGATCGGGCCAAGCTGCAGCGCCCGTCCACCATCCTGCGCCGGCGGCGACTTCAACTGGCGGGCCACGTGATCCGGGCCGAGGGCTACTGCCCCCAACCTGTTCAGGACGTCCTGCTGCTCACCTTGCAGGGTCCGTTCAGGCGGAATCAGACTCGAACCCGTCGATATGTGGACTGCCTGCTGTGCGACGCTGGGGTGCCCGGCACGACCAACGGATCGGACTTTGTTCGCTCCCAGGCTCTGCGGCGCGCCATCTGACGCGCCCTGCTTTAACTGTGACCTTTGCTAGCAGGGCCGCGTATTTTGTTGTTGTTGTCGTGGTCTTGAGACTTATACTTAGACTTACAATGATTTTGCCTCTGTCAACATTGCTAAGGTGCGTAGTGTTCTTATTGATTTTCTGGAGCCATGGTGGCTGAGGGTGGGGGTTCTTATTGATTTTCTGGAGCCATGGTGGCTGAGGGTGGGGGTTCTTATTGATTTTCTGGAGCCATGGTGGCTGAGGGTGGGGGTTCTTATTGATTTTCTGGAGCCATGGTGACTGAGGGTGGGGGTTCTTATTGATTTTCTGGAGCCATGGTGACTGAGGGTGGGGGTTCTTATTGATTTTCTGGAGCCATGGTGACTGAGGGTGGGGGTTCTTATTGATTTTCTGGAGCCATGGGGACTAAGGGTGGAGGGTTCTTACTGATTTTTGTTTGCTGTTATGCGACTTTGAATAAATAATCAGCGGTCATAAAAAATGCGAATAATGATCATCAATTTGCCAGACAATGGTCAAAATAAACCGGTAGAACGGTGCAGTAATGCGACAAATGTAAATTCCTTTCTGGCCTCTACGAGTTCGCATCTCGTTTCTAAGAAAATCGAGTCTAGCGTCCTTCTGCTTCAGCTGTCCGTGCTTTAACACTTGAAGGAAAAGAGTCGGTGGAGCCCTGTTTGAGTGTGTGGGCTGTGTTAATTTATTTGTTAACTTTGAGCTCAGAGGATCAGTCTATCCACATACGGTTGTTCTGTACAAAAACCCAATGACCTAATAATCTCATAACATACATAATTTATCTTCGTAAAATTCATTGAATCGAATGAAGCTTCCCCGCACTGCAACTTGCCAATCTTCCATTCCATTTCAAACACCCGGTCGCCTGTGCAGTCGGTCGCGCTGGCGGCAGTCGCACTCGCGTTGACCTCCAGCTCGCTGCTCAGCAGGTCGCAGACGCCGCCGCTTTCGACGTTATCAGCGAGGCGAACACCGCGGCAGCGAGCCTCCAAAGCGCATCTCATGGAACAGCGGGACAGTTCGTCCCAAAACCTGCCGTCGGAGCAGGAGGCGGCCGGATTTCTGGGCAGAAAGGTCGATACTGAACTGCGGTGCTGCGCCGCATCAGCCTCAAAAACTGGCAGAAGCAGCAGCAGCGGCAGCAGCAGGCAGTAGCTGACCGCGGCCAGCGCCTTCACCAGCTCGGCTCGCGTTTGGGCAACCTGAAATGTCAGCAATATTTAGAGTTGCTATGGGTGAGCTGAGACCCTCAGTCACAGTGTGCATGGGTGAGCTGAGACCCTCAGTCACAGTGTGCATGGGTGAGCTGAGACCGTCAGTCACAGTGTGCATGGGTGAGCTGAGACCCTCAGTCACAGTGTGCATAAGTGAGCTCAGTCCCTCAGTCACAGTGTGTATGGGTGAGCTGAGACCCTCAGTCACAGTGTTTTAATCGATAAGCATAATTAGTCCAACCAAGAAAATTGTAGCATCAGACCCGAATCGAAAATCTCCGACTCACCTGCGTTTTCCGACCAGAAACAGAGAGGTTTGCACCGGCCATGTTGGAAAGCCTTGTCTTGCTGCGCTGCCTTTCTGCTTTGCAAAATGCTTTAAATTTGTCTTGCTTTTTTACATAGTTGGGAAGGTTTCTTTGCTAAATATGTTTTCTGCTCATCTTCATTCAAGTGTCTTCTCAGCCTCCTCCTTAACACACCATTGTTTAAGTCTGCTGCATGGTTGCTTAGGCGCACGGGAGCATGCCAACTCACCAGCAGCTCCCATTCTGAGCCCTGGCCTGACTGCGGAGCCGTAGAGCCGTGAGTCAGTCAACAGAAAGGCAACAATTCAAAGAGCTTCTCCCTGCCAGCTCTGCCTGCAGCGCTGCCACAGTCGAGAGTTGGCGCCAACAGCCCAAGAAGCGAAGCGAGCGGTTTCACATTGGCTGTGATCGTTGCCCCGGCAACGGGAGGAAGAATTGAGGAGGGGACGAAAATGCTCTCCAGCACACCTGCATGAATGCAGAGCAGCTGGGAAGCTGGCCGGTGTTTCGCTCTGATCCTCATTGCGAGGCCCAAGAGGAGGAGAATTGACGTGTTTGGCATCCCAGTCACTTTTTGCTGTTCCCAGCCACAGAATCTGCAGGAAGGGAACGAAAGATCTCCTATGACTGCCTGTGTGTGGGTTTAGCATTCAAATGCTGCATGAACTTTAAGATTCGTGATTTTAATGTTAGATTCTCTGATGATTCTCTGATGATTTTCTGATGACTCTCTGATGATTCTTTGATGATTCTTTTATGATTCTCTGATGATTCTCTGATGATGTTCTGATGACTCTCTGATGATTCTTTGATGATTCTCTGATGATTCTCTGATAATCGTGAAAAAATTTTATCGTGACTAAATCGTGAAATAATTAAAATAATTAAAATTATTATCGTGAAATAATTTTATCGTGACTAAAATGTGTACATTTATCATTTTATAAGCTTTCCACTCGGGAAATGTTTGCATGGTCAGCCTGGCATTCCAGCTGCATGAGAGCACTGCTGAGGACCGAAAGTTGCAAGTCAAATAAAATGAAAAGCCGACAAAATTTTACAGAAACTGCGAGAGGACTTTTAAGACTTATTTGATATAAATATGCTTTTGTTTATTTCAGACAGCAGGTAATTCGCTGTTGTATCGTTCAGAAAGAGATTGAAAACTTTCACTTTGAGGGCCGGCTGAGGACAGGCTGAGGGCAGGCTGAGGGCCGGCTGAGGACAGGCTGAGGGCAGGCTGAGGGCAGGCTGAGGCGGGCTGAGGGCAGGCTGAGGGCAGGCTGAGGACAGGCTGAGGGCAGGCTGATGACAGGCTGAGGCGGGCTGAGGGCAGGCTGAGGGCCGGCTGAGGACAGGCTGAGGGCAGGCTGAGGGCAGGCTGAGGCGGGCTGAGGGCAGGCTGAGGGCAGGCTGAGGACAGGCTGAGGCGGGCTGAGGGCAGGCTGAGGGCCGGCTGAGGACAGGCTGAGGGCAGGCTGAGAGCAGGCTGAGGACAGGCTGAGGACAGGCTGAGGCAGGCTGAGGACAGGCTGAGGGCAGGCTGAGGGCAGGCTGAGGGCAGGCTGAGGGCAGGCTTATCATTGCACTGTGGGAAACTGGGCTGGTTGATGGAGAAACAAAAAAGTTGCAGGTGCTGCACAGCTGGCTTGCTTTTCATATTTGATGTAAGTTCGCAAACCTGTCAATCATTTGTGGGGCTGATGCTGTCAAATCTATCGGATAAGAGTTACGTCTGAAACAATGATAAAATCTGTTTTGTGTGTAAATTAAGGGACAGGCAGTAATTCTAGGCAACATTATGTAGTGAAGAAAAATCGAGAGAAAAGCTCCAGATTGTATAGGTGTATGTTTAACATATAATAGGTGTACTGGCTACAGTTGATCATGTTTAGCATAGGTGTGCTCATGGCTACAGTTGATCATGTTTAGCATAGGTGTGCTCATGGCTACAGTTGATCATGTTTAGCATAGGTGTGCTCATTGCTACAGTTGATCATGTTTAGCATAGGTGTGCTCATGGCTACAGTTGATCATGTTTAGCATAGGTGTGCTCATGGCTACAGTTGATCATGTTTAGCATAGGTGTGCTCATGGCTTCAGTTGATCATGTTTAGCATAGGTGTGCTCATGGCTACAGTTGATCATGTTTAGCATAGGTGTGCTCAAGGCTTCAGTTGATCATGTTTAGCATAGGTGTGCTCATGGCTACAGTTGATCATGTTTAGCATAGGTGTGCTCGTGGCTTCAGTTGATCATGTTTAGCATAGGTGTGCTCATGGCTACAGTTGATCATGTTTAGCATAGGTGTGCTCATGGCTACAGTTGATCATGTTTAGCATAGGTGTACTCATGGCTACAGCTTCCAGCTAGCTGTCAGCCTTCACTTCACTAATCAGCATCGGTCATCGACTCTGCTAAGAAACGCTTACAGCAGACGTCCGAAGGCGATGACCTCGCACAGGGTGAGGAACTCATTACTGAAGCGCTGCGTGATCTTGAGGGTCGTGCCAACCTGCTCGCAAGGAAAGTCCTTGATGCTGAATGCCTGAGTGGAGTCGTAGCTGGCGCACTGCAGGCCGTCCACGGAGATCGCGAAGTTATTCAGTCTTTCTGCGTTGCCGCCCTGCCGGTTGTAGATGCGCACCAGACTGACGAAGGCCCTGGAGGCCATGGAGGCCTGCCACCACTCGTTGACCCCCGTTGCCCGGTTAGTATGGGTGCAGACGGCTCCAGAGTTGTGGTTTTGGTCCAGGTTTCCGTCAATGGCGTTGTTGCAGTTGCCTTCAAGTGTGCTTGACTCGCTACATCCTGTCAGATTCAGCTGCTCTGGAATGTTTTATTTAAAATAACGCTTGTGCTCAAAGCTTGCTCTCTACACCCTTGTTTGCCTTGAGTAAACTGCTTTACTCTAATCTTGATTTTAAGAGAACTGAGCATTGCCACAACAAGCCACCAAAAAGTTGCTTTCTAGTCGGTAGGTAACGAGTGTTTAGCAATTTCATTAAAAAATACATTCTTCATCAACTGCGTACACATGGAAATTTAGGGTTACATTCGCACTGATGGCTTAGGGAGTGCTCAGGGCTCAGCATAAATGCATGCCGGCTTGCCTTCTTGCTAGCTGGCATCTCAGCCTCTATGCAAGATGACTGGATCAGCTGACTGCAACTTGCCAGCCAAATGGAACTGAAGCCCCTGACTGCAACTTGCCAGCCAAATGGAACTGAAGCTCCTGACTGCAACTTGCCAGCCAAATGGAACTGAAGCCCCTGACTGCCACTTGTCAGCCAAATGGAACTGAAGCCCCTGACTGCAACTTGCTGCCAGCCAAATGGAACTGAAGCCCCTGACTGCCACTTGCTGTCAGCCAAATGGAACTGAAGCCCCTGACTGCAACTTGCTGCCAGCCAAATGGAACTGAAGCCCCTGACTGCAACTTGCTGCCAGCCAAATGGAACTGAAGCCCCTGACTGCAACTTGCCAGCCAAATGGAACTGAAGCCCCTGACTGCAACTTGCCAGGCTTCCATGCCAACACCCGGTCGCCCGTGCAGTCGGTCGCGCTGGCGGCAGTCGCACTCGCGTTGACCTCCTGCTCGCTGCTCAGCAGGGCGCAGACGCCGCCGCTTCCGCCGTTATCAGCGAGGCGAACGCCGAGGCAGCGAGCCTCCAAAGCGCATCTCATGGCGCAGCTGCTCAATGCGTCGCGCAGCCGGTCATCAGAGCAGGAGGCGGCCGGATTTCTGGGCAAGAAGGTGACTCTCGAGCCGCAGTGCTGCGCCGCATCAGCCTCAAAAACTGGCAGAAGCAGCAGCAGCGGCAGCAGCAGACAGTAGCTGACCGCGGCCAGCGCCTTCGCCAGCTCGGCTCCCGTTTGGGCAACCTGAAATGTCAGCAATATGTAGAGTTGCTATGGGAGAGCTGAGGCACTCAGTCACAGTGTGCATGGGTGAGCTGAGGCTCTCAGTCACAGTGTGTATGGGTGAGCTGAGGCACTCAGTCACAGTGTGCATGGGTGAGCTGGAGCCCTCAGTCACAGTGTGCATGGATGAGCTGAGACCCTCAGTCACAGTGTGCATGGATGAGCTGAGACCCTCAGTCACAGTGTGAATGGGTGAGCTGAGACCCTCAGTCACAGTGTGCATGGGTGAGCTGAGACCCTCAGTCACAGTGTGCATGGGTGAGCTGAGACCCTCAGTCACAGTGTGCATGGATGAGCTGAGACCCTCAGGCACAGTGTGCATGGGTGAGCTGAGACCCTCAGTCACAGTGTGCCTGGGTGAGCTGTGACCCTCAGTCACAGTGTGCCTGGGTGAGCTGAGACCCTCAGTTACAGTGTTCGAACCGATTAGCATAATTATTCTAGCTAAGAAAATTGTAGCATTAGACCCGAATTGAGAATCTCAGACTCACCTGCGTTTTCCGACTAAAAATGGAGAGATTTTCACCTGCCATTGTTGGAATTATTTCGCTTGTTGCGCTGCCTTTCTGCTTTGCAAGATGCTTTTCATTGGATTTGTCTTGCTTTCTTTTCACTGGTTTGGGAAGATTTCTTTGTTAAATATGTTTTCTGCTCATCTTCATCTTCATCTCAGCCTCCTTAACGCACCATTGTTTAAGTCTGCTGATTGTTTGGGCGCATGGGAGCGTGCCAACTAACTAGCAGCTCCCATTCAGAGCCCCGGCCTGACTGCGAACTGTAGAGCCAGCCGTGAGTCAATGAACAGAAAGGCAACAATTCAAAGAGCTTCTCCCTGCCAGCTCTGCCTGCGGTAAGCATCATTCAGTTGAGTTCCCGCCACAGCACAGGAGAGCGAAGCGAGAGGTCTCAAATTGGCTGTGAAATTTGCCCGGCAACTGGAGAAAGGAGTGAGGAGGGGACGAAAGTGCTTTCCAGCAGACCTGCATGAATGCAGAGCAGCTGAAGAGCTGCCCGGTGTTTCGCTCTGATCCTCAACAAGGCTTTGACTCTCATGATTCTCCGATGATGTTCTGATGATTCTCTGATGATTCACTGATTATGTTCTGATGATTCTCCGGTGATTCTCTGATGATTCTCTGATGATTCCTTGATGATTCTCTGATGATTCTCTGATGACTCTCTGATGATTCTCTCATGATTCTCTGACGATTCTGTGATGATTCTCTAATGATTCTCTGACGATTCTCTGATGATTCTCTGACGATTCTCTGGTGATTCTCTGGTGATTCTCTGATGATTCTCTGATGATTCTCAAATGATTTTCTCATGATTCTCTCATGATTCTCTAATGATTTTCTGATGATTCTCTGATTCTCTCATGACTCTCTGATAAAAAAGTACAAGTGGTTGCTCATATACACTACTTACGTGGCAAAAAATCATATAAATATAGCACATCTATCATCGCTGAATTCTATAAATATTAATTCTCAATAATCCGTCTGCATTCAATCTAATTTTTAAAAGCAATTGCTGTTCTTCCTGCCTACTAGAAGTAGCTTGTGATTCACCTTGCAGTTGGAATGAATTTATTCGTATTCCGCTCAGAAAAGGTTAGAATGCTCAACCCAGACATTCCAGCTATTTGAGAACACTGCCGAGGACTGAAGGCTTCTGCGTCAAGACGTGGCAGAAAAGCGGTTGGTTTGGAGCATCGGTGTAATTTATTCAGCTGTTGTTCAATTTCTAAATTTTCTCAGGCTGTTGAGTTGTAAGTCGCAATCAAATAAAATGAAGACAGGAGGGATTTTACAGAAATTGAGAGGACTTTTGGCTTGTTTGGTCTGAATATGCTTTATTTCAGACAACAGTTTATTAGCAGTCGTATTATCTAGAAACAGATTGGACACTTTCATTTGGAGGGCAGGCTGAGGGCAGGCAAAGGGCAGGCTTAGGGCAGGCTGAGGGCAGGCTGAGGGCAGGCTGAGGGCAGGCTAAGGGCAGGCTGAGGGCAGGCTAAGGGCAGGCTGAGGGCAGGCTGAGGGCAGGCTGAGGGCAGGCTCATCATTGCATTGTGGGAAATTGCTGTTTGATGGAGAAACAAAAATGTAGCAGGTGCTGCACAGCTGGCTTGCTTTTCATATTTAATTTAAGTTCGCAAACTTGTCGATCATTTGTGGGGCTGATGCTGTCAAATCTATTGGATAAGAGTTAGGTCTGAAACAATGATAAAATATGTTTTGTGTAAATTAAGTGACAGGCAGTAATTTTAGGCAAGATTATGTAGTAAAGAAAAATCTAGAGAAAAGCTCCAGATGGTATAGGTGTATGTTTAACATATAATAGGTGTACTGGCTACAGTTGATCATGTTTAGCATAGGTGTGCTCGTGGCTACAGTTGATCATGTTTAGCACAGGTGTGCTCATGGCTACAGTTGTTCATGTTTAGCATAAGGTGTGCTCATGGCTACAGTTGATCCTGTTTAGCATAGGTGTGCTCATGGCTACAGTTGATCCTGTTTAGCATAGGTGTACTCAAGGCTACAGTTGATCATGTTTAGCATAGGTGTGCTCATGGCTACAGTTGATCATGTTTAGCATAGGTGTGCTCATTGCTACAGTTGATCATGTTTAGCATAGGTGTGCTCATTGCTACAGTTAATCATGTTTAGCATAGGTGTGCTCATTGCTAGAGTTAATCAGCGTCCAATTAACCTTCAGCGTTCACTTCACAAATTAGCATCAACCATCGACTCCGCTGAGAAACGCTTGGCCGGTCGCTTCTTCGGCTTTAAAGCAGCCGTCCGAAGGCGATGACCTCGCACAGGGTGAGGAACTCATTACTGAAGCGCTGCGTGATCTTGAGAGTCGTGCCAACCTGCTCGCAAGGAAAGTCCTTGATGCTGAATGCCTGAGTGGAGTCGTAGCTGGCGCACTGCTGGCCGTCCACGGAGATCGTGAAGTTATTCAGTCTTGCCGGACTGCTATCCTTTCGGTTGTAGATGCGCACCAGACTGACGAAGGCCCTGGAGGCCATGGAGGCCTGCCACCACTCGTTGCCCACTGTTGCCTGGGTATGGGTGCAGACGACTCCAGGATTGTGGTTTTGGTTCAGGCTTCCGTCAATGGCATTGTTGCAGTTGCCTTCAAGTGTGCTTGACTCGCTACATCCAGATAGATTAAGGTGCTCTGGAATGTTTTAGTCACAATATATATTCTTAGCTCGTATAACCTGCTTGCTTTTTTCATTCTAATCTTGACTTTAGGAGAACTGAACTTTGCCAGAAGATGTCACCAAAAAGGTTACGGGCGAATAACCATTTCATTAATATACTCGTATTCTTCATCAATTGCGCACCCATGGTAATTTAGGGTGACATTCACCCTGATGGCTTAAGGAGTGCTCACGGCTCAGCATAAAGTGCATGCCGGCTTGCCTTCTTGCTAGCTGGCATCTCAGCCTCTCTGCAAAATAACTGGATCAGCTGACTGCACTTTGCTGCCAGCCAGATGGAACTGAAGCCCCTGACTGCAACTTGCTGCCAGCCAAATGGAACTGAAGCCCCTGACTGCAACTTGCTGCCTGCCAAATGGAACTGAAGCCCCTGACTGCAATTTGCTGCCAGCCAAATGGAACTGAAGCCCCTGACTGCCACTTGCCAGCCAGATGGAACTGAAGCCCCTGACTGCAACTTGCCAGCCAAATGGAACTGAAGCCCCTGACTGCAACTTGCCAGGCTTCCATGCCAACACCCGGTCGCCCGTGCAGTCGGTCGCGCTGGCGGCAGTCGCACTCGCGTTGACCTCCTGCTCGCTGCTCAGCAGGTCGCAGACGCCGCCGCTTCCGCCGTTATCAGCGAGGCGAACACCGCGGCAGCGAGCCTCCAAAGCGCATCTCATGGCGCAGCTGCTCAATGCATCGCGCAGCCGGTCATCAGAGCAGGAGGCGGCCGGATTTTTGGGCAAGAAGGTCAGTCTCGAGCCGCAGTGCTGCGCCGCATCAGCCTCAAAAACTGGCAGAAGCAGCAGCAGCGGCAGCAGCAGGCAGTAGCTGACCGCGGCCAGCGCCTTCGCCAGCTCGGCTCCCGTTTGGGCAACCTGAAATATCAGCAATATGTAGAGTTGCTATGGGTGAGCTGAGGCACTCAGTCACAGTGTGCATGGATGAGCTGAGGCCCTCAGTCACAGTGTGCCTGGGTGAGCTGAGGCCCTCAGTCACAGTGTGCATGGATGAGCTGAGACCCTCAGTCAGTGTGCATGGGTGAGCTGAGACCGTCAGTCACAGTGTGCATGGGTGAGCTGAGGCACTCAGTCACAGTGTGCATGGGTGAGCTGAGACCCTCAGTCACAGTGTGCATGGGTTAGCTGAGACCCTCAGTCACAGTGTGCATGGGTGAGCTGAGGCACTCAGTCACAGTGTGCATGGGTGAGCGGAGACCCTCAGTCATAGTGTGCATGGGTGAGCTGAGACCCTCAGTCACAGTGTGCATGGTGAGCTGAGATCCTCTGTCACAGTGTTTGCATTGGGTATTGGGTGTATTGGGTGAGCTGAGCCTGTTATTATCGATGGAGGATGCGATCTTTGTTTGTTAAATGTTGTGGAGCGTTTATTTAGCTCCTTTCCGAATACCAACTTTCTGGCTAGGATTTTATCACTTCCTTTCCCATGGGTCTATTGTGCATCTCTATGATAACTTTTTTTTAATCCTTGAGGAATCACCAGTCTGTTTCCTTTGTAGATAAGACCATCCTCCAATACTAGATCATTCCGAATCTTGGCATATGGTTGTAGAGGACCTCGAACAGTTTGCTTCCATCCGTGAAGAATCTGCTTGTAAAGCTTTTTCATAACGGGGTCGTTTTTAGAAGCTGTTTGAATTTCCTCTTTAGAGACTGGCAGATCGTTGGTGCAGTCCTGAATCGCTTCTATTTCGAAGTGTTCTCTCTCAGATCCAGATGAGGCACAACGCGATAGTGTGTCGGGAACAGGAATTTCACTCGTCACTTTGTGCACAATCTCGCAACTGTAGGCCATCATTGTGACCGCCCAACGCTGAAGTCTAGCTGCTGTTACAGAAGAGAGCGTCTTGTTCGGATGGAAAATGTAGTGCAATGGTTTATTGTCCGTCACTAGTTTAAATCTTCTCCCGTAGAGGAACTTGTGCAATCTTTTAACTGCCCAGACCACAGCCAGCGCCTCTCGCTCGATTTGAGCGTAGTTCTGCTCGGCCTTTGTGAGAGTCTTCGACACGTACAGAACAGGCCTACCGTTTTGCTTGATCACCGCTCCAATTCCGTGGGGAGATGCATCAGTCGTCAGCGTGACCTCTTCTTTCGGGTTGAACGGCACCAGAACGGAATCTCCCGTCAATGCTTCTTTCAGCTTCTGGAAGGCTTCGTCCTGCTCTTGGCCCCGAGACTATGCGATGTTCGATTGCAGAAGTCGGCTCAGTGGGGCTCTGATGTCTGAGAGGTCCTTAATGAAACGTCCATAGAACTTGAGCATTCCCAAAAAGCTTCTTAGCTCATTCGGATTTTTTGGTTTTTGGAATCCTTTTATCGCTCGAACCTTCTGTGGATCAGGTCAAATTCCGTGGGCACTAACAATGAGTCTGAGGATCTTTACTTCTTCTTTGCAGTACGAGCATTTGCTTTCATTGAGCTGCAGTCCGTTCTGATGAAGCCTGACTTTACTGATTGAACTGCTGCATCATGGTCAGCTCGTGATGCCGTGTGCACGATAACATCGTCTTGATAACTCTGGAAACCTTCAAGCCCACGTATCGAAGTTCATGGACAGATGACTGCCGTTTGATATTCAGACTGATAATCAACGTTCTCCTGTCTGGAAATCTAGCAGCAAATATATATCGATCGGAGCCACTATGCTCGGAGTCACGAGGAGCTTTACTGCTGTCGTCGATCAGTCTAACCTGATTTGCTCGCCTTTTGTGACGGCACACCGCCTCTAGATGACCTGACTTGTGACAAACTCTGCAGGCTTCATTTCGAAATCTGCAGTCTGCTTCTGATGACCTTTCTTCCACAGCATCTACAAAAGCTCTGACCTTTTCCAGCATTCCGCGAATCCTGCTGCCCATTCTCGATCTTACTTCCGGCCATGCGCCTGTCCCGTTTAGCCAACTTGTAAATTGAGCCTTGTTCGGGTTGCCAGTTCTTCTGTGACCTCTTAACTGCCTCGTGAGCTGTCGCGATTTCGACTGCTTTTTGAAGCGAAAGGTCGGATAACTTTTCTGTAAGCATCTTCCTCGGTGCCTCTTGGTTAGCAATCCCAAATACAAATTGGTCACGAAGTCGGCTTTCCAGCTCTGAAGAACCCGTTGGTTGGCCATCTTGCTTCGGCGTTTCTAAACTGAAGTCGCAGTTCTCAGCTGCCGCTCGAAGCTTCCGCACGTACGTCGGAATGTCGTCATCGCCTTGGCGCAGATTTGAAAAATCGAATCGGGCTGCAATCGTGAGTTTCTTGGGCTGAAACTGTCCCAGGATGATCTCCTTCAGCTCGCTTAGTGACTTGTCAGCTGGCTTCAGGGGAACTATTGCGTCGGCTACCATGTTGAACGCTTCCGTCCCCACCATTGCCAGCAGTGCACTTTTCAGTCTGCCGCCCTCCTACGGAATTTGTTGCCAGGATGCGACTGCCTCAGACTGCAGAAGCCATCGATTGGGTCGTCACCGCGCTTTAGTGGTTCGATGAATTCTCTTGAGCTCGTCGCCATTTTGTTATTATCGATGGAGGATGCGGTCTTTATTGTTTGTTAAATGTTGTTGAGCGTTTATTTAGCTCCTACAGCTCTTGGCTTCTTTCTCATATTTTTTATATAAAATAATTCATTCGAGCCATGGGCTCAAAACCTCCGTAGCTGTATACTGTCTACGTAGGATTAAACATGAACAAATATTCGCAGTCAGCGCTGATTCTAAGTTCATTTTAATAGTGCAAAAAGCCACAACAGAGACCCTCAGTCACAGTGTGCATGGGTGAGCTGAGGCCCTCAGTCACAGTGTGCATGGGTGAGCTGAGACCCTCAGTCACAGTGTGTGCATGGGTGAGCTGAGACCCTCAGTCACAGTGTGCATGGGTGAGCTGAGGCCCTCAGTCACAGTGTGCATGGGTGAGCTGAGACCCTCAGTCACAGTGTGCATGGGTGAGCTGAGGCCCTCAGTCACAGTGTGCATGGGTGAGCTGAGACCCTCAGGCAGTGCTCTCAAAGGATTTCAAGCTACTCGATCGGCTTTCAATATGAAAGAACTGGAATTTCAGCCTTACCTGCCTTGGACGAGCGAAGCCAGATGAGGTTTCAGCTGCCATCAGTTCCCACTTGCTTGTCTCCGTTTGCTTTGCTTGAGAGCTGTTTGGGAGGCTCAGTGATTAACAATAGGATTTGTCTTGCTTTTCTTTCACGCAGCGCGGAGACTCTGCTTGGGTAAATATGGTATTTTGCGCAACCTTGCCCCAACCTCAGCTCCTGCCAATCAACACGGTAGCGCATTCGCCTGCTTGGGGTGAAGTGCGCTTCTGAACTCATTTAACTTCATACAGAATGCCTGATGCCTGCCTGCCTAGCTGGTAAACAATGGCTGCTAAGGACTCAGAAATTGTCTGTTGTCAAGCGTGGCAATAATTCAAGAGCCTGTGGGCTTTCTGGCCCCGCAGCCACGGTTGGCAGGGGATGGGGGGGGGGGCTGCTGCGCGCCTGAGTGCTTGAAGCAATTGAAGCTCTGCTATCTGCTATCGGCATGGGATGGATGCACACGGGCTGGGAGGGCTGCGCGCACCTTTTATGAATTTCAGTGGACGGTTGCCAAGATGGGCTTTGCTGCTTCTCCGCCGAGCCAAGGAGTCCGTGAACCAGGATCTGGAGTGCCAGCTGCTTCTCCGCCGAGCCAAGGAGTCCGTGAACCAGGATCTGGAGTGTCAGCTGCTTGGCTGCTGGTTTTAATTTGCACAAGCAGCTACCGCCTGTTTATGAGTGCATCACTCAGGATCTCATAATTCTTAAGTGGCCTATGGAGAGTTTAAAAAGCGTAAAAATGTGCAACGCCTTCGAAAAGCCGGCGGTGAGGCGATTCTGCCCATTCCTCTGACTCCTGAGCACACAGATCAGATACAAGCGGGCCAATACTGTGCGCACGCACTCATGCTCACACAGGGTGTACAGCAGCCCTGGCTTTCTAATCGTCGGGCATGTACACTCTCGTGAA
Source organism: Macrostomum lignano (assembly GCA_002269645.1). Classification (NCBI taxonomy): domain Eukaryota; kingdom Metazoa; phylum Platyhelminthes; family Macrostomidae; genus Macrostomum; species Macrostomum lignano. The sequence goes on from NIVC01000636.1 coordinate 239,209, forward strand.
TGGCCTATTTTTCTTGCACAAACTTCAAATTATAGCGGCCAGTACGAAAGCGAACCAGGGGATGAAATTGGGAGAGAATCCCGAACTCACGCAAGCACTCATGAACCACAGTCTCAAACTGCACCTGCACGACAGCCTCAACCACCCGCACCACAGCCTCAACCACCCGCACCACAGCCTCAACCACCTGCACCCACACCACAGCCTCAACCACCTGCACCACAGCCTCAACCACCTGCACCACAGCCTCAACCACCTGCAACACAGCCTCAACCACCTGCACCACAGCCTCAACCTGCTCCTGCACCACAACCTCGACCTGCACCACAGCCTCAACCACCTGCACCACAACCTCGACCTGCACCACAGCCTCAACCACCTGCACCACAACCTCAACCTGCACCACAGCCTCAACCTGCACCTGCACCACAACCTCAACCACCTGCACCACAGCCTCAACCACCTGCACCACAGCCTCAACCTGCTCCTGCACCACAACCTCAACCTGCACCACAGCCTCAACCTGCTCCTGCACCACAACCTCGACCTGCACCACAGCCTCAACCACCTGCACCACAACCTCAACCTGCATCACAGTCTCAACCACTGCGTCACCAACCGTTTGCTTAATCGTCTATCAATTGCCGTCACTTTGGTCCGGAGTTCTACTCTCTGCAGTCAGCTTTAACGGGGTCTTGAATAAGGGGGCCTTGCGGGTGAAGACTGGGCACTCCGGGTGATTTGGTTCAAGATCTCCTTGGCCCAACCACCCGCTGCAGTCGGCAGGAATCTGTTTGCATTCCAGCCCTCAGCTGGGTGTTTTCTGCTGGGGAAGGCAGTCCCTAATCAAGACAGCATTTTAAAAAAAGCAACAGACTTCGCAGCGGAAAATTTACAACAATTTTTACAGCACCATCTAATTGGACATTTTTGAGCCTCTGTAGGACTGAGGGAGCGGTTGGCTGACAAACCTGCTGTTATTTATTCATGAACTGCTCCAAAAACGGAAGCCGAAAGCACCCAAAAGCAGCAATTTTTTATTGCAGGCCGCACTGAGAATTTCCTCTCGCTTGCAAGTGGCTCGAAAAGTGCGGCGAGTTTGAGCGGATTTGCTGGGCAAAAATTTCTATTCATTAAATTATATCAGTATGTAATCTGGGAGAGCTGCTCGTTTCATAAACGCAATGAAAATATCGGTAAGTATTCACATTATATAACTAATAATATTGACTAATGCTATTGATAGTAGTATTCAAAGAGAAAAGCGACCATTTTTAGCTTGGCTGGAACGTGAACATGTATGATCAGCAGCCATTATTTTGTTTATAATATTTCTGTGGCTTTTGGTTGTTGGCACCGTGGCGCCAGCACCAGGGGCACCAGCACCAGGGGCGCCAGCACCAGGGGCACCAGCACCAGGGGCGCCAGCACCAGGGGCGCCAGCACCAGGGGCGCCAGCACCAGGGGCGCCAGCACCAGGGGCACCAGCACCAGGGGCGCCAGCACCAGGGGCACCAGCACCAGGGGCGCCAGCACCAGGGGCGCCAGCACCAGGGGCGCCAGCACCAGGGGCGCCAGCACCAGGGGCGCCAGCACCAGGGGCACCAGCACCAGGGGCACCAGCACCAGGGGCGCCAGCACCAGGGGCACCAGCACCAGGGGCGCCAGCACCAGGGGCGCCAGCACCAGGGGCGCCAGCACCAGGGGCGCCAGCACCAGGGGCGCCAGCACCAGGGGCGCCAGCACCAGGGGCGCCAGCACCAGGGGCGCCAGCACCAGGGGCACCAGCACCAGGGGCGCCAGCACCAGGGGCGCCAGCACCAGGGGCGCCAGCACCAGGGGCGCCAGCACCAGGGGCGCCAGCACCAGGGGCGCCAGCACCAGGGGCGCCAGCACCAGGGGCGCCAGCACCAGGGGCGCCAGCACCAGGGGCGCCAGCACCAGGGGTGCCAGCACCAGGGCGCCAGCACCAGGGGCGCCAGCACCAGGGGCGCCAGCACCAGGGGCGCCAGCACCAGGGGCGCCAGCACCAGGGGCGCCAGCACCAGGGGCGCCAGCACCAGGGGCGCCAGCACCAGGGGCGCCAGCACCAGGGGCGCCAGCACCAGGGGCGCCAGCACCAGGGGCGCCAGCACCAGGGGCGCCAGCACCAGGGGCGCCAGCACCAGGGGCGCCAGCAGTTCAACAGCTAATGTACTAATTAAATGCATAGCAAAATTTACTGTGTAGAAAATAAAGACGAAGAACATGTTGACACGGCAAAACCTCAGTTAGAACAAATAATATAAATGAGAGTAAGATCTTAGCACTTGCGCCCTGTAATCATTAGTGCAAAAATATTTTTCTGAACAGGTACATGGCTGCAACTATTCAGAAAAAAACATTTTTTTTCAAAAAACGGGCCGGGGGGACTTCTGTAAATCGGCTTGCTAGTTGCATTTTTAATCTATTAACTGGTCGACAAAAACCTTCAGAATATACGAACGGCGCTTCCTTATCGAACTCGTCGTCCTTGAATTCTGGTAAACTGAACTCAAAGACAGTGACGAATTAATTGCTAAAAGTGGCAAATCCAAAATAAATTATAGCTTTGCATAGAATTTTTGTTTTGAACAAAAATGTAATTTCATAAATTAAAACTTCGCACCTTTCCTGTGGGCTGGTTTGTGCGGTGCAGAATGTTTGTATGCAATCGGACGTAATGGATGACTATTTTTATACCGTTTCTGGGCTTTCACAATTTTACACTTTTAACTTTTGCCTTCGTTTGTGTCCCTTGAGTTTGACTCATAAATTATATAGTCCCTTCACTCAAGGGATTTCCGTCCCTTGAGTTTTGATGTGCATTGAAATATCAGTTTCGAAATGATTTCACTTGGGATTTGGATTTGCTTTGTTCCAAACCAAGGCAATTACAAATAAATATAAACAATCAACACATCTTATTTACCATCTAAAGCTTTCAGATGAGTCCGCTAAGTCAAGTCAAGTGAGTCAAGTCTGTGATATCAAAATGAATATAATAACCTGTGTATGTGTTTTATGTACTAAAATGTAACCAACTGGCAAAGTACATCTCGGTTGTTAAAACCTTATAAAAAGGGCGTGGAATTTAAATTATCGAAGTTTCCAGAAATTTCTGCGTGACGACGACGATGGGGCTTTTCACATTACTAATTCCAGAACCAGAATCGGTTCGGATCTTCCAAGAAAAAGAACAGTATAACTATTTAACTTTGTTGAGTTGTTTGACTGCCTTAACAGCCTCACAATTTTTCACTTTCTTCTTGGCTATTGCCATTCAATAATCACAACTTTAAAGCACTTGTTGTATCCCTTTAGCATAGGTGACAAAAAGTTATACTTTACAAATTGGATCTTGTTCTAGAACCAGAACAAGCAGTATGAAAAGGCCTGATGATGCTAAGACTTGGCTTATTCTGCATTTATCTGTAAGCTTTATAAATGTAGGTGTAGTTCTTGTTTTACCAGCATGGCATACTAGCATTGCAGGTCAACATAGTGTCTAATACACTGTTTTACTGTTTATTATGATGGCCTACTTCTGCTTATATTCTACTTTTTCTAATTCTACATTTCACATTTGAACATTTCTACTTACAATCTTACATTACATAATACATACTAACATACCATGGCAAGACAAAAGGAAAAATGGGTGCAGTCAAATTTGTTATCTGCAAATAGGCCTACAGTTAATGTAGCTGAAAAAATGAAGATGCATATTTTTCTATATGATAGATTTGACAATTACATTTAATCAAAATTCTATAAATTCATAGACATGATAGGTGATAAGCTTTATGATTTGGACTTAATTATTCTTTCAAACTGTTAATCAATATTGTTTTTATTTCTTGTTTTACTTCAAGATACATAGATATGCACAAGTAGAATGAGACAAACTAAATGTTGTCCTAAAGTCATATAGACTACACTAAGATATTATAGGCTTACTATTACTATAATAAGTTCATAGAAAATCCAATTTGCCCAAAATTTTACTTGCATAAGTAATAACCTAATGACATTTTTCAAAATAATTTCTAGCCAATTCCACGCATTTTTCATGCAATGAAACCAAGCTTCAAAACAGTGTCTCAATTCCAGCTATGAGACACTCTCAAGCTCAGTTCTCACTTCTCAGTACATTTCCAGCTCTTGACAGCAACAAAATTGTTTTCCCTTCAAGTTCTTTTTAATCCTAGGAAAGAGGAAAAAGTCAAAGGGCACAAGGTCTGGTGAGTAAGCTGGATATGGCAGCAGCGTCAGCTGAGTTGACTAGAAAAACTGCTGTCACCCTGGCGCGGTGCGCGGGTGCATTGCCATGATACAGCAGAATCTTGCATTCTTTTGTCTTTAAATGCTGCTAAGTGAGACTTTTGAGCACTTGCAGCAGACAAATGGTTGAGTACCATTCACTGGTCACTGTGGCGCCATCCTCAAGTAGCACGGGTAACAGGATGCCGCATTGGCTGAAAAAACCACCACGTCAATCTGGCAACAATTAGTATAGTGCAACTAAAGCTAATAAATCAACAATTCAGCATTTACATAGATTATTGGAGCTTTGACTATTAATAAATTTTTTCATATTATATTTTGCAAATGTTTTTCTATGTAAAATTTGTTAAATTAAATGAAATATTTATAACTATATGTTGCATTTTCCTATGTAAACATGGCAAATGCATATGTCAAAAAATAATAAGACTAAAAACTAAGCTAACAACATTTAAATTAGAGTTAAATTGATATTGAGAGAGGAGCAGTAAGTGGGCACAAGGTCCAAACTGATATATTTATATAACATTAACTTTGGGGTGCAAGATAAGACAAAGGGGTAGGGTATAGTGCACGACTAAGGAAAGAGGCGAGAACAGAGAGCCAATTAGAATGTAGCAAGGGAGAGAGAGATAAGAATAACAAGATTGAGCACGACAGAGAGAGAAAAAACAGAGTAAACAAAGACAAGTGAAGGTGAACTAAAGAAATGACTAGGAAAGTCGCGACAGCATGGAAGTTGCAATGAAACCAGCAATTTTTTGGTTCTTTGATTCTCAAATATTGTTAAAAGAAAAAAGAATCTGAGCAATTAATTGCTTAAAAGCTTTGTATTTATACAGTTCATATGCAGCAACAAATAAATGAATATAAATAAGCTCCAATTTATAAGACATATATAATACATGTAAAGTATTTGTATTTTGTTATAGATAGCTCAGAATATAAAATTTAATTACTACAGTAACTTAAAATAGGATTGACGCATCCTTGATTAGAACAAAAGCATTATACACATATATAGGCCTAAAGCATTAGATGCAATCCTAAAATCCATAAAATCTATAAAAAAATCTGTCCCCAGATCCTCTGTCACCACTTTGACTTGTTGCCAGATTATCTGTCATTGGATCATCTTTTTGCCAAATTGACTGGAAGCCCTAAGGAATTACTCAATGCTAAAATAATAAAATATTTGAACAATATGCTTTTTATATACATAAATCAAATAGATTTTTTTATGAATGCATTGTTACAATTGTAGAGAAAAACTAACTAAATTGTGAATTTATAAAGATTATAATATAATAGGTTGTTTCTTTATTGTTAGTTTATTGGTTAAATTGATTCTAATTTGAATTATATCACAATATTGAAAACCATATGTAAGCATAGTATAAGACTTACTTTTGATTGTATAACTATATTGTTAACTTCAATAATGGCAACTGATACTACTGATACTGACTGACAGCAAATTGATTATAAAACTCTCTTGTGGTTTTTATTCTAAACTATGTGAATATTGAATCATAAGTACTATAATTCATGTAATTGATTTGATAAAAGCTAGCCTAGATACAAATTATTTGAACTGCTAATACAGTAACCTATATTCAGATTTTTATTGTGTAAATGTTTTTACTAGAAGCTTTTTTAAACAGAAGAAATCTCAAACAAAGATTGCCATATCAAATATTAAACAAAGCATCATGTTAAACATATAAACAAATATAAAACATTTAATTTAATATCAAACATTAGGGAAGTATCATGTCAAACATAAGAGAAATGCCATATCAACCATAAAAGCAGTGTCATGTCAAAAATAAAAGAAGTGTCATTTTTAACATGAAATAAGTGCCACATCAAACATAAAAGAAGCATTATGTCAAACAAAAGATTCCTTGGGGAATTGCTAAGATACCAAGGCTCATGGAGAAAGGGCCTATCAACTTAAGCTCAATCTTTTTTTATATGAATTGCAGCAGCTCTGACTCTGCCATGGCCAAGTGGGGCGAAGGCGATCCGCGCTGGATAGTGGAGGAGCGGGCAGACGCCAAGAATGTCAACAACTGGCACTGGACGGAGAAGAACGCCACCCAGTGGTCCAAGGACAAGCTGCGCGAGCTGCTGGTGGGCTTCAAGGTCAGCGAGGCCGACAGCTTCGAGTTCCGGGTGTCCGACATGCCCAAGTGCGACGGCGAGGCCACGGCGAATAACCGCAAGGCCAAGCTGATTTTCTTCTACGAATGGACCATCACGCTGGACTGGGAGGGCCAGCTGCTGGGCTGCGACAACAAGACCAAGTTCAAGGGTAAGGTCGAGGTCATCAACCTGTCGGAGGAGAACAGCGCCAGCGAGATCGATATGGACGTGTCGGTGGAGTCCAGCTCTAATGATGCCTTCAAGCTGAAGGAGCTGGTGCGCCGGGTGGCTGTGCCTCGGCTGCAGACCCAACTGGGGATGTACATCGACCAGCTGCGGACCGAGTTCTCCCAGGTGAGCTCTGCACTGCTGGCACTGCCTTGTGTCTGAGGACTCAGTCTGCTGGCACTTAGGTGTGTCTGAGGACCCAGTCTGATAGCACTGCCGTGTGTCTGAGGACCCAGTCTGCTGGCGCTGCCGTGTGTCTGAGGACCCAGTCTGCTGGCGCTGCCGTGTGTCTGAGGACCCAGTCTGCTGGCACTTAGATGTGTCTGAGGACCCAGTCTGCTGGCACTTAGATGTGTCTGAGGACCCAGTCTGCTAGCACTGCCATGTGTCTGAGGACCCAGTCCGCCAGCAGCATACTCGTGTATTTTCTAACCTCACACAAACCTCACCCCCCCCCCCGCCAGAACCTGATTCTGCCCACCAAAGGCGACACCGGAAAGCCGGCGCTGGCCACCTCCAACGCCGCAGCCCCGGCCGCCTCCACGGTGACTCGCGACCGCACCGTCATCGCGGGCAGCGACGGCCCCAAGGCTCCGTCCGGCTCAGCCGATTCCTCTGGCGCCCGCCTGGCCACCAAGAAGCTGACCTTCAAGGAGGAGTTCTTCTGCGCCCCCGAAGACCTGTTCCGCGTGTTCACCCAGGAGCACCTGCTGGCCGCCTTTGTCCGCGCCCGCGCCACCGCCGATGCTCGGGAGGGCGGCGAGTTCAGCCTCTGTGACGGCTCCATCACCGGCTTCTTCGACGAGCTGGTGAGTGCACGGCGACCTGCCTGACGCCAGGGATTTTTAGTAAATTCAGTACAGGGATATCTGTGAGTTTCTGTGTGCCAAAGTTAGGACTCGAACCCGCGGTCACCTGCGGTAGCAATAAGTAGCACGCATACTATAAGTCAGCATTGGCCTTCATACTCACCCCTCACTCCAGCTGCCACCCGACCGCCTGGTGATGCGCTGGCGCCACCGGAAGTGGCCGGCCGGCCACCATTCAATTTGCGAGCTGAAGTTCCGGCCAAGCGACGGCGGCACCCAACTGGAGCTGGTGCAGACGCAGGTGCCCGAGAAGGAGGTGGAGTTCACCCGCAACAGCTGGCAGGAGCACTACTTCAGGGCTATCAAACAGACCTTCGGCTACGGCGGCAAACTGTTTTGATTGGCGCTCTGCCAATTATAACATTCTGCTACTATCTGCTTTATTTTCCATCCCAGACTTAAGTAGTATCTAGGCACAGCCGTTCGGCATCCCAGATCCGCTACTATCCAGATCAATTCAATTTAGCAGCTTTCAAGGATTAACATAGTAACTAATTTATAATAAACGACAATTAATTATTTTGTATTGCGTAATACTATTACGTAAATGTTTTGTTTGTTTGTGTGAGTCAAAGCAATTTAAATTTAAATATAAAGTATTGTTGACTTTATCACACTACTGATCAGTAGCGCGCAGCAATTTACTCCCCATAATCCCAGATTTCAAGTTCAATGGTTCAATTCGCAGTCGGGTCCGGAATCTATTGCATTTTCCATCTTTTTGTACCCCTTTTTTTCTCAGCCGCAGATACTGGAATAACCAGATGTGTCATCCACAATTAAAGGTGTAAAAGAGCAAAGCGTCTACTCTTATCAGTGGTTTGTCTGCGTTTTGTCACTTTAATTTAATCTGGCAGCTAAAATTTCCTTTCCTTCCTCGGGGGCAGCCTCAATCTAGCTCAGCCAATGAGAGGGCACTAAGGAAAGAAGTCAGATTTAGACGGACGAAACCCAGCCTAGGGGGCAGGCCCAATCTAGCTCAGCCAATGAGAGGGCAGTGAGGAAAGGCGTTTAAAGTCAGATACGCGTGCAAGCGAAGCCTGGCTGGGTACTGGGGCGCCACGCCTTTTCTCTCTGGCTCGCTATGCACACGCATAGGGTTAGGGTTTTTTAGTTTTCCTGCCATCTTCAGCCTACTGAAGAGTAGATGAGCGCATTTTTACGAGGGAAATCTAATTACTCTAGTATCTGTGCTCTCAACCGGATGGAAAGCTGGTCCGGCTGTTTCATTTCAAAGAACCCTAGAAGTAAAAGATATGGGATATTGTTTCTTAGAAAACGTTTCCTATCTCTGGTTGTCATCAAGTTCAATATGCTCTTTATTAAAATGCTTGCAAAAGAAGCTTGCGATCTGTGAGACCGGGCAAGCTGCGGGTCTGCCATCTGCCCGCCATTCAGCGGCTCCGTTTGCTTATTCACATTTTTGCATCTCCTGTGCGCTTCGGTTTTTCAAAGTACATAAAAGTACATGTGGTTGCGCCTGCTCTGAGACACAAAATTTCTACATAATCTTTGATGCCGTGGGCCTTCTGATTGAAAGTGTTTTGTTCTTTTTTATTTTTAAATTTGAATTTAGAGGAACACTTGTCAATCAATATTCTAAGGAATTATTCAATAATACCAATCGGTTCCATCCCTGTTTGATGATACCACTGTCCCCATCCCAGTCTGAGAATCCCACTGTCCCCATCCCAGTCTGAGAATCCCACTGTCCCCATCTTAGTCTGAGAATCCCACTGTCCCCATCCCATACTGAGAATCCCACTGTCCCCATCCCATACTGAAAATCCCACTGTCCCCATCCCAGTCTGAAAATCCCACTATCCCCATCCCAGTCTGAAAATCCCACTATCCCCATCCCAGTCTGAGAATCCCACTGTCCCCATCTTAGTCTGAGAATCCCACTGTCCCCATCCCAGTCTGAGAATTCCACTGTCCCCATCCCAGTCTGAGAATTCCACTGTCCCCATCCCAGTCTGAGAATCCCACTGTCCCCATCCCAGTCTGAGAATCCCACTGTCCCCATCCCATACTGAGAATCCCACTGTCCCCATCCCATACTGAAAATCCCACTGTCCCCATCTTAGTCTGAGAATCCCACTGTCCCCATCCCATACTGAGAATCCCACTGTCCCCATCCCAGTCTGAGAATCCCACTGTCCCCATCCCATACTGAGAATCCCACTGTCCCCATCCCATACTGAAAATCCCACTGTCCCCATCCCAGTCTGAAAATCCCACTGTCCCCATCCCAGTCTGAAAATCCCACTATCCCCATCCCAGTCTGAAAATCCCACTGTCCCCATCCCAGTCTGAGAATCCCACTGTCCCCATCCCAGTCTGAGAATTCCACTGTCCCCATCCCAGTCTGAGAATCCCACTGTCCCCATCCCAGTCTGAGAATTCCACTGTCCCCATCCCAGTCTGAGAATCCCACTGTCCCCATCCCAGTCTGAGCACCCCATGAGAATCCCACTGTCCCCATCCCAGTCTAAGAATCCCACTGTCCCCATCCCAGTCTGAGAATCCCACTGTCCCCATCCCAGTCTGAGAACTCCCCATGAGAATCCCAGTCTGAGAACTCCCCATGAGAATCCCAGTCTGAGAACTCCCCATGAGAATCCCAGTCTGAGAACTCCCCATGAGAATCCCAGTCTGAGAACTCCCCATGAGAATCCCAGTCTGAGAACTCCCCATGAGAATCCCAGTCTGAGAACTCCCCATAAGAATCCCAGTCTGAGAACTCCCCATGAGAATCCCAGTCTGAAAACTCCCCATGAGAATCCCAGTCTGAGAACTGGCCGTGAGAATCCCAGTCTGAGAACTCCCCATGAGAATCCCAGTCTGAGAACTCCCCATGAGAATCCCAGTCTGAGAACTCCCCATGAGAATCCCAGTCTGAGAACTCCCCATGAGAATCCCAGTCTGAGAACTCCCCATGAGAAACCCAATCTGAGAACTGGCCATGATAATCCCACTGTCCTAATCCCTGTTTCAGGGCCGATGTCGAAGGACGGCAAAAAGCCTTACAATGCGGAGGCGGAGCGCGCCCGCATCGCCCGGCTGTTCAAGCAGCTGGACAAGGACGGCGACGGCCGCATCAGCGCCTCGGAGCTCAGCGCCGCCCTGAAGCAGCAGTACGGCCAGGAGGCCAAGCGACTGGAGGCGGCCGAGCGCGTGATCCAGGCCAGCGACTCAAACGCGGACGCGGGCCTCGATATGGACGAATTCGTCCGCTACGTCACCGATCAGAACAGGCGGCTCCGCCTGGCCTTCAAGGAGCTGGACAAGAACAAGGACGACCGCATCGATGCCGAGGAGATCCAGGCGGCCATGCTGGAGCTCGGCATCAAGCTCAACAAAGCAGAGGCTGAGCAGCTGCTCAACAAACTCGACAAGGACGGCTCGCTGAGCATTAATTATGAGGTGAGTGGCTGAGGCCTGGCGCTGGCCCATTTCGGGCCCTGGATGAGTCGCATGGAGAGGCAGCGGGCCCTGGATGATCCGCATGGAGAGGCAGCGGGCCCTGGATGAGCCGCATGGAGAGGCAGCAGGCCCTGGATGAGCCGCATGGAGAGGCAGCGGGCCCTGAATGAGCCGCATGGAGAGGCAGCGGGCCCTGGATGAGCCGCATGGAGAGGCAGCGGGCCCTGTATGAGCCGCATGGAGAGGCAGCGGGCCCTGGATGAGCCGCATGGAGAGGCAGCGGGCCCTGGATGAGCCGCATGGAGAGACAGCGGGTCTTTGATGAGCCGCATGGAGGGACAGCGGGCCCTGTATGAGCCGCATGGAGAGGCAGCGGGCCCTGGATGATCCGCATGGAGAGGCAGCGGGCCCTGGATGATCCGCATGAAGAGGCAGCGGGCCCTGGATGAGCCGCATGGAGAGGCAGCGGGCCCTGGATGAGCCGCATGGAGAGGCAGCGGGCCCTGGATGAGCCGCATTGAGCTTCATAATAATCCCTGTATTTTTGCGTTGTCCGCACTCCGCCATCCATCTTGTTTGCTCAGGTCGCATTAATACATCGGTTGCCCCCAGTGACCCGGGACTACGGAAAGGGTAAATAGTGTGTTATGGTGTGAGCTAATACCCAGATTATTATTAATAACGTTTAAATATCGGCTGCTGGCATTGTATGCCGCTCTGCTTTAGAGATGTTGGACCTGCCACATGCTCACACGCTGCATGTACGTGGCGTGGCGGAGCCACTGATTGCCCGCTTGTCACTGTTGTGTCTTCGCCGCATTTTTATTGTTAGGCCTTCATCATAGCTGTTGGCTTCCAGCAGCCCCCTCGTATTCTGCTTAATGTACTTTTATTTTATACTTTTTCTTGGATGTAAATTCATTTTGTTGTACCGGTACGAACCCGTTGATTTGGTTCTGTTTCGGATTGGGATCACTGCTCCCAAGTCCATTGATGGCACTATGATCATAATGGGACAATTCCCCTAACTCCTTAAATCACACCCTTCATAACAGGATAATTCTCCCAATTCCCTCAGTTGCACCCTAACCATAATGGGATAATTCTCCCAACTCCCTCAATCGCACCCTAATCATAATGGGATAATTCTCCCAACTCCCTCAATCGCACCCTAATCATAATGGGATAATTCTCCCAACTCCCTCAATCGCACCCTAATCATAATGGGATAATTCTCCCAACTCCCTCAATCGCACCCTAATCATAATGGGATAATTCTCCCAACTCCCTCAATCGCACCCTAATCATAATGGGATAATTCTCCCAACTCCCTCAATCGCACTCTAATCATAATAGGATAATTCTCCCAACTCCCTCAATCGCACCCTAATCATAATAGGATAATTCTCCCAACTCCCTCAATCGCACCCTAACCATAATGGGATAATTCTCCCAACTCCCTCAATCGCACCCTAACCATAATGGGATAATTCTCCCAACTCCCTCAATCGCACCCTAGTCATAATGGGATAATTCTCCCAACTCCCTCAATCGCACCCTAACCATAATGGGATAATTCTCCCAACTCCCTCAATCGCACCCTAATCATAATGGGATAGTTCTCCTATCGCGCAGGAGTGGCGCGACTTCCTGCTGCTGACGGGCCGGCACTCGGTAGATGAGATCTTCATGCTGATGCGCCGAGCCTCCAGCTTCGACATCGGCGAGAGCTTCGTGATCCCCGACGATTACACACCGGAGGAGCGGCAGTCCGGCGTGGCCTGGAAGACGCTCGTCTCCGGCGGCCTGGCCGGCGCCGTTTCCCGCAGCGCCACGGCGCCGCTGGACCGCCTGAAGGTGGCCTGGCAGGCCAGCGCCGGCTCCAAGGACAGCCACGGCGCCAAGGCCTCGATGTGGCGCGGCATCGCCGGCATGGTGACAGAGGGCGGCGTGGCCAGTCTGTGGCGCGGCAACGGCGTCAACTGCATCAAGATTGCCCCGGAGTCCGCCATCAAGTTCCTGGCCTACGAGACCTACAAGGGCCTGATTGTGGGCGAATCAAAGCGGCCGGTGAGGCTTACCTGGATCCTGCTTTCTCCTGTTTAGGATATTTGTAATTACTTATCTTGAGGGCTGCCTTTTGATTAGATCCCATTTTAGGAGGATCAGTAAATCTCTATATGCGGAAATTGGCAGATCCCCATTTTTGAATAATCAGCAGATCCCCATTCGGGAAAATCCCAAATCCCCATTTAGAGAATCGGGAGATCCCATTTGGGAGAATCGGCAGATCCCCATTTAGGAGAATCTGCAAATCCCCATTTAGGAGAATCGGCAAATCCCTATTTGGAAGAATCGGCAGATCCCATTTAGTAGAATCGGCAGATCCCCATTTAGTAGAATTGGCAGATCCCCATTTGGTAGAATCGGCAGATCCCCATTTGGTAGAATCGGCAGATCCCCATTTGGGAGAATCGGCAGATCCCCATTTAGTAGAATTGGCAGATCCCCATTTGGTAGAATCGGCAGATCCCCATTTGGTAGAATCGGCAGATCCCCATTTGGTAGAATCGGCAGATCCCCAATTAGTAGAATTGGCAGATCCCCATTTGGGAGAATCGGTAGATCCCCATTTGGGAGAATCGGCAGATCCCCATTTGGGAGAATCGGTAGATCCCCATTTGGTAGAATCGGCAGATCCCCATTTGGTAGAATCGGCAGATCCCCATTTGGGAGAATCGGCAGATCCCCATTTAGTAGAATTGGCAGATCCCCATTTGGTAGAATCGGCAGATCCCCATTTGGTAGAATCGGCAGATCCCCATTTGGGAGAATCGGCAGATCCCCATTTAGTAGAATTGGCAGATCCCCATTTGGTAGAATCGGCAGATCCCCATTTGGTAGAATCGGCAGATCCCCATTTGGTAGAATCGGCAGATCCCCATTTAGTAGAATTGGCAGATCCCCATTTGGGAGAATCGGCAGATCCCCATTTGGGAGAATCGGCAGATCCCCATTTGGGAGAATCGGTAGATCCCCATTTGGTAGAATCGGCAGATCCCCATTTGGGAGAATCGGCAGATCCCCATTTAGTAGAATTGGCAGATCCCCATTTGGTAGAATCGGCAGATCCCCATTTGGGAGAATCGGCAGATCCCCATTTGGGAGAATCGGCAGATCCCCATTTGGGAGAATCGGCAGATCCCCATTTGGGAGAATCGGCAGATCCCCATTTGGGAGAATCGGCAGATCCCCATTTGGGAGAATCGGCAGATCCCCATTTGGGAGAATCGGCAGATCCCCATTTGGGAGAATCGGCAGATCCCCATTTGGGAGAATCGGCAGATCCCCATTTGGGAGAATCGGCAGATCCCCATTTGGGAGAATCGGCAGATCCCCATTTGGGAGAATCGGCAGATCCCCATTTGGGAGAATCGGCAGATCCCCATTTGGGAGAATCGGCAGATCCCCATTTGGGAGAATCGGCAGATCCCCATTTGGGAGAATCGGCAGATCCCCATTTGGGAGAATCGGCAGATCCCCATTTGGGAGAATCGGCAGATCCCCATTTGGGAGAATCGGCAGATCCCCATTTGGGAGAATCGGCAGATCCCCATTTGGGAGAATCGGCAGATCCCCATTTGGGAGAATCGGCAGATCCCCATTTGGGAGAATCGGCAGATCCCCATTTGGGAGAATCGGCAGATCCCCATTTGGGAGAATCGGCAGATCCCCATTTGGGAGAATCGGCAGATCCCCATTTGGGAGAATCGGCAGATCCCCATTTGGGAGAATCGGCAGATCCCCATTTGGGAGAATCGGCAGATCCCCATTTGGGAGAATCGGTAGATCCCCATTTGGGAGAATCGGTAGATCCCCATTTGGGAGAATCGGCAGATCCCCATTTGGGAGAATCGGCAGATCCCCATTTGGGAGAATCGGCAGATCCCCATTTGGGAGAATCGGCAGATCCCCATTTGGGAGAATCGGTAGATCCCCATTTGGGAGAATCGGTAGATCCCCATTTGGGAGAATCGGCAGATCCCCATTTGGGAGAATCGGCAGATCCCCATTTGGGAGAATCGGCAGATCCCCATTTGGGAGAATCGGTAGATCCCCATTTGGGAGAATCGGCAGATCCCCATTTGGGAGAATCGGCAGATCCCCATTTGGGAGAATCGGCAGATCCCCATTTGGGAGAATCGGTAGATCCCCATTTGGGAGAATCGGCAGATCCCCATTTGGGAGAATCGGCAGATCCCCATTTGGGAGAATCGGCAGATCCCCATTTGGGAGAATCGGCAGATCCCCATTTGGGAGAATCGTTAGTCCCTATTGTTGAAGCAAAACTTTATCCCTCTCTTCCCTCCAGGTGCAGCTGCACGAGAAGTTCGTTGCCGGCGCCCTGGCCGGGGCCACGGCGCAGACGCTGATCTACCCGCTGGAGGTGCTGAAGACGCGGATGTGCCTGCGCAAGACCGGCCAGTACTCATCGCTGTTTGACTGCGCCCGCAAGGTGTACGCGGAGGGCGGAGCGGCCATCTTCTACCGCGGCTACGTGCCCAACATGCTGGGCATCCTGCCATACGCCGGCATTGACCTCGCCCTGTACGAGACCTTCAAGCAGACCTACCAGAAGTGGCGCGGCAACGAGAGCGGCAGCCCGCCCATCTACGTGTCCCTGGTGGCCGGTGCCGTGTCCTCCGTGTGTGGCCAGGTGGCCACCTACCCGCTGGCTCTGGTGCGCACCAAGCTGCAGGCCCGCATCGGCGGCGGCGGCGGCCTCGGCAGCATGTTCGCCGACATCCTCAAGCGGGAGGGCGTCCGCGGCCTCTACCGTGGCATGGGGCCGAACATGCTGAAGGTGATCCCCGCCGTCAGCATCTCCTACGCCACCTTCGATGAGATGAGGCGCAGGCTGGGGCTCATCAAGTGAGCACCTAGAGGAAGCTGGCTGGCTGTCACTGCAAATCGACATAAAATCCCTTCATTAAAGATCCCATCAGGATATCAGGAATCCCAACCCTGAGATCCCATCCCGATATCAGGAATCTCAACCCTGTGATCCCATCCCAATATCAGGAATCTCAACCTTGAGATCCCATCCCGATATCAGGAATCCCAACCTTGAGATCCCAGAAACCCTAGAAACCCTAACCCTAACCTTGAGATCCCATCCCGATATCAGGAATCCCAACCTTGAGATCCCATCCCGATATCAGGGATCCCAACCTTGAGATCCCAGAAACCCTAGAAACCCTAACCCTAACCCAGAAACCCTAACCCTGAGATACCATCCCGATATCAGGAATCTCAACCCTGTGATCCCATCCCGATATCAGGAATCTCAACCTTGAGATCCCATCCCGATATCAGGGATCCCAACCTTGAGATCCCAGAAACCCTAGAAACCCTAACCCTAACCCAGGAACCCTAACCCTGACATCCCATCCCGATATCAGAAACCATAACCCTGAGATCCCATCCCGATATCAGAAACCCTAACCCTGAGATCCCATCCCGATATCAGAAACCCTAACCCTGAGATCCCATCCCGATATCAGAAACCCTAACCCTGAGATCCCATCCCGATATCAGAAACCCTAACCCTGACATCCTATCCAGATATCAGGAGAATCCCAAGCTTTAGATCCCAATCCGATATCAGTAAATCTCAACCCTGAGATCCCATCCCGATATCAGGAATCCCAACCCTTTCAGTGGCCCGCGAGTCACCAGCTGTTTTGTTTCACAATTTCCGAACTGACCCATTCGAACAAAAATCACCGACTCAAGATTTGAAAGGCCCGCCGACAGCAACAGTTGCTAAACGAACAATTTTCATAGAAAAAAATATTTATAGTTTTGTTATACTGATTATTTACACTAACTGGCCCTTTTTACCGCATCCGCGCCTCGGTCCGCCTTCTCTGCTTTCAAGGTTGTTCAAAGCGCGGCCGGTTCCTCATGCGACTCTTGGCTGTGCCAACCCCCCTCCAACTGCTGAGCAACCGAAATTTTATTGCTTCCCTGCAAACTTTTTTTTCGATTTTCGAACGCAGCCAACAGTTGGAAGTTTTCGTCTTCAAGTTTCTATAGAAATGTTTGTTGTTATGAATATTGCCGCCATTCACTGATGCTCTCGATCTATGCTATATTTATGCATATCTCATCTGCACTCAATTACCTTTTTCTGACCGCCATTTTTATTCTATTTAATCATTTTCTGCGATCGTTTAAAGTTCGCTGAATTGCGAGTGTGAAAATATTATCTTCATCATTTTTCCTAATTAATTATTCATATTACAAACGAAGACTAACCCAGCTATTTATATTTATATTCTAACTGTTAGCCAAGTTTTGCTCTTTATTCGATCTCAGAGAATTGTTTTTTTGCTTTCTTTAGTACTAATATTACGTAGTATCCAGCAATGTGCACTGCAGCTACTAATAGTAGCTCTGTATCAATACACCCGGCAATTTGCACTGCAGCTACTAATAGTAGCTCTGTATCAATACACCCTGCAATTTGCACTGCAGCTACTAATAGTAGCTCTGTATCAATACACCCGGCAATTTGCACTGCAGCTACTAATAGTAGCTCAGTATCAATACACCCGGCAATTTGCACTGCAGCTACTAATAGTAGCTCAGTATCAATACACCCTGCAATTTGCACTGCAGCTACTAATAGTAGCTCTGTATCAATACACCCGGCAATTTGCACTGCAGCTACTAATAGTAGCTCAGTATCAATACACCCTGCAATTTGCACTGCAGCTACTAATAGTAGCTCTGTATCAATCCACCGGGAATTTGCACTGCAGCTACTAATAGTAGCTCAGTATCAATACACCCGGCAATTTGCACTGCAGCTACTAATAGTAGCTCAGTATCAATACACCCGGCAATTTGCACTGCAGCTACTAATAGTAGCTCAGTATCAATACACCCGACAATTTGTACTGCAGCTACTAATAGTAGCTCTGTATCAATACACCCGGCAATTTGCACTGCAGCTACTAATAGTAGCTCAGTATCAATACACCCGGCAATTTGCACTGCAGCTACTAATAGTAGCTCAGTATCAATACACCCGACAATTTGCACTGCAGCTACTAATAGTAGCTCAGTATCAATACACCCGGCAATTTGCACTGCAGCTACTAATAGTAGCTCAGTATCAATACACCTGGCAATTTGCACTGCAGCTACTAATAGTAGCTCAGTATCAATACACCCGGCAATTTGTACTGCAGCTACTAATAGTAGCTCAGTATCAATACACCCGACAATTTGTACTGCAGCTACTAATAGTAGCTCAGTATCAATACACCCGACAATTTGCACTGCAGCTACTAATAGTAGCTCAGTATCAATACACCTGGCAATTTGCACTGCAGCTACTAATAGTAGCTCAGTATCAATACACCCGACAATTTGTACTGCAGCTACTAATAGTAGCTCAGTATCAATACACCCGACAATTTGCACTGCAGCTACTAATAGTAGCTCAGTATCAATACACCTGGCAATTTGCACTGCAGCTACTAATAGTAGCTCTGTATCAATACACCCGGCAATTTGCACTGCAGCTACTAATAGTAGCTCAGTATCAATACACCCGGCAATTTGCACTGCAGCTACTAATAGTAGCTCAGTATCAATACACCCGGCAATGTGCACTGCAGCTACTAATAGTAGCTCAGTATCAATACACCCGGCAATTTGCACTGCAGCTACTAATAGTAGCTCAGTATCAATACACCTGGCAATTTGCACTGCAGCTACTAATAGTAGCTCAGTATCAATACACCCGGCAATGTCTACAGACACATCAAAAGCCCTGAATAAATGTGCATGTAGGTCCGATACTGCGCTTTCTAGCTACTTATAGTAGGTGACTAGCAATAAAAGTGCATAGAATGTGTGCGTGCAGCATAGTTTATTCTCCTAATTCAAAGCACGGCCTGCAGCTGAGTCAAGTATTATTGCCTGTCCATCAAGCCCTGGCCAACGGGCACTCATTGCTGCTTTCCTGGCCAGCTCTCAGCTCTCACTCGCAGTTCAGCGCCTGCCTGCTCATTCGATCTCAAACCCAGACGGCCAGCGCCTGGCAACTGCACTGCTAGCATCCAACGCCTAGCGATCAATGCATCTCATGACCTTTCCTGCATGCTTTGTGGGCCAAGGAATGATGGAGATGTGAGGCTGCAGAAATTGAGAGGCAACTGTCTCAGCAGAAGTGCTTCTGGCCTTGAGAGTTGTGCGGGAGAGAGAGAGCTGCTCCCCACTCCGTCTTATTAGCGATTGCAGCCCCATCATTCCTCGCCTCTCTCCCGATATATGCTGTTCGCTTGGGGGGGGGGGGGAGCATCGCACGGGCACGGCTTCCCGCGGGAGTCTGGACTGCAGCAGAGGGGCGCTGCATGAGGCTGACCGGATCTGCAGGCTGCCATTCCTGCTTCTGTCTGGGGCATTCTGGGCAATGGGTTGAGTGACTTATCAAGTTAAGCTTAATATGTTCTCCTTCGTGACTCACTGCACTGCCAATGCAGAACATAAAATGGAGGCTGCTGTAGTTCAGAGGCGAGAAGGAGACGGAGAGAGTGAAGGAGAGAGAAGGATGGAGAGGGAGAGGAGCGATGTCGAGATGCAGAGGATGCCGCAGACTGAGCTCCCCACGTTTGGCAGTGCAGAGCTGGCAGCAAATCCGCAATTCCCTCCAGCCCATGCACGCAGCTTCTCGTCAAGACTCCGCCCGCGCCCGGCTCGCCTTTCCGCACCGCGCCGCTCATTTTGCATTTCGCCCCGGCCCGGCCAGCGCTGGCGGCGGCCGACAGTCTCGGCCGCAGTCGCGAGGCGGCTGCTCTTTGAAGTGCCTTCCCCTCCCTCAGTGCCACCGTCCACCATCCCGCGGCCGTCTACGCAGAGGGTGAAGCATTAAGAGGGCGTTTTTTTAGCTGACCGGAATTCCCGGCCCCGTCCTGTCGTCCCCCCCCCCATGTCTCCCGCATCGCAGCAAATCGAATTCCCAGCAATCGCTTTGCTCTCATGGCTAATCAGATTCCCGCCGGCTCCATCGCTCGACCGGCCGCGTCTCATCGGACTCCGCGGACCGCAGAATCTGCCGCTTGCGCTTTCAGGACTTCAGATTGGACCCCGGGGAGCTCGGCGATTGAACAGCCGATTGAAATTTATATGCAATTCGACTGACATTGGGTGTAGTGGCGGACTTGAATACTGATGGGGTAAGTGGACAGCATTTAAGGACGAAATTAAATGAGCAGAGTGACATAGGCTAAGGGACATGGACAGAGTGACATAGGCTAAGGGACATGGACAGAGTGACATAGGCTAAGGGACGTAGGCTGAGTGACATGGACAGAGTGACAGACAGAGTGACATAGGCTGAGTGACATGGACAAAATATCAAAGAAGTCACATTGGCAGAGACAGAGCAGCTCAGTGGTTAGCGAGCCTGACTCTCGCTCCAGAGTACCCCGGGTTCGATTCCGTGTACCGTCACATCAATCTGGGACTCGTGATTCTCTCGTCTATGAGGACGAGACCCCAAGGCGCAGAGTGTATTTGCCCGACAGGCTGTACACCCCGTGTGAGCGCCTGTCTGCGTACGCATTCGTGTGCTCTAGATCATAGAATCAGACTTCTAGATCATAGATCAGACTTCTAGATCATAGAATCAGACTTCTAGATCATAGAATCAGACTTCTAGATCATAGAATCAGACTTCTAGATCATAGAATCAGACTTCTAGATCATAGAATCAGACTTCTAGATCATAGAATCAGACTTCTAGATCATAGAATCAGACTTCTAGATCATAGAATCAGACTTCTAGATCATAGAATCAGACTTCTAGATCATAGAATCAGACTTCTAGATCATAGAATCAGACTTCTAGATCATAGAATCAGACTTCTAGATCATAGAATCAGACTTCTAAATCATAGAATCAGACTTCTAGAGCATAGAATCAGACTTCTAGATCATAGATCAGACTTCTAGATCATAGAATCAGACTTCTAGATCATAGAATCAGACTTCTAGATTATAGAATCAGATTTCTAGATCATAGAATCAGACTTCTAGATCATAGAATCTGACTTCTAGATCATAGAATCAAACTTCTAGAGCATAGAATCAGACTTCTAGATCATAGAATCAGACTTCTAGAGCATAGAATCAGACTTCTACATTATAGAATCAGACTTCTAGATCATAGAATCAGACTTCTAGATTCTAAATCGAGAAGACTTCTAGCAGCATGCATCGCAGGGGCCAGCTAGACATGAATTGTTAATCGACAAAAACGCTCTACCCGCTATCCAGAAGCTGGCGGGGTTCGACGCACGCAGCCTTCACAGATCTGTGCATCGCTCAGTGCCGCTCCCAAGGCCTGCTATGTTCTCTTCTATCGGTACTGTATACTCCTGTCTTCTGCTTCCTTCGCCCAGATTTCTGCTTTCAATAACCAGCCGTCCTGCCGGCCCACCGGGTGCAGGGCTGGCCAGAGGCACAAAGATGAAAGAAGAGCGGCCTCGGATTTGCAAAGGCAAAGCCTCCTCTGCCTCTTCCTGACTGAGCAGAGGGAAATGCAGCGAGCAGCGGATCAGAGGCAGCCAACTGGCTCTCTGTGCGGCCCTTTGGCTCGGATTTAAATATCACTATAATGGCTTTGAAGGGAGCCCTCGTGGGGACAGACTTTTGTTAGGGGCACAGGAATTTCTTATTTACTTTTGGCATGTTTGCTGCAAACGGCAGCAGGAAGGGCTCTGATTGGCTGGGCGTATTTCCATAGACTGCAGAAGGAAGAGCTCTGATTGGCTGGGCGTTTTTTCATAGACTGCAGAAGGAAGAGCTCTGATTGGCTGGGCGTATTTCCATAGACTGCAGAAGGAAGAGCTCTGATTGGCTGGACGTATTTTCATAGACTGCAACGGGAAGGGCTCTGATTGGCTGGGTGTATTTCCATAGACTGCAACAGGAAGGGCTCTGATTGGCTGGGCGTATTTCCATAGACTGCAGAAGGAAGAGCTCTGATTGGCTGGGCGTATTTCACCATAGACTGCATCAAGAAGGGCTCTGATTGGCTGGGCGTATTTCACCATAGACTACAGCAGAAAGGGCTCTGATTGGCTGTGTATATTACACAATAGACTGCAGCAGGAAGAGCTCTGATTGGCTGGGCGCATTTCACCATAGGATACAGGAATTCGTTTTTTGCTTGGCTGATTTGCAGTGAAAAAATTGTCAAAGTAACGCGGGGACATCAGTAGTTCATATTTTATATATTTGAACAGTCGCTATTGTACGTAAAAATATCGATTTTTCAAAACGTTTCGTTTTTAATTGCCGCTGCATCGTGACTTGGGTAATTATGCAGAAAAGCAACATTGCGCAGGCATGCGAATGCAGGGTACAGTACGGATTAACGCAGTGACTGGGCGAGTTTTCATAGCTCTGCTCTCATCAGCGCCTAAAACTAGAGTGTCAGCTGTGGTTCATTGATCAGAAAAGTCCTTCGATGTTGAAAATCGAAATGGCCGGAAGTGAACGTGCAACCCAGGTTGATTCTCCGTCTTGCCTGTGGTAGGTTTTTACCTCAGCCATCAGTGATGATGGTGCAGCTCCACCCCCAGCGGGTGCCACACTGTGTGTGTCTGGTAGGGCATCTTGATGGCCGCCTCCCAGTGCGTCCACCGCTCCCCGCTGCACTTGTTGCCGAGCCGCAGGGCGCCTGGGATTGCGAAGGTGCGGGGAATTCGCGTTCGATTTCTGGTGTACACAGCCCCCCCCAACTGCACACTGACACACACTGCCCCAGGTGTACACAGCCCCCCTGCACACTGACACACTCTGCCCCAGGTGTACACAGCCCCCTGCACACTGACACACTCTGCCCCAGGTGTACACAGCCCCCTGCACACTGACACACTCTGCCCCAGTTGTAAACAGCCCCCCCCCTGCACACTGACACACTCTGCCCCAGGTGTACACAGCCCCCTGCACACTGACACACTCTGCCCCAGGTGTACACAGCCCCCCCCCTGCACACTGACACACTCTGCCCCAGGTGTACACAGCCCCCTGCACACTGACACACTCTGCCCCAGGTGTACACAGTCCCCCCCTGCACACTGACACACTCTGCCCCAGGTGTACACAGCCCCCCCCCCTGCACACTGACACACTCTGCCCCAGGTGTACACAGCCCCCTGCACACTGACACACTCTGCCCCAGGTGTACCCAGCCCCCCCTGCACACTGACACACTCTGCCCCAGGTGTACACAGCCCCCCCCCCTGCACACTGACACACTCTGCCCCAGGTGTACACAGTCCCCCCCCTGCACACTGACACACTGCCCCAGGTGTACACAGCCCCCCCCCCTGCACACTGACACACTCTGCCCCAGGTGTACAAAGTCCCCCCTGCACACTGACACACTCTGCCCCAGGTGTACACAGCCCCCCCCTGCACACTGACATACTCTGCCCCAGGTGTACACAGCCCCCCCCCTGCACACTGACACACTCTGCCCCAGGTGTAAACAGCCCCCCCTGCACACTGACACACTCTGCCCCAGGTGTACACAGCCCCCTGCACACTGACACACTCTGCCCCAGGTGTACACAGCCCCCCCCTGCACACTGACACACTCTGCCCCAGGTGTACACAGCCCCCTGCACACTGACACACTCTGCCCCAGGTGTACACAGCCCCCCCCTGCACACTGACACACTCTGCCCCAGGTGTACACAGCCCCCCTGCACACTGACATACTCTGCCCCAGGTGTACACAGCCCCCCCTGCACACTGACACACTCTGCCCCAGGTGTACAAAGTCCCCCCTGCACACTGACACACTCTGCCCCAGGTGTACACAGCCCCCTGCACACTGACACACTCTGCCCCAGGTGTAAACAGCCCCCCCTGCACACTGACATACTCTGCCCCAGGTGTACACAGCCCCCTGCACACTGACACACTCTGCCCCAGGTGTAAACAGCCCCCCCTGCACACTGACATACTCTGCCCCAGGTGTACACAGCCCCCCTGCACACTGACATACTCTGCCCCAGGTGTACACAGCCCCAGGTGCACGCAGCCCCAGGTGTACACAGCCCCAGGTGCACACACCCCCTGCCCTGACTCACCGATAAAGTCATTCTTGGCGCCGAAGTCTTTGTCCCACACGGTGATCTCCAGGGTCTTCAACGGCAGCTCCTGAGGCGACACGCTGAACAGGAAATCCTGCGGGAGAGTGAACGAGCCAGCTAGTGATTACTGATGAGCACCCGGACTCAAATCTCAGATCACGGCGGGGTACCTCATTGAACTCCGGGTTCAGGGTTTTCTTCTTGACGGCAGTTTTGAATTTCCCGTTCCGGTTGCGGTCGGGCCGGAGGAACCTGCGGAGGCGCGGGCGGGCTGTGCAAAGTAGGGCAGCAAGCTTTGTTTCTAAGAAAGTTTTTGAAGGCAGGATTTACGCGAAAAAGCAGATTGCCTTTTCTAGCTACGCTTTTGAAAATTGAAGGCTTCAACTTTTAGTTACAGAGAGGAAGGCGCGTCAACAGCTGCCTGACATGCCCGGCAATAATTAAGAAGGAGCAGACAGCGCTGCAATGCAGATGCAGGGTCGCTTCCTCAAGCCCAAAAAGTCTGGCTCAAAACTTCACGACACCCACTTTGTGAACTGGCCCTGGAGTCTGCGTATGCAGAGAAGCTAAAGAAATACTTTAGTGGGCCTCAGATGGCGGCTTGTGTGCGCATCGGGGCGCGGCCCATCAGCGCGAATCGCCCAGCTCACTGAAACAGCTGGTAAGATGCCTGCTTTGCATTCCTGCCGCGAATTCCAGCTGCCCTTTTCTCGAGGATGAGGCGGAGAGGCTCCGTCTCCTCACTCTCTCTTTACCCGCCTCCGTGTCGCGGTCAAAGCTTGGAGGCATGCGGGCGGCATCGCCCCTGCCCCCTGCGCCCTTCCCCTGCCATCTTCCCCTGCCCCCCCTGCCATCTTCCCCTGCCCCCTGGCATCTTCCCCTGCCCCCCCTGCCCCTTCCCCTGCCATATTCCCCTGCCCCCTGCCCCTTCCCCTGCCATCTTCCCCTGCCCCCTGCCCCTTCCCCTGCCATCTTCCCCTGTCCCTGCCCCCTTCCCCTGGCATCTTCCCCTGCCCCCTGCCCCCTTCCCCTGCCATCTTCCCCTGCCCCCCTGCCATCTTCCCCTGCCCCCTGGCATCTTCCCCTGCCCCCCTGCCCCCTTCCCCTGCCATCTTCCCCTGCCCCTGCCCCTTCCCCTGCCATATTCCCCTGCCCCTGCCCCTTCCCCTGCCATCTTCCCCTGCCCCCTTCCCCTACCATCTTGCCCTGCCCCCTTCCCCTGCCATCTTCCCCTGCCCCCTTCCCCAACCATCTTCCCCTGCCCCTTCCCCTGCCATCTTCCCCTGCCCCCTGCCCCCTCCGAGTCCCTAACGAGGCGGCGCGGTACTCACAGCTTCACGAAGGGGTCGCTGTAGCCGTTGGGGTCCATGGCCAGCAGGCCCACGCACTGGATGACCTTCACAGTCAGCTCGCTCTTGGCCGGTGCATAAAACAGGCCGATCTGGATCTTGCCGCGGTCGCAGGCCTGCGCGGTGAGCGACTTCTCCAGCTCCTGCCAGGCGTGGGTGGGGGGGCTTGCATCTCATTGCTTTTCTCCCTGCAACCCAATTTGCTCCCTTCTGTTTTTTGTCCCACTTTCACCAGGGAGATGGTCGTCTGGAGCGGAGCGCCTTCGCCACCCATTTAATAACTATAAAGTGATAAATTGGATCTCAACAGTTCGAATCACAATTTTTATCGAGGAAAACTCTGAATTTGTCAAAATTCCCTGCATCCCTGCATCCCTGCATCCCTGCATCCCTGCATCCCTGCATCCCTGCATCCCTGCATCCCTGTATCCCTGCATTCCTGCATCCCTGCATCCCTGCATCCCTGCATCCCTGCATCCCTGCATCCCTGCATCCCTGCATCCCTGCATCCCTGCATCCCTGCATCCCTGTATCCCTGCATTCCTGCATCCCTGCATCCCTGCATCCCTGCATCCCTGCATCCCTGTATCCCTGCATTCCTGCATTACTTCATTGCTGTATCCCTGCATCCCTGCATCCCTGCATCCCTGCATCCCTGCATCCCTGCATCCCTGCATCCCTGCATCCCTGTATCCCTGTATTCCTGCATTACTTCATTGCTGTATCCCTGCATCCCTGCATCCCTGCATCCCTGCATCCCTGCATCCCTGCATCCCTGCATCCCTGCATCCCTGCATCCCTGCATCCCTGCATCCCTGCATTCCTGCATTACTTCATTGCTGTGTCCCTGAATCCCTGCATCCCTGCATCCCTGCATCCCTGCATCCCTGCATCCCTGCATCCCTGCATCCCTGCATCCCTGCATTCCTGCATTACTTCATTGTTGTATCCCTGCATCCCTGCATCCCTGCATCCCTGCATCTCTGCATTCCTGCATTACTTCATTGCTGTGTCCCTGCATCCCTGCATCTCTGCATTCCTGCATTACTTCATTGCTGTGTCCCTGCATCCCTGCATCCCTGCATCATATTTTTGCTAGTTTTCGCTCCAACTCTACACAATTTTCCAGTCAGAGACTCGGGCTGCAAGGCCGGATCGGTGCGGAGGCGGCCGGACTCTTAGCCGCTAAAAATAAGAGGACTTGGCCGGGGAGAAAGTTAAGAACTCACACCGACTTCTTCAGCCAAGAAGAAATCCCACAAGCTCAGTCAGGCAGTGGATACATATGGGGGGCTGTTTCCCTACTAACACAGCCAAGGACCGCGACCGATTCCCCCAGGCGAGAGCTGGGCCGGATGCCGGGCCGCTCTCTGATTCGAGGGGCAAATTCATCGATTGGGTCGGAGAGTGCAGGCGGCTGAGATGAGGCGGGGGGAAGAAACGAATGAAATAGTGGGGGAGAAAGGATGGGAACAGAGAGATGAGTGACAGAAGAGACAGGGGAGGGAAAGAAAATAGAAAGACCAGGGCGTGAGAGCGAGACAACAGTGAGACAGGAGAGATTAGGGTGAAACAGGAGAGATTAGAGTGAGATGGGAGGATTAGAGTGAAACACGAGAGATTAGAGTGAGATGGGAGAGATTAGAGTGAAACAGGAGAGATTAGAGTGAAACAGGAGAGATTAGATTGAGACAGGAGAGAGTAGATTGAGACAGGAGAGATTAGAGTGAGATAGGAGAGAGTAGATTGAAACAGAAGAGATTAGAGTGAGATAGGAGAGATTAGAGTGAGACAGGAGAGATTAGATTAAGACAGGAGAGATTAGAGTGAAACAGGAGAGATTAGAGTAAGACAGGAGAGATTAGATTGAGACAGGAGAGATTAGATTGAAACAGAAGAGATTAGAGTAAGACAGGAGAGATTAGAGTGCGATATGAGAGATTAAAGTGAGACAGGAGAGATTAGATTGAGACAGGAGAGATTAGATTGAAACAGGAGAGATTAGAGTGAGATAGGAGAGATTAGAGTGAGACAGGAGAGATAAGATTGCTCAAAGAAACCCCGCAGCAACGAGAGTGAGATGAGAGTGGGCGCTGCCGGTCTGCCTGCACCGGAAGCTGAGCAGTGAGTCCCAGCTCAGCCAGCGCCATCTGTGCAGCCGCATCCCCCCAGGGCTACCTCATTCTTGGGCTGCAGGTGAACAGCGTAGCACTCCTTCCGGCCGTGGGCCAGCTGCCTGAGGGGGAACACGACCTCCCCCATCCAGTCGTAGCCGATGGTGTCCTCGTCCAGCACCGTGAGCCTGCGGGTCGGCGGAATTGTCGCGAGGGAGGTGAGAGGAAGTTTCTTCGTGATGAAGATTGTGAGGCTGAATCCCCGTCGCGTACTTTTGAATCCCAAATAAAGATAAGTTAAAGAGAGTCTCGGAGCTCAAAGTCGATAAATGCACTGGATGACCCAGCCTGGTGCTGCGAACTGATCATCTGTTTGATCACTGGCTGCGCACTGGGGGGGTAGAGAATCTATTAGATAACTGGATTAGTGGTCCATGGACTGCTTTAGCGATGCGTGGACTTTCAGGCAATTCTGATTGCAAATCCGTGAATAATATAGCGACTCATGATCTTTGTTACGGCTAGTCTTGCAATCCATGAACTAGTCTTGCAATCCATGAACTAGACTCGCAATCCATGAACTAGACTCGCAATCCATGAACTAGTCTTGCAATCCATGAACTAGACTCGCAATCCATGAACTAGACTCGCAATCCATGAACTAGTCTTGCAATCCATGAACTAGACTCGCAATCCATGAACTAGTCTAGCAATCCATGAACTAGATTAGCAATCCATGAACTAGATTAGCAATCCATGAACTAGATTAGCAATCCATGAACTAGACTCGCAATCCATGAACTAGTCTTGCAATCCATGAACTAGACTCGCAATCCATGAACTAGTCTAGCAATCCATGAACTAGATTAGCAATCCATGAACTAGATTAGCAATCCATGAACTAGATTAGCAATCCATGAACTAGACTCGCAATCCATGAACTAGTCTTGCAATCCATGAACTAGACTCGCAATCCATGAACTAGTCTAGCAATCCATGAACTAGATTAGCAATCCATGAACTAGATTAGCAATCCATGAACTAGATTAGCAATCCTTGAACTAAATTAGCAATCCTTGAACTAGTCTAGCAATCCATGAACTAAATTAGCAATCCTTGAGCTAGATTAGCAATCCTTGAGCTAGATTAGCAATCCTTGAACTAGACTCGCAATCCCTGAACTGGACCATCATCCATGGGCAGTATTAGCCAGCAGAGCTCGCATGAACTCGCTGGAGCGCCCCGGCCCCGTCCGCCTGCCTCAAGTTCTTCTTCTCCAGGTCTGCGGGCAGGACGCCGCTGTAGCAGAACTCCTCGTCCCAGATGGGGCTGAGCGTCCGGTGGCAGGTGCGGGTGCGCAGCTTGGTGCCCTTGCCCGTGTCCGGCAGCAGGTGGATCTTCACGTACGGATCGGACAGCCCGTTCGAGTCCTGGGCCGTCATGCCGGTGCCTTTGATGATGCGGATGTACAGTGCCGAGTTCGCGATCAGGTACTGCAGGGCGAAGTGCACCTGGCCCAGCTGCCGGTTAGGAAAATGCGACTCCAGCTTCATCCGCTGCAACTCCTGCAGTTGCTGCTGCTGTTGTTGCAGCTCTTGCTGCTCCTGCTGCTCCTGCTGCTGCAGCTGCGCCTCGTCGGGAGTTTGCGTGTATTCCGAGATCGACTCCTTCTTGACGGACTTGGCTGACGCTGTGGGTGTTGGGTTTCAGGTCTATTCAGGTCGAGGTCAATTCGGGTCGAGGTCAATTCGGGTCGAGGTCAACTGGGGTCGGGGTCAATTCGGGTCGAGGTCAATTCGGGTCGAGGTCAACTGGGGTCGGGGTCAATTCGGGTCGAGGTCAATTGGGTCGAGGTCAATTGGGGTCGAGGTCGATTCGGATCGAGGTCAATTCGGGTCGAGGTCAATTCAGGTCGAGGTCAACTCTGGTCGAGGTCAATTCGGGTCAAGGTTAATTCGGTCGAGGTCAATTGGGGTCGAGGTCGATTCGGATCGAGGTCAATTCGGGTCGAGGTCAATTCAGGTCGAGGTCAACTCTGGTCGAGGTCAATTCGGGTCAAGGTTAATTCGGGTCGAGTTCAATTCGGGTCGAGGTCAATTCAGGTCGAGGTCAATTCGGGTCGAGGTCAACTCTGGTCGAGGTCAATTCGGGTCGAGGTCAACTGGGGTCGAGGTCAATTAGGTCGAGGTCAATTCAGGTCGAGGTCAACTCTGGTCGAGGTCAATTCGGCTCGAGGTCAATTCAGGTCGAGGTCAATTCAGGTCGAGGTCAACTCTGGTCGAGGTCAATTCGGCTCGAGGTCAATTCGGCTCGAGGTCAATTCAGGTCAAGGTCAATTCAGGTCGAGGTCAACTCTGGTCGAGGTCAATTCGGGTCGAGGTTAATTCGGGTAGAGTTCAATTCGGGTCGAGGTCAATTCAGGTCGAGGTCAATTCGGGTCGAGGTCAACTCTGGTCGAGGTCAATTCGGGTCGAGGTCAACTGGGGTCGAGGTCAATTGGGTCGATGTCAATTGGGTCGAGGTCAATTCGGGTCGAGGTCAATTCGGGTCAAGGTCAATTCGGGTCGAGGTCAATTGGGGTCGAGGTAAATTCGGGTTGAGGTCAATTCGGGTCAAGGTCAATTCGGGTCGAGGTCAATCCAGTCGGTGCCAAATCAAGTCAGGTGCTGAGCAATCGCCACTCTATTTCAGCTTCATCAAAACGGCTCACACTTTCGTGACAAAGACTTGGCCGCCAGCTCCTCGGCCGCCTCTTTGCGAGCGGGCTCCGGCGGCTCCCCTGCGTCAGTCGCTCCGTAGTTCGTGTAGCCGCCCGCGGGCTGCCGACTGCCGCCCACTGCTGCTCGCGCCGGGCCTGCGGATGGCGGGCGGAGTCTGTGCGAGTGGGGCTTCCCAAAGTGCCTGACGTCATTTAGTCCGGAACTTAGTCTGCAGATGTGGAGACTCGCGAGAGCCGGTGAGAGGGCAGCGACTTGCGGGCTGAGTTTCTCCTCTGCAAAAGCCGCTGGGAGACTCGGATTCTCCTCCAGGGGACTCCGCAAGCCTCCCTGATCAGGCCGTCTGCCCCGCCCTCGCGGCCTGGGAGCCCCGCGCCCGCCACCTGCTGGTTCGCTACTCCCTGACCAGCAATATCTGCTCCCGACTGCCCTGCTCTAGAAGTTTTCCCCGTAGTTTCCCCTCCCTCCTGCGCTCGCTCCCTGAGGACTTTTTGCTTGCTAGGCTTCCATCGGCTCCCTCTCAGCGCCCCCCCCCCCCCGAGTTCGTTAGTCAGGCAGCTCAGGCAGCCGCCGCGAGTTTCGAGCAGACAAGGAGGATATTTTTGTGCAGAGGCGGCCCCTCATCCGCAGCTGCAGCCGCAGCAAGCCGCTCCCGGTTCCAGCGGCTGAAAAATATAAATCCCAACCCCCGCTTCCCTACAGAGACTCCCAGGGGATTTCGGCTCAGCCATGCGGCTGGGACTCCTCTCCGCCAAGACGCTTCACGCACTGCGGGGCCGCCCGGACCGGAGGTGCGCGGCTGACGGTGAAAGATTGGCGGCGGGCAGGCAGGAAGCTGGCGGGAGCGCGGGAATTAATTGAGAAGCTGAGGCTGCTCAGGAGAAAGTGGAGCTCAGAGCCGGCAGATGAATGCGGCAATGCCGGCCAGGTGGGGCTCAGCTCAGCTGGGGAGTCAGGAAAGGGGAGCCGCCCCGACAAGGCCTGAGCAGCGGCTTCAGGGCCGGGGAACACCTCCGAAAACTGCAGGACTGCCGCAGCCCTCTAGCGGTTAAACAGCTGGCGTTAATCCTGCTGCGGGGTCTGGACCGCTCTGCCCCGCCTGCGAATGGACTCTCATGTCCCTGCATAGGTGGACTCTCATGTCCCTGCATAGGTGGACTCTCATGTCCCTGCATAGGTGGACTCTCATGTCCCTGCATAAGTGGACTCTTATGTCCCTGCATAGGTGGACTCTCGTGTCTGCTTACTAACCGCGACCAACTCTGCTTAACTTGTCTCTGAACTCTTTCAACTTCTCTCAGAGATCATAAACGGTCTCCCGGGTCGGCAGTCACGTGACCAGTTTCCCTCCTCATCCCCAACGCACCGCCGCTCGCCTTGGCGGCCTTCAGTGGCACGAATTTGTCGTCGTCTCCAGCCTCGCCGGCGCCGCTTCGGTGGCCGTCGGCGGCGAGCGCCGCGGCGGAGCAGCAGCTGCCCCTGGAGACGCGGCCGCTTCCGGCGCTGCCCCCGCTGCGACCTCCGCCTCCCCAGCGGCGCCGCGCGTCCGACCGGCGGAAGCGGCCAGCGAATTCGGCAAAGGTGGCGAGGGCGCCGGTCGGGCAGCAGTCGAGCAGCGCGCGGCTGGCCGCCGAACCCATGCGGCTGCTGGTTGTTGAAGGTTCAAAAGCTTAAGGGCTGAAGGGCTGAAGGACTGAAACGTGGATGGATTGAGCTGTGGAACAGTAGAAGTTGTCTTGGCCAAAGAGGCGCCAAGCGCAGTTACAATCAATCTCCTAAAAGCCAAGATGTGCTGCAAAAAATGGGAGGGCTGAGACTCAAAGAAGAAGCCACGGGCAGCCAAGGTGCTCTTAAGCAGTGCTTTAGATGTGCCGAGATGCAGCGAAGAGGCTGGGGCTCCAGGGCGCGGCAGGCGGATTGGACCCCGGACTGCTGGGCGAATGGGCGAATAGAGAGCGAGAAGAGTTGAGCAGCTGAGCTGAGCAGGGGAACAGCGGGAGGCTTCGCTGATTGATTTTATTACCGCTGGAGAAGTCCCTCGCTGCTGGGAGTACTAGCTCGAGCTCTTCAGCATCAATTCTCAGCATTCATACTCTGCGCCCCATCAGCTTAAGTTGCATTGAGTTCCCCAGCTTCACCGGAATCCATTATTAATCGATTGTATGGCCACCCCGTGGCGGGCTGTCGTTCTCATAATAATTTATAATTTACTCATTTAAGCCTGTTTTTCTACTGATAGTAGGATAGTGAAGATGTTTTGCAAAAATTTATCATATCTGACCTATTTTCTTCGCGTCCTACAAACTTAATGTAGATCTCATGGTGCATGGAATCAACTTTGAGGAATGCTTAGTCTAGTAGTCCTTGGTCCACTGGATTAGTCTAGCAGTCCTTGGTTCAGTGGATTAGTCTAGCAGTCCTTGGTTCAGTGGATTTGTCTAGTAGTCCCTGGTTCAGTGGATTTGTCTAGTAGTCCCTGGTTCAGTGGATTAGTCTAGTAGTCCCTGGTTCAGTGGATTTATCTAGTAGTCCCTGGTTCAGTGGATTTGTCTAGCAGTCCTTGGTTCAGTGGATTAGTCTAGCAGTCCTTGAGTGGATTAGTCTAGTAGTCCTTGGTCCAGTGGATTAGTCTAGTAGTCCTTGGTCCTGTGGATTAGTCCAGTAGTCCTTGGTCCTGTGGGTTAGTCTAGCAGTCCTTGAGTGGATTAGTCTAGTAGTCCTTGGTCCAGTGGATTAGTCTAGTAGTCCTTGGTCCTGTGGGTTAGTCTAGCAGTCCTTGGTACAGTGGATTTGTATAGTAGTTTCTGGTTAAGCGATTTATTTTGGTTAAAAATTACCTCAAAACTTCTAAATATGGCGTTGAAGGGGTGCCAATCTGTGTGTCAGGAGGCGCCAATCTGGGTGTCAGAGGTGCCAATCTGTGTGTCAGAGGTGCCAATCTGTGTGTCAGAGGTGCCAATCTGTGTGTCAGAGGTGCCAATCTGTGTGTCAGAGGTGCCAATCTGTGTGTCAGAGGTGCCAATCTGTGTGTCAGGAGGCGCCAATCTGTGTGTCAGGAGGCGCCAATCTGTGTGTCAGGAGGCGCCAATCTGGGTGTCAGAGGTGCCAATCTGTGTGTCAGGAGGCGCCAATCTGGGTGTCAGAGGTGCCAATCTGGGTGTCAGGAGGCGCCAATCTGGGTGTCAGAGGTGCCAATCTGTGTGTCAGAGGTGCCAATCTGTGTGTCAGAGGTGCCAATCTGTGTGTCAGGAGGCGCCAATCTGGGTGTCAGAGGTGCCAATCTGTGTGTCAGAGGTGCCAATCTGTGTGTCAGAGGTGCCAATCTGTGTGTCAGAGGCGCCAATCTGTGTGTCAGAGGTGCCAATCTGTGTGTCAGGAGGCGCCAATCTGGGTGTCAGAGGTGCCAAAACGCAGATGCTTCAGAGGTTCTCACGGTTCTGTATTCCTCTTCATCACTTAATTCATTACCGAATGAGTTCCGAACTGAATTTCTTATCCAGAATCTTCTCAGCTGTCGAGGGTCTCAGGGGCCCCTCATCAGTTGGAGTTGAGAGCCGACTGAAAAGGCTCTGAAGGTGATACGGCTGGCTTGAGTATCCATCAGGAACCGGAAATTCCTTATTCTGACAAGTCTTAGGAGTCTGGAACGGATTAAGGATATAGCAGATGAGTCTGATTGCCGCTGCATCCTGAGTCAGTTTTGGTGGGATTGGAATTTTTATTGCCGTCCATTGCGCAGTTGGTCCTGCGGGCACCAAATGTCGAATTTGATGATGGATGAACTTGACAATGCGATGGAGGGAGGCTCGGGTGTTAAACTTCACATAATCCCTGGCTTGCGGTATCCGGGGCCGAAACCTCGCTTTAAAAAACACATTAAAGCGGTTGGTAGATCTGTGTTTTCCTTTTTCGAACACCCTGAATAGACTGGAGCCCTTCTAGAGCCCCTGAATACACACTGGAGCCCTTCTAGAGCCCCTGAATACACACTGGAGCCCTTCGAGAGCCCCTGAATACACACTGGAGCCCTTCGAGAGCCCCTGAATACACACTGGAGCTCTTCTAGAGCCCCTGAATACACACTGGAGCTCTTCTAGAGCCCCTGAATACACACTGGAGCCCTTCTAGAGCCCCTGAATACACACTGGAGCTCTTCTAGAGCCCCTGAATACACACTGGAGCCCTTCGAGAGCCCCTGAATACACACTGGAGCCCTTCGAGAGCCCCTGAATACACACTGGAGCTCTTCTAGAGCCCCTGAATACACACTGGAGCCCTTCGAGAGCCCCTGAATACACTGGAGCCCTTCTAGAGCCCCTGAATACACACTGGAGCTCTTTTAGAGCCCCTGAATACATACTGGAGCCCTTCGAGAGCCCCTGAATACACACTGGAGCCCTTCGAGAGCCCCTGAATACACACTGGAGCCCTTCGAGAGCCCCTGAATACACACTGGAGCCCTTCTAGAGCCCCTGAATATACACTGGAGCCCTTCTAGAGCCCCTGAATACAATGGAGCCCTTCGAGAGCCCCTGAATACACACTGGAGCCCTTCGAGAGCCCCTGAATACAATGGAGCCCTTCTAGAGCCCCTGAATACACACTGGAGCCCTTCGAGAGCCCCTGAATACACTGGAGCCCTTCTAGAGCCCCTGAATACACACTGGAGCCCTTCGAGAGCCCCTGAATACACACTGGAGCCCTTCGAGAGCCCCTGAATACACACTGGAGCCCTTCGAGAGCCCCTGAATACACACTGGAGCCCTTCGAGAGCCCCTGAATACACACTGGAGCCCTTCGAGAGCCCCTGAATACACACTGGAGCCCTTCGAGAGCCCCTGAATACACACTGGAGCCCTTCGAGAGCCCCTGAATACACACTGGAGCCCTTCGAGAGCCCCTGAATACACACTGGAGCCCTTCGAGAGCCCCTGAATACACACTGGAGCCCTTCGAGAGCCCCTGAATACACACTGGAGCCCTTCGAGAGCCCCTGAATACACACTGGAGCCCTTCGAGAGCCCCTGAATACACACTGGAGCCCTTCGAGAGCCCCTGAATACACACTGGAGCCCTTCGAGAGCCCCTGAATACACACTGGAGCCCTTCGAGAGCCCCTGAACTCAGCTCCAATTCCCTCAAAGGTTTCACTGCACGCGCATCGGAAATCACAGAGCCGGGCACCGGCTCTGCACTGCCCCGGCAACCAGCTCAGCCGCACGGGGCCGAGCTGGCAGGTGGAGCCGCCAGCGCCCGGATTGGCTGCCCGGCCGGCGTCGAATCTGCTGCGCCGGCTTCCCCGACACGCGGGAGGGGGAATAAAATCCCCCGCCGGTCCGCCGTCGGGGGGAGCCGCCACTCGGTGGAGCAGCTTCTCGGCAGATCAAGGCAGTCGCCAATTTTCGAGCTTTGAAAATCTCAGGTGAGATCATTGCTATCTGAAATTATTGCCTTCCCTGGTCTCTGCCCCCTCCCAGGTCCCCACTGACAGCTGCCTCCAGTGCCCCGCCCTCCCCGCTGACTGGGCAGCGATCTGTCATGCCTAGCGCAGCTTGTCTCCCGAGCACAGGGGGGGATGACCCGGCCATCCATCAGCTGCCCGGCCAGCTGCTCAAACAGACCCAGCCCTCCTCAAGCTCTCCCGAACCCGTCTCCGCATTGCAGCGATTTAGCGAGCGAACAAGCGAGGCGGAGCCAAGCGAGTGAAAGTCGAATCGGATCGCACAGCTCGGCAAATCAGGCAAAATGAACTGCGTCGCTGCCCTGGCCGCTCTGGCCCTCCTGGTCGCGCTGGCGCCCGCCGCCTCCACTACCGACGGCAAGGCGGCTGCCGCCCCAGGTGAGTTTCCGCCGCCTCCTGGCCCTCCTTTTCCATGTCCCACCGAGACCCCGCCGGCTGCCGCTGGCCCCGCCCCTTGCGTGTCGGGCTCCGCCAAGGAGGCGGCAGCAACCGTCCAGACGCGGCCACTGGGAGGCGCTTCTGAGAGACTCCGACCCGCCTAAGTCGTGTTTCAGGGAAACCCTCTCTCCCTGCCTGGCAGCTCGCAGGTTCCCGCGGGAACCGCCCCTCCCATGTCCGCCCCTCCCATGTCCGCCCCTCCCATGTCCGCCCCTCCCATGTCCGCCCCTCCCATGTCCGACCCGGCCCTTCAGCCTCCTCACAGTCCCGCCCCGGTCACTCAACCTCCACTCCAGAGGCCGAGCAGGCGGAAAAGAGGTACATGCGCTTCGGCCGCTCGGGCGACTCGGCTGCTGACGAAGACGGCCTGGACGGCCTGGACAGCGTGGACGAACACTGGCCGGTAGAAGCGGACAAGAGGTACATGCGCTTCGGCAAGCGATACATGCGCTTCGGCAAGAGGTACATGCGCTTCGGCCGAAGCAACGAAGACCCGAACGCTGAGGTGGACAAGCGGTACATGCGTTTCGGCAAGCGGTACATGCGCTTCGGCAAGCGGTACATGCGCTTCGGCAAGAGATACATGCGCTTCGGCCGAAGCTACGAAGACCCCGACGCTGAAATCGACAAGCGGTACATGCGTTTCGGCAAGCGGTACATGCGCTTCGGCCGAAAGTAATGCCACAATCAAACTGCAGTTAAACACTGATTGCCGCTGAGCACTGGCAGAGCCCTCCAGCACCCCCTCTTAATCCGCCCTCCGTTCCACAGTTCCGCAGTTCGCTGTTCAATCAATTGAAATGACAAATAAACTGGTTCTTCGAGTCCCCAACCTCAGGTGACTCTTGAATCGGGGCCGCCGGTTCCCCCAGCAATACCGATTGTCTTGGAAGTCTGTTCAATGTAACCCCGCGGATCTGGGCATGTACTATTAGCATTGCCAGGGCTGCAGCAGTGTCTGCTTGACATTAAAAACTGATGTCTGCAAGGCTGCATTGCCGGATCCGTTCTCCTCGAGTGCAAGTCCCGCTGCCTCTGCAGCACTGACACTGCGGGGTGCTGGCAGCAGAGGGGGCCGGAGCTGGGGAAGCTGGGTAAGGTAGAGACGCTTCTTAGCCAAGAGAATTTTCCCTTCCACGCGATAGCAGAGCCGCGGAGCACAAGGGAAGAAAATTCGCCCTGAGCGCCATGTGTTGCCGTGGGATGCCGCGAACGTCTTGGCCATGCGCTGGTAGCTCGTACGCAGAGCTGCTAAGATGACGCCTGCGTCTCCCGGTTACCCAGCGGGTTTGTCAGCCTCCCAAACACCTGACGGTTCGATGCCCCTCTCCATCCTTCATTGCCCCTCCATCAGCTTGATGCAGCGCCGTCAGCTCAGTTTGAAGAGGCTGGGGTTGGGGAGGCTCGCTAAACAAGCCTTGTCAATCGCTGGGCCGCTGCCTGACGGGTGTCTCAATTTCCAATTGTTGCTTTTGCGTGTTGAGAAGCAGCTCATAGCCAGGCTCTTGCCCTGCTTCAGAGATTGCCGCGACACGGCACTCAGAGACCCGCCTGCCGTTCTGCCACTCCATACAGCAGAACAACAGAAGAGCGCGGATCAGAGGGGGCCGCCGCCGCCGCGTGGCGGAGGCTGTCAAAGCTGAGAGGCTGCTCTGACGCGGAGCAGCAGAAATCGATGAATTTCGATAGAAAACTCAAAGGCCTCTCCGCTTTCAGCTGGTGGGACTTTTCCCCTCTCCTAGTTTCACACGGAGCAGTGGGGATCGAGCGGCGCCGTCCAAGTCACTTACGATCTCAGATTTCTTCATTTCGAATGACGTGATTTGGCTGCCAATATTGTCACGGTGAGGGGCTCTCTTCTAGAAGAAGATTGCCAATCAAACAGTGGCCGGCATTCTGAAACTGTTGAGGTTGAGAAATTTGATGCCGATGCTCGGGAGGGACTCATCTGCGATGCTTCAATAATTGCTTTTTTATCACCCTGGCGGGCTGCGGGACTCGGATTTCGGCTGGGTTTTCCTGGAAAGAAACAATTGCCAAAGATTGCCTGGGGTGATGGGGTGATGGGGTGATGGTGATGGGGTGATGGGGTGATGGGGTGATGGGTGATGAGGTGATAGGGTGATTGGGTGATGAGGTGATAGGGTGATTGGGTGATGGGGTGATGGGGTGATGGGGTGATGGGGTGATGGGGTGATGGGGTGATGGGGCGATGGGTGATGGGTGATGGATGATGGGGTGATGGGGTGATGGGGTGATGGGTGATGAGGTGATAGGGTGATTGGGTGATGGGGTGATGGGGTGATGGGGTGATGGGGTGATGGGGTGATGGGGTGATGGGGTGATGGGGCGATGGGTGATGGGGTGATGGGGTGATGGGGCGATGGGTGATGGGGTGATGGGGTGATGGGGTGATGGGGCGATGGGTGATGGGTGATGGGTGATGGGGTGATGGGGTGATGGGGTGATGGGTGATGGGGTGATGGGTGATGGGTGTTGGGTGATGGGGTGATGGGGTGATGGGGTGATGGGGTGATGGGTGATGGAGTGATGGGGTGATGGGTGATGGGGTGATGGGGTGATGGGGTGATGGGGTGATGGGGTGATAGGTGATGGGTGATGGGTGATGGGGTGATGGGTGATTGGGCGATGGGTGATGGGTGATGGGTGATGGGTGATGGGTGATGGGTGATGGGGTGATGGGGTGATGGGTGACGTGGTGATGGGGTGATGGGGTGATGGGGTGATGGGTGATGTGGTGATGGGGTGATGGGGTGATGGGGTGATGGGGTGATGGAGTGATGGGGTGATGGGGAGACTGTAGTATTGAGGGCAGTAGCCCCAGCCGCAGAGCTGCTGCAGTCGGACGGAGCCGCACAAATGCAGTGATGGAGCCGAGCCAGATGTCGCATGCAGCTGCCCCACATGATTTCTTGGGAATTCGGTGCAGCCGAGAGTGCTCAAACAGGTGTGTTCTGTATTTCTGCCAGTATTTTCGTGTACTCACCTTCGCCTCATCCGCCCCAGCCTCCCCCCCCCGATCGCAGCGCATTGATCTCGGGGTTTTTCGGGTCCAAGAAAATTGCAAAATTTTCTGCCTGACTTGAGCAGGTGACTCTCCTGTGGCAGGTGCACTTTTTCCCTCCCCCGGCGGGCCCGCACCGCCAGCTCCCATTGTCGGCGGAGGAGGCCTGTTAGCAATTTATTTTGAATTCATTCAGAATGGCTTCATGGCTTTGGAATTTTAGCTCCACTCTGCCTTCTTGTTTTACTAGAGGTAAGTTAAAAATTAAATTCATAATTCAATTAATTATTTTCCCCGCTCTTAGTTATGTAGCCATTGCGGGGCTTTCTGAAATATTGCTTTTTGGTCGGAAGCTGAGGCAGACAGTTTTCATGCGCTGTCACAATCTCAGCGATCTTGTGATCCCTGCTTTTATCACAAGAGGCTCGCGGTCTGGTCATAGCCTGCATGGATCTGGTCATAGCCTGTACGGATCTGCTCATATAGTCTGTACAGATCTGATCATAGTCTAAAAATCTGGTCATAGCCTGTACGGATCTGCTCATATAGTCTGTACAGATCTGATCATAGTCTAAAAATCTGGTCATAGCCTGTATGGATCTGGTCATAGCCTGTACGGATCTGCTCATATAGTCTGTACAGATCTGATCATAGTCTACAGATCTGGTCATAGCCTGTACGGATCTGGTCATAGCCTGTACGGATCTGCTCATAGCCTGTACGGATCTGCTCATAGTCTGTACAAATCTGATCATAGCCTACAAATCTGGTCATAGCCTGTATGGACCTGATAATAGCCTGTATGGATCTGGTTATAGCCTGTACGGTCCGAATCAAAAGTATAC
This sequence comes from Macrostomum lignano, assembly GCA_002269645.1. Classification (NCBI taxonomy): domain Eukaryota; kingdom Metazoa; phylum Platyhelminthes; family Macrostomidae; genus Macrostomum; species Macrostomum lignano. Next base: position 279,318 of record NIVC01000636.1, read on the forward strand.
ACGGTCCTGATCATAAATGTGCACGATCCTTGTAATAGGTCTGTAGTATATGTACGGTCCCGATCATAGATGTGTACGGTCCTGATCATAGGTGTGTACGATCCTGGTCATAGGTGAGTATGGTCCTGATCATAGGTGTGTACGGTCCTGATCATAGGTGAGTACGGTCCCGATCATAGGTGTGTACTGTACCGATCACAGGTGTGTACGGTCCCGATCATAGGTGTGTACGGTCCCGATCATAGGTGAGTACGGTCCCGATCATAGGTGTGTGCGGCCCTGATCATAGTTGTGTACGGTCCCGATCATAGGTGTGTACGGTCCCGATCATAGGTGAGTACGGTCCCGATCATAGGTGTGTACGGTCCCGATCATAGGTGAGTACGGTCCCGATCATAGGTGTGTACGGTCCCGATCATAGGTGTGTACGGTCCCGATCATAGGTGAGTACGGTCCCGATCATAGGTGTGTACGGTCCTGCTCACAGTTACCGCTGTCACCGCTAGCTGTGTACTCACTCGTTGCTCTCAGATCGAACATGACTGACGCAGGCTGGCTGAAATGCTGAGCCCTAGCGGCTGTCAGCGAGAGTCCCCGTGCTTGGCCAGCACTGACTGACAGGTTGGGGCATCGCAGGTGTCGCTTGTCAATTCGTTTGCTCAGCAGGCTCTTGGCTGTAATTCAGCTTATCATTCGTATCCTATTCACTGCAAGCCCTGTATAGGCTGCGGGGCTGATGGGTGAAGAAGCAACAGTGCTGGTGCGATGAGGCGGGGAGGCTGGGGCATTAGCAGCAGACAGCAGGTGTGACGCAGGCAGACGACCAATTAAAAAAATCGGGTAAAGTGCCAGGATAAACTGTGAGGATTAAAAAGCGGCCTGGGAATTAGCGAGGCGGACAGAAATTCTCAGGCTGAAACCTGATGTGTCGGCCGCGCGCCAGGGACTTCTGGAAATAGCACGGTTGGACTGGAAGCCTGAATAAAGTGCGCCCCCGCCTAGCGTTCAGTGGGTCGAAGATTTTTGTCCTTTTGCACCAAGGAGAGGGGATTAAGGACTGCCACAGTTCAGTCACAACATTAGAGAGGTCACCTTCGGCATGTACACTCTCCGTGCCTTGGGGTTGGCCCTCACGGGTCGGAATCGAACCAGGGGTCGCGGCGCGAGAGTCGGAACGCTTCCAGTCCACCGGTGCCAATTCTAGAAGTCCCTGAGTGTGCTCCGCGAGCGACCTTGCTCAGGACTTTGCAACTGGCCAGGTTGAAGTGATGAGGTGAGTTGGGATAAAATAGTGATAAATAGGAGGACAATTAGAATATCATATTGCAGTTTTCTCGAATTTGTTTTTAGTCTCAAAACAGACTCCAGTTCCTCCGCCTCATCACACTGGCTCCTCAGCCTCCTTGTCGTTCAGCGGCACGCTGCCCTCCCCGCTGAATGGCCTGGCGTCGTAGTTGCTGGGCACGTGCCAGAACTTGTCGTCCTGGAAGAAGTTCTCCATGCGCACCGGGTCCAGGATGGGCAGACGGAGAATGAAGCCTGCGGATGGGGAGGCGGGGAGGCTAAAGATGATGCTGGTTTGCTGGGTGAGTAGGAATGGGTGGTTAGAATTCAGTGGTGGGCAGCTCAGCCATCCCAGAGCACAGGGCTGAGCAGCAGGGCAGGTCAGCCATCCCAGAGCACAGGGCTGAGCAGCAGGGCAGGTCAGCCATCCCAGAGCACAGGGCTGAGCAGCAGGGCAGGTCAGCCAGCCCAGAGCACAGGGCTGAGCAGCAGGGCAGGTCAGCCATCCCAGAGCACAGGGCTGAGCAGCAGGGCAGGTCAGCCATCCCAGAGCACAGGGCTGAGCAGCAGGGCAGGTCAGCCAGCCCAGAGCACAGGGCTGAGCAGCAGGGCAGGTCAGCCAGCCCAGAGCACAGGGCTGAGCAGCCGCCCACCTGTCAGCAGGCCACCCAGGACGGCGCACAGCAGCGTGAGTCCCAGCGCGGCGGCCTGAAAAGCCGCTTGCGACCCGGCGGAGCGGCCGGCGCCGCCTCCTTCAACTGACAGGGTGCCGTCCTTCACCACGTATTCGAAGGCGCTGCCGTTGGCCGTGACTGGCGCCCTAGCCGGAAAAATCTGGTAGAGCCTGCGGGGGAGTTTAAATGGGTCCGTGGGTGAGTTTATGGGTCCGTGGGTGAGTTTATGGGTCTGTGGGTGAGTTTATGGGTCCGTGGGTGAGTTTATGGGTCTGTGGGTGAGTTTATGGGTCTGTGGGTGAGTTTATGGGTCTGTGGGTGAGTTTATGGGTCCGTGGGTGCGTTTATGGGTCCGTGAGTGAGTTTATGGGTCCGTGAGTGAGTTTATGGGTCCGTGAGTGAGTTTATGGGTCCGTGAGTGAGTTTATGGGTCCGTGAGTGAGTTTATGGGTCCGTGGGTGAGTTTATGGGTCCGTAAGTGAGTTTATGAGCCCTTGAGTGAGTTTATGAGCCCTTGAGTGAGTTTATGAGCCATGGATTGAGTCTATGAGCACACGAGTGAGTTCATGAGCTCATGAGCGAGTCTATGAGCACATGAGTGAGTTCATGAGTGAGTTCGGAGACCCATACCACCATCTACCATGTCGCGCAGGATGCAGTCAGGCTGAGAGCGCGGGGCGGCTCATCCTGCCAGCAGTTCGGCAGCCAATGAGATGCCGATCACTGCGAGCGTCTCGGCGTGTTTTTCATTTTTTCATAGATTTTTTATTAATGTAAAGCCGGCCCGCCTCCCGCCCCGGAGCTCAGGCGGCTGTTTATGGATTTTAATTTGGTGTAAGGCATTTGTCTGCAACAATGCGCTGCCAGTGCAGCTGCCAAAGCGGGTGTTTGGAGATGCTGCAGCTCTGGTGCTCTTTTAGCTAAAAAATATGCGAGCTTGCGCTGGGACTGCTCGATTTTTTAAAAGGAAAGATGATGATGGGAATCTGGGATTGCAATGCTGGAAAAATTGTTTTTTTTCCAAATACTCCTTGATTATGATGAGGGAATCTGGGATCCAAATGATGGGATCTGGGATCCAAATGATGGGATCTGGATCCAAATGATGGGATCGATCTGGATCCAAATGATGGGATCTGGGATCCAAATGATGGGATCTGGATCCAAATGATGGGATCTGGATCCAAATGATGGGATCTGGATCCAAATGATGGTAGGTGAAATCAATTGAATGAGTGGATCTGGAGAAAGGATGATTGAGGTGCTGAAGCCGGATGGGGATCTGGAATAAAGACAATCGGGATCTGGGATAAAGGTAAACAGAATGACCGAAGTGCACATAAAGACTGTTGCCATGGCAAGCAGCACCTCACCCGTTCCCATAGTCATCGAGGCTGGCCGAGGCAGAGTAGATAATGCCCAGGAGGCCGGCCAGCAGACCGGGCATGCCGTGCAGGTTGTTGACCCCGCATGTGTCCAGGATGTTGGCGGCGCGCAGCTTTTTCTGCAGATTTTGCGGCAAGGAACTGACTGAGCTACTGACAGTAGGCTGTGGTAGGTTTGCTTCTGTTAGGCAAATGATAGAAAAAGACAGATCCCAGCATGAATTCCCAGACACTATAAGTTAATTTTCTAATTGGAAAGTAAACTCTTAGAATTTTAAAATGTTTAATCCTAAATCCTAAATCCTAAATCCCAGATCCCAAATCCCAGATCCCAAATCCCAGATCCCAAATCCCAGATCCAAAATCCCAGATCCCACCTGCAAAACCCGCATACCAATTCTTGACTCCCATCCCAAGTCACACATCTCAAACCTCATATCCCCATAACGGGATACCCAATCTCAAATCATAAATCCCAGGTTCCAAATCCCAGATCCAAAATCCCAGATCCCAAATCCCAGATCCCAAATCCCAGATCCCAAATCCCAGATCCCAAATCCCAGATCCCAAATCCAAAATCCCAGATCCCAAATCCCAGATCCCTAATCCTAGATCCCAAATCCCAGATCCCTAATCCTAGATCCCAAATCCTAGATCCCAAATCCCAGATCCCAAATCTTGGATCCAAAATCCAAGATCCTAGACCCCAGACCCCTAACCCCAGATTCTAATCTCAATCTTCCTATTGCATCAACCCCCCGCAGGCAGGTGAGCAGTGCTCACGCCAGGTGCTCACAGCAATCACAGCGTAGCCAAACACGCTGAGCAGGCCGGCCAAGCAACCGATGATCAGAGCTCCGTACGGCCGGATCATCATGTCGGCGACTGTCCCGACGGCCACCCCGCCGGCCAGCGTGGCGTTCTGAATGTGACTCATCTCGAACTTGCCCTTCTCGAAGAGGGCGGAGGCGGCGTAGGCCACGACGGTGCAGGCGGCCAGGGACAGGTAGGTGTTGATCACCGCCCGGTGCTTGTCGTCTCCCGAGGCCAGGCCGGCGTTGAAACTCGGCCAGTACAGCCACAGAAAGATGGTGCCTGCGGAAGTGAATGAGTGAGTGAGTGAGTGAGTGAGTGAGTGAGTGTGTGAGTGAGTGAGTGAGTGAGTGAGTGAGTGAGTGAGTGAGTGAGTGAGTGAGTGAGTGAGTGAGTGAGTGAGTGAGTGTGTGAGTGAATGAGTGAGTGAGTGAGTGTGTGAGTGAGTGAGTGAGTGAGTGAGTGAGTGAGTGAGTGAGTGAGTGAGTGAGTGAGTGAGTGAGTGAGTGAGTGAGTGAGTGAGTGAGTGAGTGAGTGAGTGAGTGAGTGAGTGATCTCAGCTCACCGATCATGGCGAACAGGTCGCTGCTGTAGCCCGAATGGTCGTTGCTGTTCTTGCCGTCGCCCGGCGCGGTCAGCGCCTTGGAGGCGGCGATGCCGAAGTAGGCGCCGAACACGTGGACAAACATGCTGCCGCCCATGTCCGCGGCCTGGGGATTTTATTGGGATTTGTCAGCGGAACGAGCCTTGACTGCCGCCTCCCCACAGGCTTCCGGCCGATTGTCGCCATGATCGCCCAGAACCCCCCCCCGCGAACTGAGCAGCACATTGCTGATGAATCGCTCAGATGCAACCCTTCATACCTTGAATATGTATAGGCCAACATATTCGTTAGCAACAAAGATGGGGATCTCGACAAGCGACAGCACGAGACACTGCAGTGGCGACAGCCGGCCCAGCATCGCGCCGAAGGAAATCAGCACGGCGGCGCAAGCGAAGTCGGCAGCCAGCAGTCTGGAGGATTTCGAAGGGGGTATTTTGATGGCTGCAGTGAATATGCCTGCTACACTACTCATAACTGGATAGTAGAGTAGTGCGAACTAATTTTTTCATGCAAATTTATTAGGTTTATATCCCACTGCACGTAAGTTAAAAAACACCACCCTGACCCTAACCCTAACCCTGACCCTAACCCTGACTCATTTCAGCCACGTCTGGGTCACAGCTCACCCCTGAATATCGATGCTGAACTTGGCATCCTTCAGGTGGAAGAACCCGTTTACCAGCATGCCCCACTGGATGACCAGCGCGGAGATGAGCATGTTGAGGCCTACGCTGCAGAAGCCGTACCACTTCAGGAAGGTCATGAGGAACCCGAAGCCGGCGAATATCATCACGTGGACGTCCTGAAACACTGGAAGTTTTATATGGAAGACTATCATATGGAGGTTATTGAGGAGTGACTAGAGATAGGGCGACCAGACTACCGGGAGGTGACCAGATCACCGGGGAGGTAACCACACTATCGGGGAGGAGAAGGAGACCAGACTACCGGGGAGGTGACCAGACTACCGGGAAGGTGACCAGACTACCGGGAAGGTGACCAGACTACCGGGGAGGTGACCAGACTACCGGGGAGGGGACCAGACTACCGGGGAGGTGACCAGACTACCGGAGGGGTGACCAGACTACCGGGGTGGTGACCAGACTACCGGGGAGGTGACCAGACTACCGGGGAGGTGACCAGACTACCGGAGGGGTGACCAGACTACCGGGAGGTGACCAGACTACCGGAGGGGTGACCAGACTACCGGGGAGGTGACCAGACTACCGGGGAGGTGACCAGACTACCGGGAGGTGACCAGACTACCGGAGGGGTGACCAGACTACCGGGGAGGTGACCAGACTACCGGGGAGGTGACCAGACTACCGGGGAGGTGACCAGACTACCGGGGAGGTGACCAGACTACCGGGGAGGTGACCAGACTACCGGGGAGGTGACCAGACTACCGGGAGGTGACCAGACTACCGGGGAGGTGACCAGACTACCGGGGAGGTGACCAGACTACCGAGGAAGCGACAACGTCGCATTAAATCCCATCAATCCAGCCTTCAGAGCCCCGTGCGCTCACTCGGGTAGTTCGGTCCCAGGCTGTTCTCAGCGCCCACCTCCGCCGGTCTGAGCCGTCCGGTTGCGTTGCCCCACAGCCCGGCGTCCGCCTGCTCGTCGTACTTGGCGAATGCGGCAAACAGCGCCACAAAAAGCGCCTGCAGGGCCAGCGCCACGGCGCCGAATTTTGCGTTACCGAATTCCATCGTTGCTGCCGCGCTGCCGGGGCTCTGCGGTAAAAATGCGAACGACAGAACTGCACTGGCAAGAGGCCGACAGACAAATGCGGGCTAAGCTGATTTTATGCAAAAGTCACTGGCCCGCTGGGGCGCCCGGTCGCCCCACCTCCTGCACAGGCGTACAAACCCAGGGGCCTTGACATTTCCTGCTCTGTCTGCCCTCAACACCCCTGGCCTGCAGGTCTTTGCTTGGCTTTCAGGTTGACTTTTTCGCTCTGTCTCATTGCTTTTGCGCATAAAAAGCAGCCAGCGGGCCTGTCGCTGCTCTGGAGCGCGCCACACCCTAATTTTTGACACACCTCCGAGCACCTGACCTGCTGCTTGCTCCAATACAGATAGCAGTGCGTTGCAACATGCAAAACGGTGGGAATGATGGAGATTGTTTGGCGCTGACCGAAGAAGTAAAGCCACTTTTAGCTCGAATTGTACTCGTAAATAATTACTGGCAAGAGGGTGAAGTTGACCGGAGCTGTGTCCAGTCACGAAGGGAACAAAGGGGAAGAAAGGACAGGGGAGATGAAAGGATAGAGGGGAGAGAGCGAAGAGAGGGAAGAGAGGGGCGAGGTGGGAGAGAGAGGAGAGAAGGAAGAGAGGGAAGAGAGGGGAGAGAGAGGAGAGAAGGAAGAGAGGGAAGAGAGGGAAGAGAGAAGAGAGGGAAGAGAGGGAAGAGAGAAGAGAGGGAAGAGAGGGAAGAGAGAAGAGAGGGAAGAGAGGGAAGAGAGGGAAGAGAGAAGAGAGGGAAGAGAGGGAAGAGAGAAGAGAGGGAAGAGAGGGAAGAGAGGGAAGAGAGGGAAGAGAGGGAAGAGAGGAGAGAGAGGGAAGAGAGGGAAGAGAGGGAAGAGAGGGAAGAGAGGAAAGAGAGGAGAGAAGAGAGGGAAGAGAGGGGAAAGAGGGGGGAGATGGGAGAGAGAGGAGAGAAGGAAGAGAGGGGAGAGAAGGAAGAGAGGGAAGAGAGGGAAGAGAGGGAAGAGAGGGAAGAGAGGGAAGAGAGGGAAGATAGGGAAGAGAGGGAAGAGAGGGAAGAGAGGGAAGAGAGGGAAGAGAGGGAAGAGAGGGAAGAGAGGGAAGAGAGGGAAGAGAGGGAAGAGAGGGAAGAGAGGGAAGAGAGGGAAGAGAGGGAAGAGAGGGAAGAGAGGGAAGAGAGGGAAGAGAGGGAAGAGAGGGAAGAGAGGGAAGAGAGGGAAGAGAGGGAAGAGAGGAAGAGAGGGAAGAGAGGGAAGAGAGGGAAGAGAGGGAAGAGAGGGAAGAGAGGGAAGAGAGGAGAGAGAGGGAAGAGAGGGAAGAGAGGAGAGAGAGGGAAGAGAGGGAAGAGAGAGAAGAGAGGAAAGAGAGGGAAGAGGGGAGAGGCAGAGTGTGGAGCAGAGAGATATGAAATCGAAGAGCACTGAGCAAATAATTGAGGTGATGGCAGAAGCAGATAAGTTTGCAGCTAATTTGATCAGCTCTAAAAGCTCTCCCTCTACTCAAAACTCCCAGGTCCAAGGCGGAACCGGTCAGGTGGCCGCAGCAACTGCTCTGCAGTCGGGGCCACCGCTATCTCTGTTATCTGTCTTGTAGTTTTTCAGCTGGACTTTATCAGAAGATTTTGTGCAAACTGAAATCTAAAGAAGCGCTTTATTGCTTTCGCAATAAAAGCAACAGCGAGGCTCCCTTGCTGATAGCTGCTTCTGGGGAGCTCCGAAAACTTTGCAGCACGCATGCTGTTTAAGACAACAAAGAGGGTATTATAAGCGTTGAAATATTGACATTTGACATCGGGGCAAAGCGGTGGATTAAGCGGAGGGGGGCACAGCTGATCCTTCCGGGCAGATCCCCCACAAGAAGAAAAAGCAAGGCAGTTCTTTAAGCCTGAGTGGCAGCGGGGCTGCACGGGAACTGCACGCAAGGGCGGCTCTGGCTGCTTGGATCCGGCTTTCGGGCTGACTGGAAAGACAGGCTGAGACTGAGTTGCTGTTCACCTGGCCTTGTGCCGCCGCTTGTGGTGGGCCAGCACAGACTTTTGTATTTTGTTTCTTCCTGGATTGTTTGACTCATGGGCTGTTTGAGTCATGGACGGTTTGAGTCATGGATTGTTTGAGTCATGGATTGCTTGAGTCATGGACTGGTTGAGCCTTGGATTGTTTGAGTCATGGATTGTTTGAGTCATGGGCTGTTTGAGTCATGGATTGTTTGAGCCATGGGCTGTTTGAGTCATGGACTGTTTGAGTCATGGACGGTTTGAGTCATGGACTGTTTGAGTCATGGACGGTTTGAGTCATGGACTGTTTGAGTCATGGGCTGTTTGAGTCATGGGCTGTTTGAGTCATGGACTGTTTGAGTCATGGATTGTTTGAGTCATGGATTGTTTGAGTCATGGGCTGTCTGAGTCATGGACGGTTTGAGTCATGGATTGTTTGAGTCATGGATTGTTTGAGCCATGGGCTGTTTGAGTCATGGGCTGTTTGAGTCATGGGCTGTTTGAGTCATGGACTGTTTGAGTCATGGATTGTTTGAGTCATGGATTGTTTGAGTCATGGACTGTTTTAGTCGTGGATTGTTTGAGTCATGGACTGTTTGAGTCATGGATTGTTTGAGTCATGGACTGTTTGAGTCATGGATTGTTTGAGTCATGGACTGTTTGAGTCATGGATTGTCTGAGTCATGGACGGTTTGAGTCATGGATTGTTTGAGTCATGGATTGTTTGAGCCATGGGCTGTTTGAGTCATGGGCTGTTTGAGTCATGGGCTGTTTGAGTCATGGACTGTTTGAGTCATGGATTGTTTGAGTCATGGGCTGTTTGAGTCATGGATTGTTTGAGTCATGGACTGTTTGAGTCATGGACTGTTTGAGTCATGGGCTGTTTGAGTCATGGACGGTTTGAGTCATGGACTGTTTGAGTCATGGATTGTTTGAGTCATGGGCTGTCATAGGCATCCTTCATAACGAAGCTGCTCTAATTTACAAAAAAATTATGAGTTTCTTTTCAAAAAAGATCACAAAACCCGAGCAGGCTACTTGAGCAGTAGTGCTGCTCATACAGTGTTAAAATTTGTGCAGAATTTCGGTCTCAGCTCTCGGGTTTCAGGAAGAGGGCGAGAAGAAAAGAGGAGGCTGATGGGAGATGGCCGGAGGAAAGGGAGGGCATCGCTGAGCAAACAAAAAGCTTAGAAATGAGGGCGGAAATCTAAAGAAATGCGCTGATTGCACTGAATAGAGGTGGGGCTGAGTCTTCCTGCTGGCATTCATCACTGGAGCGCCTTTGCTTGGATTGAAGAGCCTTTGAAAGAGAATTGCGACATTGAAGCATTGCACCATTAGGCAGGATACCCGCCATCTATCAAGAAGATACCCGCCATTCACCGAGAAGATACCCGCCATCTATCAAGAAGATACCCGCCATTCGCCGAGAAGATACCCGCCGTCTATCAAGAAGATACCCGCCATTCACCAAGAAGATACCCGCCATTCGCCGAGAAGATACCCGCCGTCTATCAAGAAGATACCCGCCATTCACCAAGAAGATACCTGCTATCTATTAAGAAGATACCCGCCATCCATTAAGAAGATACCCGCCATCCATTAAGAAGATACCCGCCATTCATTAAGAAGATACCCGCCATCCATCAAGAAGATACCCGCCATCCATCAAGAAGATACCCGCTATCCATCAAGAAGATACCCGCCATCCATCAAGAAGATACCCGCCATTCATTAAGAAGATACCCGCCATCCATTAAGAAGATACCCGCCATCCATTAAGAAGATACCCGCCATCCATTAAGAAGATACCCGCCATCCATTAAGAAGATACCCGCCATCCATTAAGAAGATACCCGCTATCCATCAAGAAGATACCCGCCATCCATCAAGAAGATACCCGCCATCCATCAAGAAGATACCCGCCATCCATTAAGAAGATACCCGCCATCCATCAAGAAGATACCCGCCATCCATCAATAAGATACCCGCCATCCATCAAGAAGATACCCGCTATCCATCAAGAAGATACCTGCCATCCATCAAGAAGATACCCGCCATCCATCAAGAAGATACCCGCCATTCATCAAGAAGATACCTGCCATCCATCAAGAAGATACCCGCCATCCATCAAGAAGATACCCGCCATCCATCAAGAAGATACCCGCCATCCATCAAGAAGATACCCGCCATCCATCAAGAAGATACCCGCCATCCATCAAGAAGATACCCGCCATCCATCAAGAAGATATCCGCCATCCATCAAGAAGATACCCGCCATCCATCAAGAAGATACCCGCCATCCATCAAGAAGATACCCGCCATCCATCAAGAAGATATCCGTCATCCATCAAGAAGATACCCGCCATCCATCAAGAAGATACCCGCCATCCATCAAGAAGATACCCGCCATCCATCAAGAAGATACCCGCCATCCATCAAGAAGATACCCGCCATCCATCAAGAAGATACCCGCCATCCATCAAGAAGATACCCGCCATCCATCAAGAAGATACCCGCCATCCATCAAGAAGATACCCGCCATCCATCAAGAAGATACCCGCCATCCATCAAGAAGATACCCGCCATCCATCAAGAAGATACCCGCCATCCATCAAGAAGATACCCGCCATCCATCAAGAAGATACCCGCCATCCATCAAGAAGATACCCGCCATCCATCAAGAAGATGAATTCATTCTGATGCTGAAGAAATCCCCTGATAATTAGTTGATGTTTGCGGCCGCGCTGAGGTCTCACTTAAAAAATTGGGCAGTAAAAGTGCGCCCACGAGCGGCATTGTTTGCTTTCATCTCTGCCGCTTTGAGACTGGCCGCTTCAAAGGCAGAAGCCTCCCTTTGAGAGATAAAGTAGAGGGAGGGATGGGGGCAGCGCAGGCCGGTCCGCAGCGGTGGGAGCATCCTCGGCAGCAGAATATTTTTAATATACCATTGGTTTTTCTGACTCCGGCTTATCTGCCAGGCCTCCCCATTGTTTACCCAAGGCCAAGCTGCGAGCTCGGGACCCACCAGACCATGACTGCCGCATCCCAGCAGAAGTTGCCAGATGGCATATCCATCGAGATGCACTGGGGTGGGGGGGGGGGCAATCCCGAGCCAGGGAGATCCCCGAACCGGAGTCTGGAGCAGTAAGTCTCCGCCAACTCTTCACGATGAGTCATCAAAAACTTATTCAACTAGAAGAAGAGCGGCTGGACTCGCACCAATGAGGACCCTCAAGGCACAGAGAGTGCACCTGCGTGACGATGGAACTACCTGCCTGGTTGCGGGATGATGTCGCCGAAGGCCTGCGAAGATTTCCTACGAAACGAAGTTCCCTGTTCTAGTTGACACAGACAGCGGCTTTCTGCCTATCATTGAGTTCTGCTCAGTTCAGCGTCTGAAAATGAAACTGGGGGAAGGCCCGCCACTCCGCACCCTCGTTCAAGGACTCCTTGACCCGGCCACCCCCGGCCAAGCCCCGGACAAGCCCCGGACAAAAACTTACCAAAGTCACGCGCAGCGGCTGAGCTCGGATCGCCAGGCTGGCGGGCAGTGACATCGTAGGTCAAGAGAGCCGCAGACCGGGCGCAACTCGCTGCTCACTGAGTGAGGGAAGTCGGATCGCATTTTATAATCAGTTCGGACTCGAAGGTGGAAAATCCCCCCCCCCAATTCCCCAAGGTGCACATCGGCAATATTCGAATTCGATTGCCCTGTTCCACCTTGGCTGGGCGAGGCCCCGCACTCCGCTCTAAGTGCTTAGTCTGGTTGCCGGGGGCGGTGGGAGGGCGGAACTCGCCTGTCAGCAGCTGCGCGGGCTGAGTTCTCCGCTGCTGCTTTAGCCTTGGCTGAGCTGATCCCAGATGAGGCGGAGATGGAGGCTGGGTAATGCGGGAAGGGGCTGCAACTCGACCCCGCAGCAGCGGCAGCAGCAATTTTGCGCCTGAAGACCTCAGAGACGCGCGAGTGATCGGGACGGGGGGTCGACCGCTTGCTAGGCAGCTTGATGAGGCTTCATCTCGCGCCCAGACTCCTTCCCTACGCCCTGGCTCACCTTGGCACGCCATGCTTGTCACGGCGGCTTTTTGATACTCAATGCCACTTCGGGCTGCCCGGGCATCGCGTGACGCCCCGGCTTCTCCGGGAGACGCTCGGCTGGCAGCCCCCCCCACCCAGATTTTACCGAGCCTGCCTGTCTTTCAGTTGCGCCACTTTCTGCAGCCCTGGCTTGCCTTCTGAAGCTCGCTTGAGGGAATCTTGCTTGAGGGAATCTTGCTTAAGGGAATCTTGCTTGAGGGAATCTTGCTTGAGGGAATCTTGCTTGAGGGAATCTTGCTTGAGGGAATCTTGCTTGAGGGAATCTTGCTTGAGGGAATCTTGTTTCAGGGAATCTTGCTTGAGGAAATCTTGCTTGAGGGAATCTTGCTTGAGGGAATCTTGCTTGAGGGAATCTTGCTTGAGGGAATCTTGCTTGAGGGAATCTTGCTTGAGGGAATCTTGCTTGAGGGAATCTTGCTTGAGGGAATCTTGCTTGAGGGAATCTTGTTTCAGGGAATCTTGCTTGAGGAAATCTTGCTTGAGGGAATCTTGCTTGAGGGAATCTTGTTTCAGGGAATCTTGCTTGAGGGAATCTTGCTTGAGGGAATCTTGCTTGAGGGAATCTTGCTTGAGGGAATCTTGTTTCAGGGAATCTTGCTTGAGGGAATCTTGCTTGGGGGAATCTTGCTTGGGGGAATCTTGCTTGAGGGAATCTTGCTTGAAATAATCTTTATCAGGAATCTTCTTGAAGAAATCTTCAAGGGAATCATGCTTATTCAGATAGATAGATAGATAGATAGATAGATAGATAGATAGATAGATAGATAGATAGATAGATAGATAGATAGATAGATAGATAGATAGATAGATAGATAGATAGATAGATAGATAGATAGATAGATAGATAGATAGATAGATAGATAGATAGATAGATAGATAGATAGATAGATAGATAGATAGATAGATAGATAGATAGATAGATAGATAGATAGATAGATAGATAGATAGATAGATAGATAGATAGATAGATAGATAGATAGATAGATAGATAGATAGATAGATAGATAGATAGATAGATAGATAGATAGATAGATAGATAGATAGATAGATAGATAGATAGATAGATAAATAGATAGATAGATAGATAGATAGATAGATAGATAGATAGATAGATAGATAGATAGATAGATAGATAGATAGATAGATAGATAGATAGATAGATAGATAGATAGATAGATAGATAGATAGATAGATAGATAGATAGATAGATAGATAGATAGATAGATAGATAGATAGATAGATAGATAGATAGATAGATAGATAGATAGATAGATAGATAGATAGATAGATAGATAGATAGATAGATAGATAGATAGATAGATAGATAGATAGATAGATAGATAGATAGATAGATAGATAGATAGATAGATAGATAGATAGATAGATAGATAGATAGATAGATAGATAGATAGATAGATAGATAGATAGATAGATAGATAGATAGATAGATAGATAGATAGATAGATAGATAGATAGATAGATAGATAGATAGATAGATAGATAAGAACTGGTGGGCCATGAGCAGCGCAGGGATGGACAGAGGAGGGGGCGCGCATTCAAATCGATTTATTCGCAACGCACAGCACGGAACCTGCAGGGTCAGAGAGCGCAGTTGAGCAGAGGGGGGGGGGGGTTCTGCTCGAATTCCCCCGGCTGAGATCGAAGATTAATTTGGCTTCGACGGCCGGGCGACCGGGAGGCGCGAGGCCCGGAACGGGAAACTTCTTTGACTTCTGGCCTCCCCTCTCGGCCCTCTCCGAACAGGAAAGCCGGGCCTGCTGCGCACTCGGGCTCGAATTTTCGTCTCAAATCTGAGGTTCGATATTTACGGGTGTTGTGCACTTTTGAGTAGAGCAGCCTCTGCCCTGGAGACCGGTGGCTAGACGGAAGGACTCACTGAGGCTCTCCATCAGGGCAGCTTACGCTCGTATGACAGCTTAGTGATTGATTGATTGACAGCCTGGGGTCAGCTGCAATAGGAAAAATATTTAGAGTCGTCCGAAAGAATTTTGGGAAATTGTGACTGTATTGGTTCTCAACTATTCCCCCGAAGACACGCCCTCTTCCTCGTGCTGAATGCCCCCCCCCCCGAAAAAATTCCTGGTTGGGCGCAACACTGGATCTTCGCACGCACGAAGCACCCCTATTTTTCTAGATCCTATCAGTGTACATAGTATTGACTCATTGGCCCAGCAGTGTACAAAGACACAAGGGCCCAGCAATGTACATACACACAAAGACACATGTACATAGACACATACACAAGGGCCCAGCAATGTACATAGACACAAAGACACAATGTACATAGACACATACACAAGGGCCCAGCAATGTACATAGACACAAAGACACAAGAGCCCAGCAATGTACATTGACACAAAGACACAAGAGCCCAGCAATGTACATAGACACAAAGACACAATGTACATTGACACAAAGATACAAGAGCCCAGCAATGTACATTGACACAAAGACACAAGAGCCCAGCAATGTACATTGACACAAAGACACAAGAGCCCAGCAATGTACATTGACACAAAGACACAAGAGCCCAGCAATGTACATAGACACAAAGACACAATGTACATTGACACAAAGACACAAGAGCCCAGCAATGTACATTGACACAAAGACACAAGAGCCCAGCAATGTACATTGACACAAAGATACAAGAGCCCAGCAATGTACATTGACACAAAGACACAAGAGCCCAGCAATGTACATAGACACAAAGACACAATGTACATTGACACAAAGACACAAGAGCCCAGCAATGTACATTGACACAAAGACACAAGAGCCCAGCAATGTACATTGACACAAAGACACAAGAGCCCAGCAATGTACATTGACACAAAGACACAAGAGCCCAGCAATGTACATTGACACAAAGACACAAGAGCCCAGCAATGTACATAGACACAAAGACACAATGTACATTGACACAAAGACACAAGAGCCCAGCAATGTACATTGACACAAAGACACAAGAGCCCAGCAATGTACATTGACACAAAGATACAAGAGCCCAGCAATGTACATATACACAAAAGTTCAGCAATGTACATAAACCCTTTAGCCCAGCAACATACTTCAATACATAGACCCAAGAGCCCAGTAAATGTGCATAGACCCCTTATTTATCACGATAGATAAGAAGGCTTCATCCCTTTTCACCTTTTATTGGTTTTTACTAGCATGTATTGAAGCCGAATCTCGGGACAAATGTGATGCAGAACACACAGATATTCAATCTTCTGCTGAGCCATAGCCAAAGTGTGCTGGGATTTCACTTCAGAATACTACAGTATAGTCTTCATTCCCAAGCAGATCGAAATGATCCAAGGTGAATTCGTGTAATTTGCACGGGAGTGAAAAACGTGTTTTATTAATTTAATGCATAACGTTACTGTAAAAAAATAATTTGATCTTAAGAAGCCTCTGACTTCGTATTTCAAATTTCAAAGCGAGCTGGAGTCTCTCTTAGATAAATTTTAAGGATTTGTTAATTGAGATTCAAAGCAAAGGCAGTGGAAAATCTCCGGCTTTAATTTTCGGCAAGCGCGCAAAGAGAGAACTGAGCTTGCCTTATTATTCAGTCTCAGACTCTCTGCGTCATCAGCCACTTCTGGCCGGGACTTGAAAGCTTGAATCAAACAAAGAAGACTCAAACGAATTTAGACCCAGGTACAGGTAATGCCAGTCAACCAGACCGGACTCAAAGCTCGTGAGCACCAAGTTATCAATAAATCAATAAGGTGTGAATTTGAATTGCGATTGTTTTGTTTCATTCAACAAAAATATATATTAGAAAGTTATGAAAGTGATTCCCGGATATATACTTAGAAATACTTGTTTTTGTGTACTTTTATTTTCAACCGCCGTGATATACTTATCTATCCTGGGTAGAAAAACAAAACTGATTTTTGATTACTGAAACTGGAATTAGCATCCAGCATCTGAGATGCGGCTGGGTTGCTAGGGCCTACAGACTAATCTTGGTCACAAATCGCTGCAGCACAGCTGAGCTCTGCTCCTGCTCTCACTTTGGCTGATTATCTAACTCACTGGCTGAGTCCACACTGAGCTTTCCTTGCCTAATCCCCGGGTGTCTGGGGGAGACTGGGAATAGAGAGGCTGGGCGCCTCATCAGTCGGATTGCGCGCTGAGGCTGGGACTCGGACAGGAGTTGGCGCTGAACTTTTTTGGCATCCCGATGGGATTCGAGCTCTGACAGCGAGATTCGAGATTTGCTCTGGGGATTTGGGCTGGAGTGACGGGAGACACGCGGTGAGCATTTGCTCCTGCCGTTCATCAATACAATTTCCCCTTTAATCAGTTGGTTTGTTAATGGGATTGAGATTGATCAACTGATCTATGGGTGAGATTGATCAACTGATCTATGGGTGAGATTGATCAACTGATCTATAGGTGAGATTGATCAACTGATCTATAGGTGAGATTGATCAACTGATCTATAGGTGAGATTGATCAACTGATCTATAGGTGAGATTGATCAACTGATCTATAGGTGAGATTGATCAACTGATCTATAGGTGAGATTGATCAACTGATCTATAGGTGAGATTGATCAACTGATCTATAGGTGAGATTGATCAACTGACATATAGTGAGATTGATCAACTGATCTATAGGTGAGATTGATCAACTGATCTATAGGTGAGACAGATCAACTGATCTGTAGGTGAGATTGATCAACTGACATATAGGTGAGATTGGTCAGAACGGATTCATAGGTAAGATGAAACTTGATATGAGTGCGAATTTGCTGCCAAAAAATCAAAGCACAAGGCGTCATCAAGTTATAGATGCCAGAGCAGTTAACATTGAAAACGGGGTGTATCATTTGCCATCATTTTTTCATTTGCCATCGTTGGCAGCTGAACAGCACTTTCACATGGCAACTGTAGCCGCGGAACCATCGGGTCCTTAGCCAGCCTACGGTATCGCGTCATTTTCCAATAAGACATATTCTTGTAACCATAGCAACCCACTGAATTCTACTGACTAATACTTTATACTCGCAGATGTAGGCAGTCGGGTGGGAGTTTGGGAGATTTTTCCCAGATTTTCACAAAACCGGCCTGGTGTTGGAGGAAATGAGGCGGCAAACAACAAAGTCGGCAGTAACGACTAGCGGGCGGGCGGCTCGTCAGTTGCCCCTGACGGTGGCCAGCAGGCGGGCGGCGCACGGCCGGCTGCAGCCGATCACGTCGGCGGCCACGGGGTCGGCAGGCGCGTGTGCGGCCCGCACGGCGGCCAGCAGGGCGTCGGCCTGGCGGCCGCAGGTCACCGGCTCGGACTCGCGCAAGCAGAGGTCGGCGGCCACGGTGACGAAGGCGCGGTCGCAGGCGCCGGCTTCGATGCCGTAGTGGCCCGCGCAGGCGGCGCACAGGCGGTGGCTGTCACACAAGGCGGCCGCCTCAGCGTCCATTGCCAGGCCGAAGCGGCGCCGCACCTGGGCGCAGTTGGCCAGCGGCGTTCCGGCCGGAAAGCAGGCGCCGCCCTCGGCTTCGGCTGCCTCCTCGCCTTCGGCGTCGTGCCGAGCCAGCATCCCGGCCAGCCGGCGCAGGTCGCGGTCCCGAGCCGCGTTCTCCGCTGCCTGCGGCGGCGGCGCCACGGCGGCGGCCCGCTTCGGCGGAGACGCGTCGGGGGCCTCGGCGGCCTCGGTGACCTCCGCGGCGGCCTCGGCGGCGGCAGCTGCGGTGGCTGCCACGGAGCGCAGCTCGGCGTTCTCGGCACGCAGGCGTCGCAGCTCGTGGGCCTGGCGGCGGAGCTTCCGGACGGCGGTGCGGCCGGCCCGGACGGCCTCGGTCAGGGCTTCGTCCAGCTCCAGGCGTCGCCGCAGGCCACCGAGCGCAGCCTCGCCTGCCAGCTCGGCAGAGTTGGACGCCAACGCCAGCTGGCTGCCCTCGGCCCGACGGTCCAGCGCGAGGTCGCCAGCGTACACACCGTCGTCGAAGTCGTCGTCGAAGTCGCCTTCCGCGTCGGAGATTCGGGCGAAGGCACTCAGCAGCAGCAGCAGCAGCAGCGGCAGCGGCCGCAGGCAGGTGTAGCGGACAGTCATGTCTCTGCGCTCCGCTGTGTCAATCCGCTCCCCTTCTCGCCAAAAAGCGCCGCTCCAGTCTTTTAAGGCTTTCCCAGACTTATCTGAGCTGCACCGGGGCGGGGTGGCGAGATGGCGCGGCGGGTGGCCGTTTGTTTATCCCCACTAGTCCTGTCCCCGCCTGCCCTCGGGCCTGGACCAATGACAGCCGGCTCGCGTACTGCGGCATGCGGACTGGCACCTGCTGTTTGACTGGGAAGGGGCGGCAGTTCCCCAGGGCTGAGCTGAGGGGAGCAGTTTGAGCGCTGGGAGAGAGATGAGGAGAGATGAGAGAGATGAGATGAGGATCTGCAGCTGGGAATGCGGAGGGGGCCAGGTCCCATCCCGACACTTACAGGCTTTTGTTTCCTCACGTGGGGACAGAAAACAGAAGGCAGACAGACAGAAACACTGCACTGCCGGCACTGAATACGGGGGGGGGGGGTACGGGCTGAGAATAAGGGAACTGCTCAGTCTCACAGGACCTCAGCTCCGACACGACGTATAATTAAGAGTATAATGCAAGACATGCGGGACTGCTGTGCTAATTTCTGCTGCAATTTCTGAATTGATCTCCAGCCTCGCAGTTTTTCCCAGCTCTCGAAGCGCCCGCTGACGTCCCACCTCCGTCCCGGAGTGCAGCGGGGTACAGCGGCCCGGCGGTCAGTCTGGAGTCTGTACTCTGGCATTGGTTTGAGTCAGGTGTGCCAGAAAGCGGAAAACCCTCTGCCTGGGCCAAGATAGACTTTGAGAAGGGCTGGAATGATGAGGGCTAGGGGAAAGGAGACGCATGCTGACAGCAATATGCATCTTGCTCCATGGCCTGAGTTGCCATGGCAACCGTGACAGAATTGGCGAGGCGTAGAGGCACGAGCGCGAGCCTGGAAGAAGAGGGAGCGGAAAGAGGGGAGCTGAGCAAACCGAGCCAAACTTTGCAGTTTTGTCCCTGAGAGCATCGGCCTCGTTGCTGGGAGAGACGGGAGCGACTTGAGCTCAGCTTCAAGCTTTGTTGTCCATGAAAATTAGATGGATGTGCGGCAATTATTCATTTTTTCGAGCTCTCCTTTGAGCTCGCGGCACCGCCCTCCCAGCAATGTTTGCCTTTCCTCAACGACTCTTTGATGTCCGGGCCGATCGTGGCAATTTTCAGTCAAAAAAGCTGATCTCGAATGTACTTTAGTGGCCGCTGCCTTCCCAGATTTTTCCCGGGCATTAAGTCGGGGGATCTTGTGGGATTAGGAAAATTGCAGGCCGCATCGTAAAACTCTGCTGAGCTCGGATCGCCCCGGCGAGCCCATTGTGCAGCTATAATTGGATTCCGAGGGCCGCCGCTGCCGCTCGCTCCGCCGTCCCCGGCCGAAATCTCGGCAATCGGATGGCGGCGCGGGGCACCGGGGAACTCTTTGAGGAAGCCGGCCTGTCCCGGCCAAGCTCTGAAACCCTGGGGATTTCAGTCAGTCTGCTTCCCCTTCCACTCTCTCTCGGTGCTAGTGAGCAGATTTGCCAGCCGCCTAAGGCATCAATTATTCCTCGTGTCCCTGTGTTATCCTCCTTCCTGAGAGCTGAGGGACCGGCTGCACTATTGCAGCCCCTCAGCCTCTCCAGCTCATGCCCGGCCTCATGTCTTGCATCCGCCGTTCTTGAGCCTCTCATTGTGAATTTTTAACGGACTTTCAAGCTCACGATTTCAGCCCATTCGCAAGTTCATGTGCGCAATCGGAGTCTGCGTCAATTATCACAGATCTGCAAATGTCTGGTCCACGCTCTCTCCTGATGAGGAACAGAGCAACCGCAGCCCCACAATGCATGCAAGTTTTGACGCAGATGAGAAAGCAAGAGCTGGCTGTACTCTGTAAGTGGAGTGCGCCGACTCGATTGAGAATTTATCAATCAATTCATTTTTAACAGCATGAAAAAAAGCATTTGTCTGCCCACAGATGCCGTCTAGACAGCAACATGGGTCAGGACATACTCAGCAGAATTGGCAGGAGCAGCAGCCGAGCACTCAGCGCTACTCAGCGATTTGAGTAGCAATCAAAATCCGGCAGGGGCGCTCGGCACTAGCTGCAGGGAATTCATCCCATTTTTAATCTCCAATCTGCCATGCAGCGCCCGCTAAGTGATGACGCATCAATGTCAAAATTTTTCAGCCTATAACAAGCTTCTATTATGAATCCAAAGAAGGTCGCGAGTTCGAGTACCACACTAGACTTGTCGAGAAATTGTATCCTACGCAGGGAATGTGTCCCAAGGCGGAAGTATGCGGATGAGCAATTGCCATGGCAACCTCGGCATAAAGCCGTATTTAACAGTCAGATGAAATGACACACACAGGCCGCGCTGGGTGCCATGAAATATAAATGCGCAGCGGGCTACTGCAGGCAGCCAGTTGAATAGGGGCAGGCGGGTATTGAGCCAAGCAGCGGCCAGGGCCAACTTGAAGCACCAATAAAATTGAGAAAAAAACTGTAGCCTGCGGCGTCGCTCCATCATCCTGCCGGAGTCGCCTGCCCAGGTGAGGGGATTGGGCCGTGATAAATTAAATTACAGCTCAGCGAGAGGTCTATGCGGGCTGGCAAGTACAGTTGGACACAATTAAGCAGGGCAAGTGCTCTACGCTGGTACGAGTATAGAGGCTGAATCGCGGATCATTGGATTTTATGCGTTCATTTCTTCTACTTATAGTAACAAAGAAGCGCGAGAAATTCTTTTTTTAATCTTTGATAAATATCATCAATATTTACCCCCTCCCAAGTGACTTGATTCTCGTGAACTGGAACCCCAAGTGACTGGATTCTCGTGAACTGGAACCCCAAGTGACTGGATTCTCGTGAATTCGAACCCCCCAAGTGACTGGATTCTCGTGAATTCGAACCCCATTAAGTGACTGGATTCTCGTGAACTGGAAACCCCCCTCCCAAGTGACTGCATCCTCGTGAACTGGAACCCAAGTGACTGGATTCTCGTGAACTGGAACCCAAGTGACTGCATTCTCGTGAACTGGAACCCCAAGTGACTGCATTCTCGTGAGCTGGAACCCCAAGTCCTGGATTCTCGTGAACTGGAACCCCAAGTGACTGCATTCTCGTGAGCTGGAACCCCAAGTGACTGCATTCTCGTGAGCTGGAACCCCAAGTGTCTGGATTCTCGTGAACTGGAACCCCAAGTGACTGGATTCTCGTGAATTCGAACCCCCCAAGTGACTGGATTCTCGTGAATTCGAACCCCCCAAGTGACTGGATTCTCGTGAACTGGAAACCCCCCCTCCCAAGTGACTGCATCCTCGTGAACTGGAACCCAAGTGACTGGATTCTCGTGAACTGGAACCCAAGTGACTGCATTCTCGTGAACTGGAACCCCAAGTGACTGCATTCTCGTGAGCTGGAACCCCAAGTCCTGGATTCTCGTGAACTGGAACCCCAAGTGACTGCATTCTCGTGAGCTGGAACCCCAAGTGACTGCATTCTCGTGAGCTGGAACCCCAAGTGACTGCATTCTCGTGAGCTGGAACCCCAAGTGACTGCATTCTCGTGAGCTGGAACCCCAAGTGACTGCTGACTGGATTCTCGTGAGCTGGAACCCCAAGTGACTGCATTCTCGTGACCTGGAACCCCAAGTGACTGCATTCTCGTGAGCTGGAACCCCAAGTGACTGCTGACTGGATTCTCGTGAGCTGGAACCCCAAGTGACTGCATTCTCGTGAGCTGGAACCCCAAGTGACTGCATTCTCGTGAGCTGGAACCCCAAGTGACTGCATTCTCGTGAGCTGGAACCCCAAGTCCTGGATTCTCGTGAACTGGAACCCCAAGTGACTGCATTCTCGTGAACTGGAACCCCAAGTGACTGCATTCTCGTGAGCTGGAACCCCAAGTCCTGGATTCTCGTGAACTGGAACCCCAAGTGACTGGACTCTCGTGAGCTGGAACCCCAAGTGACTGCATTCTCGTGAACTGGAATCCCAAGTGACTGCATTCTCGTGAGCTGGAACCCCAAGTCCTGGATTCTCGTGAGCTGGAACCCCAAGTGACTGCATTCTCGTGAGCTGGAACCCCAAATGACTGCATTCTCGTGAGCTGGAACCCCAAGTGACTGCATTCTCGTGAACTGGAACCCCAAGTGTCTGGATTCTCGTGAGCTGGAACCCCAAATGACTGGATTCTCGTGAGCTGGAACCCCAAATGACTGGATTCTCGTGAGCTGGAACCCCAAGTGTCTGGATTCTCGTGAACTGACTCAGACTTAGTCTCACCAGAGCTAACACCTGCTTCTTGTACAGGGAACGGTCAGAATGCCCTATTTAGTGTCTAACCGAGACCTTCTGATTCATTATTACAGTTGCAGCTGCAAAAACTTGGAGCAACCTATCAATCAATACCCAGCTCAACTCTATACCGAGAGGAAAGGCAGAGTAACTTGCTCACTAATGCACTTTGAACCCGTGCTCATTCATCACAGCTCCATGCCCTCATTTCCGGAGCAGGATTTTCTTTAAGAATGGCAATTGCCTCAGTTATAAGGCTACCAAAATGAAGCAAGGCAATCAATAAGCTGGACTGCATTTTAGCCAATAGTAAAGACAAAATATTTCCAATTCAATATGCCATATAATTACAGCAATCATGCAATGTACTCGTCATTACAATAGGATTAATAGGCGAAGTTCACTCTGAACAGAAGAAAAATTAAAATGAAATTTTTAAAACAACAGCTAACGGCACGGCTGCACGGCGTAACAGCGGCAAAGTCTGAATTTTTATGGACACCCAACTGACACCGAACACTAGAGGCTGCGGGCAGCGAGCTGGGGTGGGTGATTGGGGGAGTGGGGGATTTGGGAAGTGGGGGATTGGGAAGTGGGGATTGGGGAGTGGGGGATTTGGGAAGTGGGGGATTGGGAAGTGTTGGATTGGGAAGTGTGGGATTAGGAAGTGGGGATTTAGGAAGTGGGGATTGGGAAGTGGGGGATTGGGAAGTAGGGGATTGGGAAGTGGGGGATTGGGAAGTGGGGGATTTGGGAAGTGGGGGATTTGGGAAGTGGGGGATTGGGAAGTGTTGGATTGGGAAGTGTGGGATTGGGAAGTGGGGATTGGGAAGTGTTGGATTGGGAAGTGTTGGATTAGGAAGTGGGGATTTGGGAAGTGGGGATTTGGGAAGTGGGGGATTGGGAAATGGGGGCTTGAGAGGTGGGAGAACGCGACAATTTTGGGATGCAATCATAGTGTAAGCAGCGAGAAACAGAGAAATGTAATTAAAATAAAGTGAAAGAGTCAATTCGGGCAAACGAGAGACTTGAGTGCTGTCGCGACTGCTCAAACCGCAGCAGCAAAGATAGGGAGCACAAATGGACAGTAAATAAGCAAGGACAAAAAGCATTAATCGGGACTTTATTCCCGCAAAAATCCACGCAATGAGCAGAAACAAATAAAGGTACAAAAAGTCCGCACCCGCCGCTGCAGACAAGAATTTTTGCTTTTGCAGGCACACCTGCGATGGCAGGCTGGGAGATTGGGCAGCAGAGGGGGGGGGGCAAAGCGGCCGCAAGTGAGCAGCTCTGAGTACAGGGGGAGATTGCAAGTCCCAGAGAGCAAGACTTTTTGCGATCAGGGGGAGGAGGGACAGAAGGAGGAATCCGATTTTATCCCCCCCCCCGAGTGTACACCGGCTGGACGTCGCTAGCCGCGCAGAGCAAGCGGAGATGCTGCAAAGCGCCGATCTCAGCTGAGGAAGGCGGGCAGGCAGGTGCAAAATCAAAGACAAGACGACAGGAAGAGGACTGAGCGCGGGGCCGGCGATGCAAAGCTATTTTGGGACTCTCCGAGCATCACAAGCTCCGAGTCCGCATTGAATTTCGTTGTTAAGCCCCCCGCCCATCCCCGGCTGCCTCCCCTCGCGGATTATCCCCAGCAGCTGAGCTGGAGCTTCATCCCTTGGCCTGTGCGGCCAGCCACTCCAGGCCGGCCGTGAGGCCCTCGCCGCTCAGGGCGCAGCAGGCCTGAATGTGCCAGGGGTTGGCCCGGATGCTGGTGAGGTCCAGCGCCTGGCTGATCTCGGCCGCGGACAGCCGGCCGTTGATGTCCTGCTTGTTGGCGAGCACGAGCAGCCGCGCCCGCTTCAGGTGGTCCGAGGCGAGCATCTTGTACAGCTCGTCCTTGATGACGGCCAGCCGCTGCCTGTCGGAGGAGTCGATGACGAGGATGATGAAGTCGGTGCTCTGGTAGTAGGTCTCCCACGTGGCCCGGATGGAGGTCTGGCCGCCCAGGTCCCACATCACGAAGTGGATGTTGCGCCAGCGCAGCTGCTCCACGTTGGAGCCGATGGTAGGCGAGGTGTGCACGGCCTCGCCC
Source organism: Macrostomum lignano (assembly GCA_002269645.1). NCBI lineage: Eukaryota > Metazoa > Platyhelminthes > Macrostomidae > Macrostomum > Macrostomum lignano. The sequence goes on from NIVC01000636.1 coordinate 304,329, forward strand.
AGCACCAGCTGGTACAGCACGGTGGTCTTGCCGGCATTGTCCAGCCCGACCAGCAGTACTTTGTGCTCTTGGGTACCAAAAAGGCTCCACAGCCTGGCTATTATCAGCCCCTGCAAGTTGGCGAGTGCCGTGATTTACTGATAGGCTTCAACTGAACTCGAATTAACAACCAGGTAGGATCCTGGGATTGGGATCCTACTTGACCCTTATTCAATACAAGGCTGGATGAGACAAGGAATTAGGCAGGCAGTCAAGATGGAATTGAAAGTTTCATGCTTGCATATCGAACTATTTGACAACAGGGAATAATCTGGTCTGTTCTTGCCACATTCTCTCAAACAAACCACATGCTAAGAGTTCACCTTCGACCTGCTGAATCATCTTGGGACCAGTCTGGTTCAGTATAAGCTGTGGTCCATTTCTCTTCTACTCCCTTGGGTGTGGGATGAGAGATGCTAATGCCAGACCTGGGGAGTTGCAGCTCTCTACAAAAGTACATGTTTTTTGTTATATGGATATATAAGCTTGTAGACAGGACATACAAATACATATATGGCTTTGGGAATGCATATTGCCTATATCTAATTAGTAATATTTGCCAATCAACAACAGAATTAATTTAGACTTATTAAAAGATCATTGGAGCCCTTGATTTAATTGGTAAGAAGGGGGGGGGGGTAAAACAGAAGAAATAAATTAATTTTGCCCATTTCAAAGCTTTTGTAAAGCAGAGGGAACTATCAAATTCTTAGGTTAGGGACTCAAGCAATAGAGATCTTCTAAGCAATTGAGGCTAAAGTTGAGATAAATTCAATCCTAGCCATTCTTATAATATTAATAAATAATAATTTACAATATTACACTTGCCTTAATGGCCAGATGTGCAACCAACAGCTTAGCTATAGCTATTATGCAATTATGAAAAGTTATAGGAAATTAATTAGCTATAGATATAAACATAAGTAAAGAATAAGAAAATGTATAAACTGCTATAGATATAGATACAAGAAAGTTTTTGTTATGGTTGAGCTCTTGCTTGTTGGATAAGTTCACAATATATAAAATTTTATTTTTGACAAAAAATCTAATATATAGTATTGTATATTAAAAATAATTATTAACAATATATTATTACCTATAACTTTAAAGCTATCATCTATTGGAATAAAAAATATTTTAGGACATAAAGGAATCTTAATAGCCAAAGTTAGTGATATAATTATTGAATGAAATAAGAAAATCATGCTAAAAAATAGAAAAAAGAAAGAACTCATGATGAACTTATGAAAAGAAAGAGAAAAGATTGTCTATAAATGAAAGATTGAAAAAATATACATTAAAAGACCTTTCTTTTGCTGATTTGTTTTTTTCATATACTAAAAATGGTTTATCAATAGTGAATAGGTATCTATGCATACATGCCCAACCTCAAAATTTCACCTGTCCGATGCAACTTAGTTTTATCTAGATTAGTTAGTTCCTCCTAATTGCAACTTAGTTCTTCTTGATTGCAACTCAGTTACCCCAATTGCAACTTAATTTTCAATTTGTATGATTTTCCTTGCCTTTTTTCTTTTCTTCTTTTTCTCTTTTCTTTTCTCTCTCTCCTCTCTCCTTTCTTTTCTTTTTCTCTTTCTCTCCTTCATTCTTTTCCCAATTTTTTCAATTTTCGCTTTTTTGATTTTGCAACTTACCTTGGCTAATGTTCCCAAAGATGTTCCCAAATCAGTACATGTATTTTTATTAAGCTCTAGCTCATTGCTAATAAATGGATGAAATATTATGCTAGCTAAGACATCAGAAATTATGCTTTTTTATAGTTGATATAGCCCATAATAGTAATAATTTTATACTTTTCTACTATGCTAGGCCTAGGGCTAAAAAAGGTCTACATTTTATTTTACTAATTAGCAGATAATCAATGTTTAATAGGTTTTAAAATTGTTAGACCTTTAACTTAAATAAGATAAATAGCATAGTAACTAAGTAAGCTGTAGTAGTAGGTAGGCTGTAGTAGGCCAGTGCAGGCAAAAATAGGCCCACCTAATAGTAATAGAATGGATATTGGATAAGATAAAATTGAATGGTTTAAATTGAACCAACAAAAGTTAAGAGTAAGACAAAGTGCTGACAAGCAAAAAGAAATATACAGAATAGAGAGTACTCGTATATATATACTAACGTAACCCACTTTTATAGCAGGAACTAAACTAAAAAGACTAACACTAGTCGCCTACCTTGACTGAGATTAAATTAAGCAAATAAAGACCAACCCTACCTCCTATACATAGTGATGGTGTGACGTACTTGCCTATATTTGGAAGATTATTCGGCCTATTTTTTAGCACTTATTATCACACTTAAAATTATTTTGAGATTTACTGAAACAATTAAACTCAAATAGTTAAATTCGTTGAAATACCATATTGAGTTTCTTTACTTTTGTTTTTTTACACTATTCTGCCATTTTAATTTTAGATTTTACACGAAACAAACGTGAACAATAATGCCAGTAAAGTGTAAAAAGTTACACACCCAGTTTTTTTGGGGAAAACGTTACCTTCAAATTGCGTTCAAAGAGCACAATGAAATTGAAAATAATATTGTATTTTGATTTCGTTTGTCTAGTTCAAATTAAAATTGCAAGTTAGAAGCTTATAGAATGGGTAAAATAAATCACAAGAGCATTTTTATTTTTTCATTGGGTAAGCGTGTGTAAACCCTGGGTAATTTCAGGTACGTTTTTGGGGTAATGTCTTACCCAGCAATTAAACACTCATTTATTGGCCTCATCATCTATATTTTATGAATAATTATTCTATGATTTATGCTGCATAGGCGATAGCAAGTTATTTTCAATTTCATTGCGCTCTTTGAATGCAATTTGAAGGTAACGTTTTCGGGTAACTGGGTAACTTTTTACACTTTACCATAAAGCTTGAACTGCAGAGCAAACATCTGCAGATAGCAAGCATCCCCAGATATTGTTGAAGCATCCACCCAGATAGCAAGCATCTTCCGAGATAGCAAGCATCCCCCAGATATTGTTGAAGCATCTACCCAGATATAAAAAATCCTGCAGATAGCAAGAATCCCTAAATTGCAAGCATCCCTGGATAGAAAGAATCCGATACATGTAGCCTAGCTTATCAAGTGCAATAATCCTTTGTTTGCCAATGCAGTTAATCCTTGGTTTATCAAGCGCAGTAATCCTTGGTTATCAAGTGCAGAAATCCTTGGTTTATTAAGTGCAGTAATCCTTGGTTTATCAAGTGCAGTAATCCATGGTTTATCAAGTGCAGAAATCCTTGGTTTATCAAGTGTAGTAATCTTTGGTTTATCAAGTGCAATAATCCTTGGTTTATCAAGTGCAGTAATCCTTGGTTTATCAAGTGCAGTAATCCTTGGTTTATCAAATGCAGTAATCCTTGATATATCAAGTGCAGTAATCCTTGGTTTATTAAGTGAATGAAAAGAAAATTTCACTACTTTTATATACTTTATATACACTACTAAGATTTGAACCTAGGTCGCTGCATTAGTAGTCCAGTATGTTCAGCTCTAGGCTAGCTCTCATTGAAGTTAAATGAATTTGTAGCTCATATAAATCAACACTCACACAAAGTCAGGTAGAGTAAAAGTCACATGAAGCAGTTATGATATAATTAATTTCTTAGGCAGTCAGTATCAGTGTCTATACTAACAATATGGTTAGGCAATATAAATCAAGTACTGTGCTATGCTTCTACACTCAACACTAATGCAATTCAACTAGTATACAGACAATAAATAAAAAGCCTATTGTGATGCAATCTATTTCAGAATCAGAATTCAACCAGTCAGTTTTTTTCTTAGCATTCTTATGATGCATTTAAAGTTGAAAGAGCTGCTTGACCTTTGCAAAAAGCATGTTTTTCAAATATTTAATCCCTTTAGCATCAAGCAATTTCTTAGCAACATTGCAAGTACTGTCATGGAAAAATTTCTGATTGAACAGTGCATGTTCAAAGAAAATTGGCTTAGCCATTTTTGCTAAAACTGATCACATACTTACCTAGATAGATAGATACCTACCAACAGACCATTTTTAGTATATAGAAAATGTTATTCTTAAAAAAGTGGCAATTTTTTTCTAGTTCTTTTAATTAAAGCATGTTTAAAGCATTATATGGCATTTTTTTGTTTTACAATACTTGCACTTTGTGTCAATTTTGTTATATAATACCCATTGGAAATTAGTGAGAATTGAAATAGATGTAGCTTTGATTGCAAAAATGTTTCAATCATAGCTTGCTAGCACACAATCCTTATATTCACTTTCATTATACAATGCCCTTAATGGAGAATTTGTTAAGAATGCATTGTAAAATGAAAGTGAGGAGGTATAGAAGCAAAAATAAGGGAGAATATTAAGAATTGGATATAGCCATGAAGAATCTTACAATTTTAGCTTATTAGTGCACAATCCTTATATTCACTTTCATTATAGGCCTACGATGCCCTCAATAGAGAATTTGTTAAGAATACATTGTAAAATGAAAGTGAGGGGGATATAGCAAATAAATGAAAGACTGAAAAGAAATGGGTATGACTGTTAACAAATTATCCCTTATTTTCATTTTTATCCCCCTCACTTTTGTTTTAGAATGCATTCTTAATAAAGTCTTATATATTGGTCTATCTATCAAATTGCAGCCATTTGTTGTCTTGGTATCTATTTTCTTAATTAACTAGTATTTCTAAAGCTGCTAAAAATTATCATTGATTTTAAATGAGTGACCAATAGTACAAAATTATATTTACACTACTATAAAAGTACAACATAATATTGGTTAAAATTATTTCTATACATACTTCTGAAGAGTCAGAATCAACATTTGAAAATTGACCTTCCATTTTTTGCAAATTGCAAGTGTAGTGTCCTGATATATTGCTAATCCTTGTTTTGTAAAAGGTTTTGTTTATTCACTCAAATTTTGGATGCAATAATAAAAATATTATGTTGCATCTTTATTTGAAGAATAACAGCATTGTTTATCTATAGACCAACACATTTTTTTGTTTTTTTTCTACAAAGACATTTAATCACTCTTTAATTGGTGGTTCCTTAAAATTAGAAAGGATAGGTAGTAGATAATGGATAATGGATAATAGTAAAAGATGGCCGGTAGAGGGGGGGTTGCTACTTTAGATATATTAGATAGGTAAGTACTAGATAACACTGTATATTAGTAGCAATTTTAGTGTATATAAGTCACACTTTGGAAGATTTTAAAAGATTAGAAGATTGTATTTTGTCATTTGAACTAGAAATGATCAAATAGATTTACATCATGGCTATATTGATATATTGCCATGATAAAACTGGTTTCTTTATATACTTTAGTCAAATTTAATAATAGTAAGAGGCTGCCAAAGCCACTTTTCAATTCTAAGCAGATCTATAAAAGTATAAGGGATTATGTTATTTAACCTGACAATAATTTAGAGAAATTAGTCTAGTTGTACATATGCAGTTGGTTACTAGGCCCATTTGCCCATGGGTTAAATATGAGATTTGTCTATTTGTTTTAACTAAAGACAAAGTTATTAACTAATATAGTCATTTGTGGCTATCGCGCCTGCAGCACCGCCTGTGGTGCACTGGCTTAGTGCGCCATCTCTGGCGGCGTCGCAGGCGGCAGGCAGCCATTGTGGCCGCTGCCGTCACCGCCCTGCTGGCGCTCCTGCTGCTGGCCAGCGCCTCGCTCAGAAGGCCGCTGCCGCCGCCCTTCCAGCTGGAATCCGCCAGCACCATCGAATCCGTTGACCTGTTCGACTCTCGCCGCGATGTCATCGTGCTGCTGCACATGCAGAAGACCGGCGGCTCGCACCTCAACCGCCAGCTCGTCTCCGGCTTGCGCCGACCCGACATGCGCTGCCAGTGCGGCCTCGGCGGCCTCGGCGGTGCGCGCCGGCGGAAATGGCGCTGCAGCTGCCGCAACAGCCGCGGCGACCTGTGGATTGTGAGCCGCTACAGCACCGGCTGGCTCTGCGGCCTCCACGCCGACTTCGCCGCGCTGTCTGCCTGCGTGCCCGGCCAGCTGGCCGCGCTCGACTCCGACTTTGAGAGGCCGCGCCGCCTCCGCTACGTCACCATGCTGCGCCGGCCGGCCGACCGCTTCCTGTCCGAGTGGCAGCACGCGCGCCGCGGCGCCACCTGGCGGAAATCGCAGCCCACCTGCCGCGGCCGCCGGCCTCCGCCCTGCCGGACTGGCGACGGCGCCTGGCGCGGCGTCTCCCTGGCCGAGTTCGCCGCCTGCCGCGCCAACCCGGCGCTGAACCGGCAGGCGCGCATGCTGGCCAACGCCAGCGGCCTGCCCTGCCGGGCCGTCTTCGCCAACGGGAATCGAACCGCGGACCTACTGCTGGCCAGTGCGCTTCACAATCTGGTAGGGATGGCGGCGTTCGGCCTGACAGAGTGGCAGGTGAGCGAGCTGCTGGGAAGCTGGGACTTTTATGGAGTTGAGTATCTGGGATATCTGATGGTGTTGAGGATCTGGGATATCTGATGGAGTTGAGGATCTGGGATATCTGGTGGTGTTGAGGATCTGGGATATCTGATGGAGTTGAGGATCTGGGATATCTGATGGAGTTGAGGATCTGGGATATCTGATGGAGTTGAGGATCTGGGATATCTGATGGAGTTGAGTATCTGGGATATCTGATGGAGTTGAGGATCTGGGATATCTGATGGAGTTGAGTATCTGGGATATCTGATGGAGTTGAGGATCTGGGATATCTGATGGAGTTGAGGATCTGGGATATCTGATGGTGTTGAGGATCTGGGATATCTGATGGTGTTGAGGATCTGGGATATCTGATGGAGTTGAGGATCTGGGATATCTGATGGTGTTGAGGATCTGGGATATCTGATGGAGTTGAGGATCTGGGATATCTGATGGTGTTGAGGATCTGGGATATCTGATGGGGTTGAGGATCTGGGATATCTGAATCTGATGGAGTTGAGGATCTGGGATATCTGATGGAGTTGAGGATTTGGGATACTGAGGGAGCTGTAAAGACTCTTCAAGCGGATTTGCTGTTGTCACGCGGATGTCACTCCACCAAGCACCACTCTCGGACCCGCGCAGATCCTGACGCAATACCTGCTGAGCAGGCGCCTCGGCCTGAGCTTCAGCCGCCTGTTCTGGCAGCAGGACGCCACCGTCGCCTCTAATTGGCGCGCCAGCGGCAACTTCAGCCTCGTCGCCGACGCCGGCGACCTCCAGCAGAGGCGACTGGCGGAGCTCGCCAACCCCGCCGACGCCCGCCTGTACGCAGCGGCCGAGCGGCTGTTTTTCGGCCAGGCCCGCCGCCTGCTGGCTCGGGAGCCGCTGCTGTCGGCCGGCCAGCGGGCTCGAGTCCGGGACGCCGACTCCGCAATCGGCGGCGACGCACTGACCGCGCTGGCCCGCCGGGTGCTGCTGGAGCTGGGCGCCGTTGAAGTGGACGACGCCGAGAAGGCAGACATCCGGCGCCGGGTGCGCAAGAAGCTCCTGCGGGCTGGCAACGACGAGGCCGAGTCGGATTCGAACTCGTGACTACGGATTCTAGACGGACTACAGCGGGTCCGGCTTGAGTTTCTGAGCCAGCTGCATGCTCTGTACCGGTAATGCGAACTGGGGATGGAGTTCGGCTGCTTTTGATTTTGTGCTGTGCCTTTATTGTAAGCAGGACTGCTGCTGGCGGCTTCTGGCACTGTCTGTTAGACAGACTGTTAGATTATCTGGGTCGGTTAGACAGGCTGTTAGATTATCTGGATCTGTTAGACAGACTGTTAGATTATCTGGGTCTGTTAAACAGACTGTTAGATTCTGTAGGTCTGTTAGACAGACTGCTAGATTCTCTAGGTCTGTTAGACAGACTGCTAGACAGGCTGGATCTGTTAGACAGACTGTTAGATTATCTGGATCTGTTAGACAGACTGTTAGATTATCTGGGTCTGTTAGACAGGCTGTTAGATTATCTGGATCTGTTAGACAGGCTGTTAGATTCTGTAGGTCTGTTAGATAGACTGCTAGATTTTGTAGGTCTGTTAGACAGACTGTTAGATCATCTGGGTCTGTTAGACAGTAGCTGCCAGGCCCACTAAGCAGCACCTGCTCTCGCTCAGCTCTGTGTACTCACTGTATTGCTTTGTATCGGTTGCAAAAGTACAGCCCCAGATAGTTCATGTACTGTAAGGCGCTTCATACTTGTACTTTAATATCGTATTGTTTGCGCGAAGATTGCTCAGTTCTGTATGCAGCAATTTTTTTTAAATTACTTTTTTACTCAGCTTTAATATGTTTTGTAATAACTGAATGCGCTGTGTCATTACTTAGGCTGTAAATTCACCTGCATAAGCGGTTTCCATTGCGCTGGTATTTAAACTTGTAATCAGCTTCATTTTAATGGGCTTGACTCCCTTCACGGGCAGTCGACCTTTAGGGATCCCAGTCTTCCGGCTGATAGTGGAGTAGCTGGTCACAATCTGCCAACTGATAAAGGGGTAGCTGGTCACAATCTGCCAACTGATAGAGGGGTAGCTGGTCACAATCTGCCAACTGTAGAGTGGTAGCTGGTCACAATCTGCCAACTGTAGAGTGGTAGCTGGTCACAATCTGCCAACTGTAGAGTGGTAGCTGGTCACAATCTGCCAACTGTAGAGTGGTAGCTAGTCACAATCTGCCAACTGTAGAGTGGTAGCTGGTCACAATCTGCCAACTGTAGAGTGGTAGCTAGTCACAATCTGCCAACTGATCTGCCAGCTCAGCCATCTGCCAACTGCCGGTTCGATTTGCTTTTTGTGCCAGTTTTGAACTGCCGTTTGGCACACGCAATGATGCAGCGCTGAATTCTGGAATGTCCGGAATGTTTTTGACATGACATGACCGGGGTAGCTGTACGCCTGCTCTGCTTTTGCAGTTGCTGCTTTCTGATCTTTCTTGCTGCCGAAAACTGCGAGCTTGCAGTGCCGATCTGACCCACTGGTCTGATCTGCTGACCAAATCAGCTGATTTACTGACCAAATCAGCTGATCTACTGACCAAATCAGCTGATCTACTGACCAAATCAGCTGATCTACTGACCAAATCAGCTGATCTACTGACCAAATCAGCTGATCTACTGACCAAATCAGCTGATCTACTGACCAAATCAGCTGATCTACTGACCAACTGGTCTGATCTGCTGACCCAACTGGTCTGATCTGCTGACCAACTGGTCTGATCTGCTGACCAAATCAGCTGATTTACTGACCAAATCAGCTGATCTACTGACCAAATCAGCTGATCTACTGACCAAATCAGCTGATCTACTGACCAAATCAGCTGATTTACTGACCAAATCAGCTGATCTACTGACCAAATCAGCTGATCTACTGACCAAATCAGCTGATCTACTGACCAAATCAGCTGATCTACTGACCAAATCAGCTGATCTACTGACCAAATCAGCTGATCTACTGACCAAATCAGCTGATCTACTGACCAAATCAGCTGATCTACTGACCAACTGGTCTGATCTGCTGACCCAACTGGTCTGATCTGCTGACCAACTGGTCTGATCTGCTGACCAACTGGTCTGATCTGCTGACCCAACTGGTCTGATCTGCTGACCAACTGGTCTGATCTGCTGACCCAACTGGTCTGATCTGCTGACCAACTGGTCTGATCTGCTGACCCAACTGGTCTGATCTGCTGACCCAACTGGTCTGATCTGCTGACCCAACTGGTCTGATCTGCTGACCCAACTGGTCTGATCTGCTGACCAACTGGTCTGATCTGCTGACCCAACTGGTCTGATCTGCTGACCAACAATTTTACGAGCTACTTTACCGGCAAATTGCAATTCATATTCACAAGCTTCGATAACTTTCTGTTGGCACAATTCACACGTACTTTACTGTTTAAATAAAGCACTACTGGCAATGGCAAGCCCGCAAGCATTGCTGGCTCCTGTTGGTTGCTATGCAATAAAATTCTGGCTTTGCGCTGTCACTCGGTTTGGCTTTCATCATTTCTGCATTCCCACGATTTGCAGCGGAAGTCTGCTTGGAGAGGCTGCATTGTTGAATGGCTTCTGAATGTTTCAGGAGCCCCCGCCATGAGGATGAAAATGAGGATCGAGCTGAAAAGTCCAGCTATTTCGAGTAGCTTCTGCTACCAGTAAGGGCTGGTGTCAGATTGCACTATTGTTGTATGCATTCGCTGTGTGCTGGGGTGGATCCTGCAGTTGCGGACTGGGGCTTTGGAACTGCTGATCTGCGAGAGTAAAAAACAGGCATCTGCCAGCACTAGCTACCAGGCATCTACCAGCACTAGATACCAGGCATCTGCCAGCACTAGCTACCAGGCATCTGCCAGCACTAGCTACATGTACCAGGCATCTACCAGCACTAAGCTACCAGGCATCTGCCAGCACTAGCTACCAGGCATCTCTTAGCACTAGCTACCAGGCATCTGCCAGCACTAGATACCAGGAATCTGCCAGCACTAGATACCAGGAATCTACCAGCACTAGATACCAGGCATCTGCCAGCACTAGCTACCAGGCATCTGCCAGCACTAGCTACATGTACCAGGCATCTACCAGCACTAAGCTACCAGGCATCTGCCAGCACTAGCTACCAGGCATCTCTTAGCACTAGCTACCAGGCATCTACCAGCACTAGCTACCAGGCATCTACCAGCACTAGCTACCAGGAATCTACCAGCACTAGCTACCAGGCATCTCTTAGCACTAGCTACCAGGCATCTACCAGCACTAGCTACCAGGAATCTACCAGCACTAGATACCAGGAATCTACCAGCACTAGATACCAGGCATCTACCAGCACTAGCTACCAGGCATCTCTTAGCACTAGCTACCAGGCATCTACCAGCACTAGATACCAGGCATCTCTTAGCACTAGCTACCAGGCATCTACCAGCACTAGCTACCAGGCATCTCTTAGCACTAGCTACCAGGCATCTACCAGCACTAGCTACCAGGAATCTACCAGCACTAGATACCAGGAATCTACCAGCACTAGATACCAGGCATCTACCAGCACTAGCTACCAGACATCTACCAGCACTAGCTACATGTACCAGGAATCTACCAGCACTAGCTACCAGGCATCTACCAGCACTAGCTACCAGACATCTACCAGCACTAGATACATGTACCAGGAATCTACCAGCACTAGCTACATGTACCAGGAATCTACCAGCACTAGCTACATGTACCAGGAATCTACCAGCACTAGCTACCAGGCATCTACCAGCACTAGCTACAGTATCAAACAGCCCAACCCATCAGACCCTCATGTAGGCGTATAGGCTGCAATTAAAAGCAGATGTAGAGCACAACTCCGAGCAGTGAAAATGACAGCCAGTCTCAAAAGCAGAAGCTGCAACAAGTGCGCGAACTCGGAAGAAATTTGCTGTTAATTTTCACCAAACCGAGAGTTCAGCAGCAGATATTGATACACCGAACTCGGAAGAATTTGCTGTTAATTTTCACCAAACCGAGAGTTCAGCAGCAGATATTGATACACCGAACTCGGAAGAATTTGCTGTTAATTTTCACCAAACCGAGAGTTCAGCAGCAGATATTGATACACGAGAGGCGATGTGCGAGCATGAGGTGCGGTTATTGGAAAAACATTTCTCTTATGCAAAAAGCGGGGGAGGACGATGGTGCAAGTGTGACAGAGTCATGCATGAGATGCTACACATCAGGAGTGAGTGGACATGCTGCGAGAGACGAGTTGCCTTCTTGCAGTGAGTATCAAATATTTATCATGTTGAGCTCCTGTCGAGCGGCCATTGCGCGGCCCGGCTAACTGTAATCAATGTAGCCCTTCTCTCGCCCTGTCGGCGACGCCGTGGTCGGCGGCTGCTTCTCCTTCGGCTTGCGGATCAGCAGGCCGTTGCGGTCGGTCCTGGGGATGATGCCACCCCGGTGGGCGTGGGGCCGCGGTGCCTCCCGGCTCACCGTGCGGTACACGGCGTGGAAGCCCTTAAAGCTGATCGTGTCGTCGCTGCGGAACCGGATGTGCAGACTCTGCCTGGAGGAGTAGATCGGCCCGTCCGGACCCTGGGGCGCGGGATGAAGGGCAATATTTCATGGTGAATTAATTACATTTCGGCAGATTTTATTAAAGAAACACAAATCCTCCAGGATCTCCTGTGGAAATCCCTACTGGGGAACACCTTGCAGGTAATCCCTACAGGGGAACACCTTGCGGGAATCCGTACTGGGGAACACCTTGCAGGTAATCCCTACTGGGGAACACCTTGCGGGAATCCGTACTGGGGAACACCTTGCGGGGGAACCTTGCGGGGGAATCCGTAGTGGGGAACACCTTGCGGGAATCCGTAGTGGGGAACACCTTGCGGGAATCCGTACTGGGGAACACCTTGCGGGAATCCGTACTGGGTAACATCTTGCAGGGGAATTCGTATTGGGGAACACCTTGCGAGGAATCCATAGTGGGGAACACCTGACGGCAGTACGGATTACAGGTGGATACCTTGTAAATCCTCTGCAATGAAGTTTTTGCGAGTCCCCACTGGGATTAATCTCTTTATGGATATTTCGAGAAACCTTACTGAGAAATAACTACCGATATATGGAATTATCCTTTACCGGAGAAAAACTTTCTTTTTGGTAATAAAAAAGCATGGATTTGGGAATCCATGCAGGGACTAACTACCCCGTTTGCTAAAGCTCAATTTAGCGGAAACAGAGTTCGAACCCCAGACGCTGACGCACCTTCCTCTCCCGCAGGTTGCCGCAGTAGCGGCCCAGCAACACACCTCTGTCGTTGTCGTCATCGAAGATGTCCACGTAGTCGTAGCTGCGGGTTGGCCGGAGCGGCGGGGAAGGTAGTGAGTTCCCCCAATCCCAATCTGGGAAAAAACTTCCACGCGTTCGGAATCAGAACGCGGCCAACTCACCCGCACTCGATTTCGCTCTCCAGCTCAAATGTCTCCATGTTGAGCACGATCACCTCCTCGGGATTGGAGGTGGTGAGGGTCCAGTTGCAATTCTCCCTGGTCCCGTAGTCCTTGTCCCCGAAGCCGGCGTGGCTGTAGAAGCTCGCGTTCGCGGACGAGGCGATCAGCTGCCCACCGCAGACTGTTGAGTGACAGGTGTGGGGGGAGGCCCTGACTTTCTAATCGGGGTCAGGCAATCGCCTGTACACTGTTAGAACACTACTTCAGGCTACTGTTAGAACACTACTTCGCCTGAACACTACTTATAGTAGTTTATCAATTCGCGCTCCTCACTGGACGAGTGATCCGCATTGAAGCCCTTCCGCTGCAGCGAGGAGTCGCTGACGAAGCCCACAAACATCGAGTTGCCGGTGCTGATCACCGGAGTCGGCGGCATCGCGTCGCCGCAGAAGACTCCGATTCGCTCCGAGGTGGCATCGGGACCGTCGCGGATCTCCACGTGGTCGTAGGCGCAGTCTGGATGGCGCTCGATTTCAAAGTGCTTGAACACCTGGGGTGGGAGGAGGGGATCTCGAAGTGCTTGAACACCTGAGGAGAGGGAGGAGACTTTGACTTGACTTAGCTGCAGGGCTGTCCCGGAGGGGACACAGCGGGAAGGCGCGGGCGCCCATTCCGCTAGTCCCTGAACGGCCGAGAGGGAGGAGGGGATCTCGAAGTGCTTGAACACCTGGGGGTGGGAGGAGGGGATCTCGAAGTGCTTGAACACCTGAGGAGAGGGAGGAGGGGATCTCGAAGTGCTTGAACACCTGAGGAGAGGGAGGAGGGGATCTCGAAGTGCTTGAACACCTGGGGGTGAGAGGAGGGGATCTCGAAGTGCTTGAACACCTGAGGAGAGGGAGGAGGGGATCTCGAAGTGCTTGAACACCTGGGGATGAGAGGAGGGGATCTTGAAGTGCTTGAACACCTGGGGATGAGAGGAGGGGATCTTGAAGTGCTTGAACACCTGGGGATGAGAGGAGGGGATCTCGAAGTGCTTAAACACCTTGGGGTGGGAGGAGGGGATCTCGAAGTGCTTGAACACCTGGGGGTGGGAGGAGGGGATCTTGAAGTGCTTGAACACCTGAGGAGAGGGAGGAGGGGATCTCGAAGTGCTTGAACACCTGAGGAGAGGGAGGAGGGGATCTCGAAGTGCTTGAACACCTGGGGAGAGGGAGGAGGGGATCTCGAAGTGCTTGAACACCTGAGGAGAGTTAGGAGGGGATCTTGAAGTGCTTGAACACCTGAGGAGAGGGAGGAGGGGATCTCGAAGTGCTTGAACACCTTGGGGTGGGAGGAGGGGATCTCGAAGTGCTTGAACACCTGAGGAGAGGGAGGAGGGGATCTCGAAGTGCTTGAACACCTGGGGGTGGGAGGAGGGGATCTCGAAGTGCTTGAACACCTGAGGAGAGGGAGGAGGGGATCTCGAAGTGCTTGAACACCTGAGGAGAGGGAGGAGGGGATCTCGAAGTGCTTAAACACCTGGGGGTGGGAGGAGGGGATCTCGAAGTGCTTAAACACCTGGGGGTGGGAGGAGGGGATCTCGAAGTGCTTAAACACCTGGGGGTGGGAGGAGGGGATCTCGAAGTGCTTAAACACCTGGGGGTGGGAGGAGGGGATCTCGAAGTGCTTAAACACCTGGGGGTGGGAGGAGAGGATCTCGAAGGACTTGTAACTGCGATCCCCAGCTCCCTACTCAGAGTAGCCAAGCTCTGCTCATACCAGTTTGATGCGGTGCCCCGGCGTGGTGCGGAAGTTCCAGCTGCACCGCTTTTCCAGCGGGTACCTGCGGGGATAGTTGGGGCTGGAGAACTCGCCGCTCAGCCGGGTGATTCGGTGCTTGCAGCCGCCCTCCTTGCACTGGTGGTTGCCGTACAGCACGTAGCCGCTGTGGCAGGCGCACACGTAGGAGCCGATGGTGTTCTTGCACAGCTGGTCGCAGCCGCCGTTCATCATGGCGCACTCGTCCCGGTCCACCATGAAGCTGGCCGAGAACCCGCCCTTAGACACCTGCGGGGCGGGGACGGGTCCACGGGTGAATGGGGCGGGTAGAGTGGGTGCGGAGGAGTGGGGAGAGCGGCGGATGGAGAGGGAAGAGGGGCGGATGCTGTAGCGAGAGGGGCGGATGGAGAAGGGGGCGGATGGAGTGAAGACAGGGGCGGATGCAGTGGGGAGATGGGCGGGTGCAGTGGGGAGAGGGAGGTAGAGGGGGTGGAATGCAGTCGGTTGAAGTAGTTGATAAGGGAAAAGTTGAGCACTAATCAAGCATAAACACAAGAACAATTCAGATAAACACATGAATATTTTAGATAAACACAAGAGCATGTGTTTATATGCGGGTGCAGAGAATAAACGCAAGCATCTTCGCGAGCTCACAGTGCCGTCAGAGATGAAGCTGATCTTCATCGTATTATTCTCCGAGGTGATGGACTCGGGAGGCTGGTCGCCGCAGTATCTGCCGATTCGTTTCGAGGTGGCCTCGTCGACACCGTCGAAGATGTCCAGGTAGTCGTATTCGCACCTCTGCGGGCCGGCAATGGATTAATGAGAGCAGGTGCGTCACGTGACCGGAGCTCGGTGCCCGGGCAGGGGATGAGATTAATGAGAGCAGGTGCGTCACGTGACCGGAGCTCGGTGCCCGGGCAGGGGATGAGATTAATGAGAGCAGGTGCGTCACGTGACCGGAGCTCGGTGCCCAGGCAGGGGATGAGATTAATGAGAGCAGGTGCGTCACGTGACCGGAGCTCGGTGCCCAGGCAGGGGATGAGATTAATGAGAGCAGGTGCGTCACGTGACCGGAGCTCGGTGCCCAGGCAGGGGATGAGATTAATGAGAGCAGGTGCGTCACGTGACCGGAGCTCGGTGGCCTGGCCAAACTCACATCGCGTCCTTCGATATCAAAGGCGGTGAAATTGAGCAGAATCTTGTGCCCGATGGGGGCGATAATGTGCCACTTGCAGTGCTTGTTGGGCGGGTACTTGTCCGGGTAAGAGGGCGATGTGACGGTGCCCCGCATGGCCACCAGGGTGCCTCCGCAGGTGTCTTCGCAGGTGCGACCGTCTCGGTGCAGGTGGAAGCCGGGCCGGCAGTCGCAGTGGTAGCCGCCCAGCGTGTTCACGCAGATGTGCTGGCAGCCGTGCTGCTGCCCGCCGTGCAGCGCCATGCACTCATCGTACTCTGGGTGGGTAGGTTTGGTAGGTAGTGTAGGGTGTTTTGGGTAGGGTGAATTGGGTAGGGTGAATTGGGTAGGGTGAATTGGGTAGGGTGAATTGGGTAGGGTGAATTGGGTAGGGTGAATTGGGTAGGGTGAATTGGGTAGGGTGAATTGGGTAGGGTGAATTGGGTAGGGTGAATTGGGTAGGGTGAATTGGATAGGGTGAATTGGGTAGGGTGAATTGGGTAGGGTGAATTGGGTAGAGAGACTCGGGTAAGGTGGGCTGAATATTGGTATGCTCACAATCATGGATTAAGCAGGGTTCGAACCCGGCCAGCTCACCCTTCTCGAAGGTGGCCGCAAAGCCAATCTTGTTGACGGAGTTGTCCGACTTGAACCGCACCGTCATCCGGTTGCCGGTGCTCTTCACCGGCTTCGGGACCGTCTCGCCGCAGAACTTGCCCAGCGATACGCCGTCCTGCGACCAGCCCTCCAGCACCTCAACGAAGTCATACACGCACTGGGTGTGCGTCTCCAGCTGCGGGTGGGTCGATGAACTGCAGACCTGACCTGATCTCATCTTACCTTGACCCAATCTGACCTGACCTGACCTGACCTGACCTGACCCGACCTGACCTGACCCGACCTGACCCTGACATGACCTGATCTGATCTGATCTGATCTGACCTGACCTGACCTGACCTGACCTGATCTGACCTGACCTGACTCAGAGGTTTATTAATCAGTGGTTAAATCGGGGTTCAGGCATGGAATTTTGGCTTGAGGCTCGTGCAATTCACCCTGCTAATAGGAGGAAGCAGGACGTCCCCATGCCCCATCCTCCCCCAGACTCACCTCAAAAGAGAAGAACTTGAGCGCCACTGAGTAGCCGTTGGGAACCTCAATCTTCCAAATGCACTCCTTGTCACCGCGGTAGGCGCTGGGGTAGTTGGGGCTGGAGATCTGGCCCTCGTCACTGATTCGATAGCCGCCGCAGATGGCTGCTCGCGTTAAAATGAAAATGGATCGATTGATTTCTGATTGGCAAATCAGAATTCTGCCTGCAACCTTCGCCTCAAATGGAAAGATATGAGCACCTACGAACTTTTTAAGCACAGCCTTTTTTGAGAGGACAGCAAAGAGATACCGCATCTTGTGACAATGTTTGCCGATTGCAATTCAAAATGAGTTGATTGTAACTGATAATGGCAGATTGCAATGATACACTGGCAGATTGCAATGATACACTGTCAGATTGCAATGATACACTAGCAGATTGCAATGATACACTGGCAGATTGCAATGATACACTGTCAGATTGCAATGATACACTAGCAGATTGCAATGATACACTGTCAGATTGCAATGATACACTGGCAGATTGCAATGATACATTGTCAGATTGCAATGATACACTGGCAGATTGCAATGATACATTGTCAGATTGCAATGATACACTGGCAGATTGCAATGATACACTGGCAGATTGCAATGATACATTGTCAGATTGCAATGATACACTGGCAGATTGCAATGATACACTGGCAGATTGCAATGATACACTGTCAGATTGCAATGATACACTGTCAAATTGCAATGATACACTGGCAGATTGCAATGATACATTGTCAGATTGCAATGATACACTGGCAGATTGCAATGATACATTGTCAGATTGCAATGATACACTGGCAGATTGCAATGATACACTGGCAGATTGCAACAATACACTGGTAGATTGCAATGATACACTGGCAGATTGCAATGATACACTGGCAGATTGCAACAATACACTGGCAGATTGCAATGATACACTGTCAAATTGCAATGATACACTGGCAGATTGCAATGATACACTGGCAGATTGCAATGATACACTGGCAGATTGCAATGATACACTGGCAGATTGCAATGATACATTGTCAGATTGCAACAATACACTGGTAGATTGCAATGATACACTGGCAGATTGCAATGATACACTGGCATATTGCAACAATACACTGGCAGATTGCAATGATACACTGTCAGATTGCAATGATACACTGGCAGATTGCAATGATACACTGGCAGATTGCAATGATACACTGGCAGATTGCAATGTTACATTGTCAGAATGCAATGATACACTGGCAGATTGCAATGATACACTGGCAGATTGCAATGATACATTGTCAGATTGCAATGATACACTGGTAGATTGCAACAATACACTGGCAGATTGCAACAATACACTGGCAGATTGCAATGATACACTGGCAGATTGCAATGATACACTGGCAGATTGCAATGATACACTGGCAGATTGCAATGATACATTGTCAGATTGCAACAATACACTGGTAGATTGCAATGATACACTGGCAGATTGCAATGATACACTGGCAGATTGCAACAATACACTGTCAGATTGCAATGATACACTGGCAGATTACAATAATACACTGGCAGATTGCAATGATACGCTGGCAGATTGCAGCTGTCAACTCACAGGTGTACTGCGCGAAGAATCCCCTGCTGCGGCTGGCGGGCGGCAGCCGGTACTCGATCCACACCCTTGAGCTGTTCGAGGTCACGCTGCGCGGGGTCAGCGAGCCACAGAATCGGCCTGGAACGAAAAGCGGGAGAGGCCGGCCGCTCAGTCTCGGATGGTCTTGGAATTCACCAGCTGCGGCTACTCACAGTAGAAAGGGGAGATTGTTAGCCTGCTCACACTAGCAACTAGTGAGTCACTGGGAATCATTCACGCCTGTTCACATTAGCACCCAGTGAGTCACTGGGAATCATTCACGCCTGTTCACATTAGCAGCCAGTGAGTCACTGGGAATCATTCACGCCTGTTCACATTAGCAGCCAGTGAGTCACTGGGAATCATTCACGCCTGTTCACATTGACACCCCAGCGGTCACCGTGACCCACCCAGCAGCGGTGAGCCCCTGTAATATCCGTCCCGAATCTCCAGGTAGTGCGCCACGCAGTTGCGGTTGTGCTCAGCCTGAATGTCCAGCCACTTGATGTCGATTTGCACTTTCTCCCCCTGCGTGGCCGAGATCTGCCATTCGCAGCGAACCTCGCCACTGCCACTGCCGCGGCCGCTGCCGCTACTCAGCTCCGACGTCGCGGCCGCCGACCCGAACTCGCCGGATTCCTGCGTTAAGATTCGGGTGTTTTTATGCACAGCGCGCCTACTCTAAGTAAAAAAGCGCGAATTCCTACGGCTTTTTAAAGGAATGTCAATCAAAAGGAAGAAGCTTGAATTCTGAAAAACTGAGCTGTGCCTCACTCTCTGAGCTGTGCCTCACTCTCTGAGCTGTGCCTCACTCTTTGAACTGTGCCTCACTCTCTGAGCTGTGCCTCACTCTCTGAGCTGTGCCTCACTCTCTGAGCTGTGCCTCACTCTCTGAGCTGTGCCTCACTCTCTGAGCTGTGCCTCACTCTCTGAGCTGTGCCTCACTCTCTGAGCTGTGCCTCACTCTCTGAGCTGTGCCTCACTCTCTGAGCTGTGCCTCACTCTCTGAGCTGTGCCTCACTCTCTGAGCTGTGCCTCACTCTCTGAGCTGTGCCTCACTCTCTGAGCTGTGCCTCACTCTCTGAGCTGTGCCTCACTCTCTGAGCTGTGCCTCACTCTCTGAGCTGTGCCTCACTCTCTGAGCTGTGCCTCACTCTCTGAGCTGTGCCTCACTCTCTGAGCTGTGCCTCACTCTCTGAGCTGTGCCTCACTCTCTGAGCTGTGCCTCACTCTCTGAGCTGTGCCTCACTCTCTGAGCTGTGCCTCACTCTCTGAGCTGTGCCTCACTCTCTGAGCTGTGCCTCACTCTCTGAGCTGTGCCTCACTCTCTGAGCTGTGCCTCACTCTCTGAGCTGTGCCTCACTCTCTGAGCTGTGCCTCACTCTCTGAGCTGTGCCTCACTCTCTGAGCTGTGCCTCACTCTCTGAGCTGTGCCTCACTCTCTGAGCTGTGCCTCACTCTCTGAGCTGTGCCTCACTCTCTGAGCTGTGCCTCACTCTCTGAGCTGTGCCTCACTCTCTGAGCTGTGCCTCACTCAATGGGTAGCTCTGAGTCAGCTATTCATATTTCTATACAGCTTCCTCAGTCTGAGAGATGACCTCGCCTCCTAAAAAGATCTCTGATGCCCCTACATGCTACTTGAAGTAGGCAAAATCCGAACAAAATCCAGTTCGAGACGTCCGAGCGCACCTGCAGCAGCGAGCCGCCGCACTTTCTGCAGCCGTACAGCTTGTGCACCTGGCGGATGTCACCCGCTGAGATGTAGGACCGCTGGCCGATGTTGGGCCTCGGGCAGCACTGCACCGGCCGCATGGCGTCCAGGTTCGGCGAGGTGGCGAAGGTGCTGCGCGCGTAGTGCATGATGGAGTCGAAGTCGTACGGCTCGCCCAGCGAGTCCACGTCCATGCTGGTGAGCACCTTGAAGTTGTACTTCTGGCCTGGTGTGGGGGCGGCCGGTGCTTGCGTCAGGAACTCACCACTAGTAGCAATAGATTAGTGTCAGAAAGAATTTTCTAGTAGGCTACGTTTGTGTCAGCACTATTCTGTCAATAAGCTACATTTGTGTCAGCACTATTCTGTCAATAAGCTACATATGTGTCAGCACTATTCTGTCAATAAGCTACATATGTGTCAGCACTATTCTGTCAATAAGCTACATATGTGTCAGCACTATTCTGTCAATAAGCTACATTTGTGACAGCACTATTCTGTCAATAAGCTACATTGGTGTCAGCAATATTCTGCCAATAAGCTACATTTGTGTCAGCACTATTCTGCCAATAAGCTACATTTGTGTCAGCACTATTCTGTCAATAAGGCTACATTTGTGACAGCACTATTCTGTCAATAAGGCTACATTTGTGTCAGCACTATTCTGTCAATAAGCTACATTTGTGTCAGCACTATTCTGTCAATAAGCTACATATGTGTCAGCACTATTCTGTCAATAAGCTACATATGTGTCAGCACTATTCTGTCAATAAGCTACATTTGTGACAGCACTATTCTGTCAATAAGCTACATTGGTGTCAGCAATATTCTGCCAATAAGCTACATTTGTGTCAGCACTATTCTGCCAATAAGCTACATTTGTGTCAGCACTATTCTGTCAATAAGGCTACATTTGTGACAGCACTGAAGCCACCTGAGGCCGCCACTATCAGCTGCTCATTGTCTGCAGCCTGTGCGCATATCCGCTTCCCAGTTCGGGAGAAAACAGCCCACAACAAATCTCCCACCTCTGGCATTTCTGGCTGGAATTTGGGGAACCGAGAGGCGCCGGTTTATCCCGTGGATCAAAGAAATCCCCTCCGCCCCAGACTGCACGGGATTTCCGCAGCGGAATGAAATATTGGGTGCCGGGGGTCCGCTGGCTCGCCTTGCTGCCCCCCCCCCCCCGGCAAGTGCACTGGCGATCATCAGCTCGTCAGCGGTTTATGAAAATCCCCCTGGTTTTCCTTGGCTTACTGACTGGGAGCAGCAGGTGAAAGTCTCCCCGTCTGTGAGAGCCTCTTGGTTAACGGCTGACCTGCAGTGCTCTGAGCACTCAGACCGGGCCTGAGTCACACAGGCTCCCCGACTCACTCTCCATACCGGGCCTGAGTCACACAGGCTCCCCGACTCACTCTCCATACCGGGCCTGAGTCACACAGGCTCCCTGACTCACTCTCCATACCGGGCCTGAGTCACACAGGCTCCCCGACTCACTCTCCATACCGGGCCTGAGTCACACAGGCTCCCCGACTCACTCTCCATACCGGGCCTGAGTCACACAGGCTCCCCGACTCACTCTCCATACCGGGCATGAGTCACACAGGCTCCCCGGCTCACTCTCCATACCGGGCCTGAGTCACACAGGCTCCCCGACTCACTCTCCAGAATGTTCTCCTCGATGATCTCGATGTACTTGTCCCTGTCCGGCCTGGTGTGCTCGTGCCAGAAGCCGATCACGTGACCCAGTTCGTGCATCACGATGCCCAGCTTGTCGCAGTTCTTGCCGATGCTGACGCTCTGGACGCCGCCTTTTCGGCCGACGTAGCTGCAGCAGCCGCAGTCCAGGGCGGTGAACTCGATGTAGGAGCTGTGCGAGTTCTCCTTCTCCACAAACCGGATGCAGCTCACGTTCTCCCACTGCCGCATGGCCAGCTTGAACAGAGCCTGCTGCTTGCCTGCGGGTGCAGGGGGCTGCTGACTGACTTGCTGACTGACTGACTGACTGACTGACTGACTGACTGACTGACTGACTGACTGACTGAATGACTGACTGACTGACTGACTGACTGACTGACTGACTGACTGACTGACTGACTGACTGACTGACTGACTGACTGACTGACTGACTGAATGACTGACTGACTGACTGACAGGCAGAGATGGACAGGCAGGGATGGACAGGCAGAGATGGACAGGCAGAGATGGACAGGCAGAGATGGTCAGGCAGAGATGGACAGGCAGAGATGGACAGGCAGAGATGGACAGGCTGATCATCTCTCCTTACCTGTCATCTCTGCTCTGATCATCTCTGCCTGTCCATCCCTGTCCTAGATGGACAGGTAAGGATGGACAGGCAGAGATGGACAGGCAGAGATGGACAGGCAGAGATGGACAGGCAGAGATGGACAGGCAGAGATGGACAGGCAGAGATGGACAGGCAGAGATGGACAGGTAGAGATGGACAGGCAGAGATGGACAGGCAGAGATGGACAGGCAGAGATGGACAGGCAGAGATGGACAGGCAGAGATGGACAGGCAGAGATGGACAGGCAGAGATGGACAGGCAGAGATGGACAGGCAGAGATGGACAGGTAGACCGCAAACGACCTGGCGCCAGCCGCAGGTTCACCCTGAGTCAAAGACACGCGCATCCAGATTTGCATAATCGGGCATTTCTCTTCCCAGTTCCCATCTCGATTAATCCTCAGAGGTTTTCCACGAGTTGAGTGAAAGGTCAATAATTTGGGGAGTGGGCTGGCCGGCTTTGATTGGGAACTCTCGCTGTGCTGATTGGGATGAAGCAGACAGGAGGGAAGCTGGGGGTTCGGCTGTATGAGGGGGCACAGACTGGCAGAATGGAGGAGTCGGGGTGAGAGTCGGCCGATATATTTATGAGTTGAAGATTGAATCAGCCACTGAGCAGTTCGAAACAGTCGGGGACTGATGTAGTCAGGGGACGGATAAACAGGGAGCAGACTGAGATAAACAGGGAGCAGACTGAGATAAACAGGGAGCAGACTGAGATAAGCAAGGAGCAAGGAACAGACTGAGATAAACAGGGAGCAGACTGAGATAAACAGGGAGCAGACTGAGATAAGCAAGGAGCAAGGAACAGACTGAGATAAACAGGGAACAGACTGAGATAAACAGGGAACAGACTGAGATAAACAGGGAACAGACTGAGATAAACAAGGAACAGACTGAGATAAACAGGGAACAGACTGAGATAAACAAGGAACAGACTGAGATAAACAGGGAACAGACTGAGATAAACAGGGAACAGACTGAGATAAACACGGAAGAGGCTGAGGTACGCAGGGACCTTAGAAGTCAAACAGCGAGGCTTTATGGATGCCATCGGGCTGCTCACTGGTGAAGTTGGCGGGGATCCGGTACGGGATGACTCCGTGCGGCCACAGCCGCTTTTTGTCGGCCGTGGCGGCCCGCTTGAACCGCGACACGCTGCGCTCCGGGTAGGCCGCAGCCCGGCGGACCCGGCCGACCCGCTGCTGCCGGAGCCGCCGCTGTCGTCGCCGCTCCCGACGTCGCTGCCGACGCCGCTGCCGACGCCGCTGCCGCCGGCGCTCTTCGTCTGCGCCGCCGCCGCGGCCGCCTCTGCCGCCAGCCGGCCTTCGACCGCCTCGTTGCCTGCGGCGGCGTCTGCCGCGCCTGCGGCTCCGGTCCCGATGTCGGGGCCGCCTGCCTCGAGGTCGCGGTGTCGTCGCGCTTGTCAACAGGTCGCTGTCGATGTCGGCGAACTGGCCGAGGTGGGCCTGCAGTTCCTCGGCTGTCGTCGCCTTCTTGGCCGACGCTGGTGGCTCCTTGCCGTCCAAAACTCCATTTCGACGCAAAATCCGCACGTCATCTTCGTCAAGGGCGATGTCGCCCATGAACATCACTGCGGGACAGGGGATCGGAGTGTCGTGACTGAGTTTTTAAGACCAATGTGAGCATGGCAGGGGACTGTGATCCCTGAGCAAGCACACGGATGCCAACACTGCTGTTTGTGTTCAGGGAACTGTAGTTTGCGTGTTTAGGAGGCTGTAGTTTGTGTTTAGGAGGCTGTAGTTTGTGTGTTTAGGAGTCTGTAGTTTGTGTGTTTAGGAGTCTGTAGTTTGTGTTTAGGAGGCTGTAGTTTGTGTGTTTAGGAGTCTGTAGTTTGTGTTTAGGAGGCTGTAGTTTGTGTGTTTAGGAGGCTGTAGTTTGCGTGTTTAGGAGGCTGTAGTTTGTGTTTAGGAGTCTGTATTTTGTGTGTTTAGGAGGCTGTAGTTTGTGTGCTTAGGAGTCTGTAGTTTGTGTGTTTAGGAGGCTGTAGTTTGCGTGTTTAGGAGGCTGTAGTTTGTGTGTTTAGGAGGCTCTAGTTTGTGTGTTTAGGAGGCTGTAGTTTGTGTGTTTAGGAGTCTGTAGTTTGTGTGTTTAGGAGGCTGTAGTTTGTGTTTAGGAGGCTGTAGTTTGTGTGTTTAGGAGGCTGTAGTTTGTTGTGTTTAGGAGGCTCTGGTTTGTGTGTTTAGGAGGCTGTAGTTTGTGTGTTTAGCTCGTAGGAGGCTGTAGTTTGTTGTGTTTAGGAGGCTGTAGTTTGCGTGTTTAGGAGGCTGTAGTTTGTGTTTAGGAGGCTGTAGTTTGTTGTGTTTAGGAGGCTCTGGTTTGTGTGTTTAGGAGGCTGTAGTTTGTTGTGTTTAGGAGGCTCTGGTTTGTGTGTTTAGGAGGCTGTAGTTTGTGTGTTTAGCTCGTAGGAGGCTGTAGTTTGTTGTGTTTAGGAGGCTGTAGTTTGCGTGTTTAGGAGGCTGTAGTTTGTTGTGTTTAGGAGGCTGTAGTTTGTGTTTAGGAGGCTCTGGTTTGTGTGTTTAGGAGGCTGTAGTTTGTGTTTAGGAGGCTGTAGTTTGTGTTTAGGAGGCTGTAGTTTGCGTGTTTAGGAGGCTCTGGTTTGTGTGTTTAGGAGGCTGTAGTTTGTGTTTAGGAGGCTCTGGTTTGTGTGTTTAGGAGACTGTAGTTTGTGTTTAGGACGCTGTAGCTCATATTTGAATTATTAACACTGAGGGCAGCTTTGTGGCAGATCGAAGTGTTTCCTGTGTGCAAGTCTCGCGGTTGAGTCAGCGAGGCCGGTGCGGCATCGGAACTGCAGTAGGAGCAGCTGGGGCCACGGGGGGACGCTGGGGATTCGTGGGAGCTCGGCCTGTACCCGCTCGGATGTAGCCAGCCAGCCTCACCTGTCCATCGGGGCGTGAGAATTTGGGAACAGCTGGGCGAGCGAGCTGGCAGCTGCTACAGTTCTCCCCGTGTACCGAAGTGCGAGCCGCGATATTCATTTGCCATCCCGGGTCGATTTATGGCGACCCGAAGGGCCTCGCTCGGTGAGGGGGGGGGGGCGCAGGAACCGCGTGCCGAATCACTTTTTGGAAAGACGAGTTTCTCATAGGCATCACCCGGGTCACTCACCGGCATCACCCGGTTCACTCACCGGAATCACCCGAGTCACTCACCGGCATCACCCGGTTCACTCACCGGCATCACCCGGTTCACTCACCGGCATCACCCGGGTCACTCACCGGCATCACCCGAGTCACTCACCGGCATCACCCGGGTCACTCACCGGCATCACCCGGGTCATTCACCGGCATCACCCGGGTCACTCACCAGCCTCACCCGAGTCACTCACCAGCCTCACCCGAGTCACTCACCAGCCTCACCCGAGTCACTCACCAGCCTCACCCGAGTCACTCACCAGCCTCACCCGAGTCACTCACCAGCTTTGCAGGGGTTCGCATGGTCGTCCTCGGCCTCGGACCATGGCTTCTGCGGCTGCAGCGGTGGTGGCCGCGCCTCGGTGGGAGGCGGCGGGGCCACCGCATCGGTTTGAAGGCAGCGGACCGACAGCAGCAGCGACATCGTCTGCAGCAGCATCAGCACCCGCAGCGATGCCGCAGCCCCCCTCCTGGAACAGATGGGACTGCATCTTACACCTCAGCCTCTCTGCCTCATCTGTCATCATCTTCCACCTACTACCACTCTCTCTGCCCATCCTCTCCTCCCATCTCCCTCTTCCTCCCATATCCCACCCCCTCTTATCTCCCATCCCTTCTCATCTCCCATCCCCTCTCATCTCACATCCCCCTCCCATATCCCTCTCACCCCCCTCTCCCTCTCATCTCCCTCATACCCCCCTCTCCCTCCCACCCCCTCTGATCCTCTTATCCCCTCTCATCTCACATCCCCCTCCCATATCCCTCTCACCCCCTCTCCCTCTCATCTCCCTCATACCCCCTCTCCCTCCCACCCCCTCTGATCCTCTTATCCCCTCCCATCTCCCATCCCCCTCCTATCTCCCCCCTCCCTCCCATCTCCCTCTGCCTTCCATCGTACTTGACAGCTCCCACAGCACTGAACTCAGGTGACTCAAATCTCATAAATCCCATCGCACACTGTGCCGCATTGCGCAACTCAGAATTTTTCACTTCCCAATAACCGCTCGGCTCCGCTCAGTCATGAAATTTCCCGAATTCGTTTGCAAAGATGGAGAAGGCACGGGGGAGGCAGGAGCTCAGGCAGACACAGCTTTCTCTCTGCCGAGCAGCCCCGGCCGAGATGTCAGGTAACCCTCGCGCGGGATTATAAATGCTAATCCCGGTCTGCAGCCTTAATCTCTCAATCTCAAGGGAACACACCGGCATTGGGGGGGTCCGGCGCTGTGGGATCAGAATTATTGTCGGGCGAATCCCCCGAGACAGCAGCACAAAGATGCTGGGGATGCTGAAGGCACCTGGGCTTTCTTTCTAAACAGGGCAAGAAATCCTAAGGGATAAGAAAAACCTCCTTTTTGTGAGTGAGTTAAAAATGAGTTCATGTGAGCAAGAGCGTGAGTTCGTGGTTTCATTTCTGAGTACTTGGGTGAATTCATGACTGAGTTTATGAGTGAAATCATAAGTAAATATGAAGAGCAACGTGCGTATAAGTGAGCTCATGCGTGAGATCATGAGTGAGATCATGAGTGAGTTCACGAGTGAGTGAGTGAGTTCATGAGTTCATGAGTTCATGAGTTCATGAGTTCACGAGTGAGTGAGTGAGTTCATGAGTTCATGAGTTCATGAGTTCATGAGTGAGTGAGTGAGTGAGTGAGTGAGTGAGTGAGTGAGTGAGTGAGTGAGTGAGTGAGTGAGTGAGTGAGTGAGTGAGTGAGTGAGTGAGTGAGTGAGTGAGTGAGTGAGTGAGTGAGTGAGTGAGTGAGTGAGTGAGTGAGTGGTGAGTGAGTGAGTGGGGCTAGCAGCTAAGGAAGAGTCATCACTGCAGCAGTGAGGCAGATAAGATAAGCCACGCGCGGCTGAGTGTGACTATAAAAGCGTTCGGTGGCGGTAGAGCTATAACAATGCTATATCCAATATTTTTAGCATCTTTTCAGCGTAGAAATTTCAGAAAAGAAACTTTCTAGGCCAGAATTTTTATGGCTCGATATTCGTAATGCAAGGGGGAGCCGGCCGAGCCGGGCAGTTCCAGCCCGGGCTCCACGGCGATACAACACGCAAGTTTGGGAGGCTGCCGGTGTGAATTACAGCGCTCTGTTTTTCTTTAGGATTCCCTGTGCACCTAAGGAGAGCCAATAGCGCAGACAGCACAAGATTGATCCCGAGGATAGTCGGGATCGGCTACGGCAACTGCCTGCCTCTGTAATGGTTGCTCTTTCCCGCAGCTGGAATTCCGGTCCGTCAGTGAAGGGGCTGCTTTGCACCGGACTCTGGGCCTCCACTCCATCAGCGTTTGTCACCCATCGGCAATTGCTTCCAGCGCCGATATGACGGGCGTGGATGGCATCACTCCAGCTGAGACCCTGACATCACTCCAGCTGAGACCCTGACATCACTCCAGCTGAGACCCTGACAATCTGACATCACTCCAACTGAGACCCTGTCAATCTGACATCACTCCAGCTGAGACCCAGACATCACTCCAGCTGAGAGCCTGACAATCTGACATCACTTCAGCTGAGACCCTGACATCACTCCAGCTCAGACCCTGACAATCTGACATCACTCCAGCTCAGACCCTGACAATCTGACATCACTCCAGCTGAGACCCTGACATCACTCCAGCTCAGACCCTGACAATCTGACATCACTCCAGCTCAGACCCTGACAATCTGACATCACTCCAGCTGAGACCCAGACATCACTCCAGCTGAGAGCCTGACAATCTGACATCACTCCAGCTGAGACCCAGACATCACTCCAGCTGAGACCCAGACATCACTCCAGCTGAGAGCCTGACAATCTGACATCACTCCAGCTGAGACCCAGACATCACTCCAGCTGAGACCCTGTCAATCTGACATCACTCCAGCTGAGACCCTGTCAATCTGACATCACTCCAGCTGGGACCCTGACATCACTCTAGCTGAAACTCATTTGAAGATCCTGGAACTCATCTGGAGATCCTGAACTCATCTGGAGGTACGTATCTAGAGGCCCTGAAACGCAGCTAAAAGCCAGGATTCCAGGAACAACATTTTGATATTTAAATTTCATAATTTTTAACACTCAGGGTTTGCATTGCTCACAGCTAAGCTAGTTAGGTTAGTTTATTAACTGAAACTCACCTCATTATGAGCAGCATTCTCAGTGCAGGAATTCGTTTCTTTGGCTGTTTTCGACCCTTCTGTCTGGCTGTCTGTCTGACTGTCTAGCTGTCCAGACAATGAATAAGCTTTAATCATACAATTTCCACTGAGCTCCTATCAGTACTCTACAGAGGGCAGGAGGATCCGCCTGCTCTTCTAAAGAATAAGGAAAATGGCTGGCTGCCCACAGTGCCCTGGGTGATAATAAGTTTCCCCTGTGTGGGAATACGGGCATTGGGCTGCCGCTCCCCATCTGCGTCATTGGCTGGCTGGTTCCTTGGGATACGGGGAGGCCTGAGTTTATAATATCCCATCTGCCAACCCCACACACCGCCTCCCCTCCCCTTGCCCTCAGTGTTGTCTTTTGTGCCCCATCAAAGCCTGAGTCAATTTAGCGGACAAGCCCCGGCAGGACTTCTCGGCCGCCAGCTCAACTTTTTAGGCTAATTTTATTGATCGGCACCGGCCGTGCGGGACAGCTGGGAGAATCAGCTGGGGGATGGGCCGGCGGCTCACTTAGAGAGGCAGCTGCTGGGGAAACCCGCCTGTAGGCTGTTGGAGCTGATGCGATTCTCTTTACCGGCACTTTACCGACACTTTACCGACACTTTACCGACACTTTACCGGCACCTTACCGACACTTTACCGACACTTTACCGGCACCTTACCGACACTTTACCGACACTTTACCGGCACCTTACCGACACCTTACCGACACTTTACCGGCACTTTACCGGCACCTCACCGACACTTTACCGGCACCTTACCGACACTTTACCGACACTTTACCGGCACCTTACCGACACTTTACCGACACTTTACCGGCACCTTACCGACACTTTACTGACACTTTACCGGCACCTTACCGACACCTTACCGACACTTTACTGACACTTTACCGGCACCTTACCGACACTTTACCGACACTTTACCGGCACCTTACCGACACTTTACCGACACTTTACCGGCACCTTACCGACACTTTACCGACACTTTACCGGCACCTTACCGACACCTTACCGACACTTTACCGACACTTTACCGGCACCTCACCGACACTTTACCGGCACCTTACCGACACTTTACCGACACTTTACCGGCACCTTACGGCACCTTACCGGTACTTTACCGACACTTTACCGACACTTTACCGACACTTTACCGGCACCTTACCGACACTTTACCGGCACTTTACCGGCACTTTACCAGCACTTTGAAGGCACTTTACCCACTCCAATACCGACACTGCACTGACTCCTTGGCGACTCGATCCGCAGCACTTTACCATTCACCTTCTTATTTTGACCTTCAAGCTTCTCGGCCAGACCTCGACTGACTGCTAAGCCGCATGTTGCCCCCCCCCACCTGCTGGGAAAGTGCAGCTCGGCAACAGGCAGCTGATAAGCCGAACCCGTGGCTGTCTGGGAGACAGACAGATAAAGCGTTACGAACCGAAATCTCAGCTTCCTTGATCCCGCTATCTGCTGCATCCAGGGTGCATCATCTGACAGGCCTCCGGCCCGCTGCTTGCAACTCTTCCGGCTTTGTTTAATTGCGGCGGGCTGCGGCCTGTCAAGCCCGTCTTCTCCGCCGCTGAACCGCGTAATTGCTGCTGTTGCTGCTGCTGCTGCTGCTGCTGCCTTCGCCGCTGCCTTCGCCACTTTCTCGTCTTGACTCGTTTTAGTCGCTGTAAACAACTTGGGAGATGCCAGTCACGGCCTGGGGGGGGGGGCATTGCATCGCCTCTGGGAGGCTGCCAGCGCCAGCACCACTTCAAGTCCAGCCAGCTTCATTCGCGGCCAGTGCCCGTCAAAGGACCCGGCTGGCGGCCTTTTTGGCAGGATCAGCAAAATCCCAACTTTCTCTTCCTCTCCTCTCCCCGCTCTCTCCCGCTCTCCCTCTCTCTCCTCCGCTCTCTCCCACTCCCTCTCCTCTCCTCCGCTCTCTCCCACTGTCCCTCTCCTCTCCTCCGCTCTCTCCCGCTCTCCCTCTCCTCTCCTCCGCTCTCTCCCACTGTCCCTCTCCTCTCCTCCGCTCTCTCCCGCTCTTCCTCTCCTCTCCTCCGTCTCTCCCGCTCTCCCTCTCCTCTCCTCCGCTCTCTCCCGCTCTCCCTCTCCTCTCCTCCGCTCTCTCTCCCGCTCTTCCTCTCCTCTCCTCCGCTCTCTCCCGCTCTCCCTCTCCTCTCCTCCGCTCTCTCCCGCTCTCCCTCTCCTCTCCTCCGCTCTCTCCCGCTCTTTCTCTCCTCTCCTCCGCTCTCTCCCGCTCTCTCTCCTCTCCTCCGCTCTCCCTCCCAAGGACTAAATTCACCTCCGCCCGCTGTCACCAGAGCATT